>JAJPUD010000440.1:232718-431268 GCA_023553655.1 Myrmecobius fasciatus
AGCACAGAAGGTGGGAGTGTAAAATCTCTGGATGACTAACTTTGTCCACAGACCATCATATAGAGAGAATGCTTGTTGTGAGAATGATCAGGCCAAAGAAACTCTGATAGATCTCTGTTTATCTTTTTGAAAAGAAAAAAATTTATTTTTCTCTTAAAGTTCATTTGTTGAAACCACAAAGTGGCTCAAGATTAAAGAAAGAAACAGACAAAATGATGGTCTTTAACCTCTGGTCTTTATTGTTGCAAGTTTACTGTCAATCCTATCTTTTGGTGGTTTAGGACAGGTCTCAGTGAGGAGACGGTAAGAGAGGGAGAATGAACCAAGACCCACCAGTGACATATGAAAGTGATATGAAGTGAGGGAGAATTTGGATGGATCAGCCAATCAACAAATAATTAGTTACTACAGTCAAGGCATGATGCTCTGAAAGGATACAAAGAAGGCCAAGACAGCTTCTGTCCTCTCACAATTTCCCAAATTTTTGGGGGAGATTGGACATAAATCCCAGGAAAAGGAAAATTTCCAATGCTATCTCAGGGCAAAGAGTATCAGCAACATAGGGACCAGGCAGTGAGTGTTCAGAGCAAAGAACTATCAAAGTAGGCTGGAATTTTGTTTATGGAGGAGGGACCTTGAGTCATGGCTAGAAGGGAATGGTGTTGAGCAGGTATTATAAAGGTGAGAAAATGCAAAATGTGTTTGATAGCTAGTTAGAGATAAGCCTGGGGAGGGAGAGATGGAAGGGAAAAGAGAGACAGAAAAAGATAAAGAGAAACAGAGAAACAGAAAAAAAGAAAGAGGAGGGAGAAAAGAAAGAGGAGGGAGAAGAGAAAAGAGAGGGGAGAAGCATACAGATAAATTATGACCTTATGGTGAAATTTCTTGAATATTAGGTAAGAAAACTTAGAATTTATCCTGTAAGCTACTGAGTCATTGAAAATTTGTGAGCAGGAGAGCTTCAAACAGATTATATATTTGACAAGAAAGTCAAATTCTCTCCTACTAAGCTTGTTAGAAATAGCAACTCTTCACTCCAACGAAACCCCCACCTTTGGTACCACAGCCACCCACATCTTGTGATTCTGAACATCCTGCAGAGCCATAGGTCTCTTCCTCATTGTATCCAGCAGGGCCACAGCGGGGTGGCTCAATATCTAGGTGATGCGGATCAGATTCATGGCAGCCAGGAGAACATGGGCATGGACATGGTTTGGGGTAGTTGCGAGGACTACTAGGGCCACGTGATTCCATATGTGGCGGCTCTGGATGAGGGCAAGGTTCTGGGTAGGGCTCTAAACAGGGCCGTGGTGCTGGACGTGGCTCTGGACGTCGCTCAGGACGTGGCTCAGGACATGGCTCAGGCTGGGGTGCAGAGCACGGTTCAGGGCGCGGTTGCCAGCATGTGCGTGGAGCTGGGAGTGGGTATGGTCTCGGCTGTCGTTCTGGGGATGAACATGAATCTCGGAATGTACGTGGCTCTGAACATGGCTGGGTGCAGGGAGAATTACGAGAATATTGTGTACTAGAGTCCTGGTAGGTGCGTCTGATGGGAGGGATCTGAACAGGCTGCCTCCTTGCAGGGACCTGAGAAGGACAGTTGGGAGAGCAAATTTCTACCCGATATTTGGGACCACACCTCTGGGAAGACCCCGAATCTGGGCGCCTAGGAGGGCAGCTACTATAGCAAGGCTGAGATTGGCGTGGGGGAGTACAGTAAGTATTAGTAGGCTGAGATCTGCGTGGGGGGGAGCAGCTTCTATAAGTAGGCCTAGGCATACGGGAAGGGCCACAGGGAGGAGAGCAGCTCCTATAGGCAGGTCTAGACATGCGGGAAGTGCCACAGGGAGGAGAGCAGCTCCTATAGGCTGGCCTAGACATGCGTGAAGGGCCACATGGAGGAGAGCAGCTCCTATAGGCAGGCCTAGACATGCGTGGAGGGCCATATGGAGGAGAGCAGCTCCTATAGGCTGGCCTAGACATCCGTGGAGGGACACAGGGGGGTGAGCAGTTCCGATAGGTAGGCCGAGACCCACGTGGTGGGCCACATGGAGGTGAGCAGTTCTGATAGGTAGGCCGAGACCCACGTGGAGGGCCACATGGAGGTGAATGGCTCCGATAGGTAGGCCGAGACACGTGCGGAGGGGCACAGCTCTGATAGGCAGGCTGAGATACGTGTGGAGGAGAGCAGCTGCGATAGGTAGGCCGGGATGTACGTGGAGGGGTGCAACTAGCATAGGTGGGCTGAGTTCTTCGAGGAGAACAGCTCCGATAAGTAGGCTGAGGGGGGCGTGAAGGTCCACATTGACCGTAGGGTTGCTGATATTGATTTTGAGGGGAACAGCTGCTGTAAGTTCCTTGGTATTGGCTCTGAAGGGCAGCACCACCATAGTTCTGAGACTGGCGTTGAGAGGTGCAGGTGGTATAATACCCCTGAGCCTGGCGCTGAGGGCCACTGCTGCTGCTATAATAGTACCCCTGAGTCTGGTATTGAGGGTAGTATTCTATGTAAGTCTGAACCGGCTGAGGAGCTGGTGCATAGGTCTCCATGGGGCATTGCACATAATAAGTTTCAGTACAGCACACTGGAGAGCATTGTACGTAGGAGGTCTGAACAGGTGGTGCAACTTGGTATTGTACATAGGGTCCCTGGGCCTGGGGTGGGGCCTGGCAGTGGACATAGCATATCTGATTGGCTTGGGACTGACTCGGGTCTGGACCCGTTCCTGAGCATATGTTAGACTGGCATAGGGTCTGGCCTTTTGTAGATGAAGTTTGAGCTTGGCTTACAACTTGGCCCTTTGCATAGCTAGTCTGAAAAGTTTGTACTTCACCCGAGGCCTGTTCTTTTATAGGGGCAAAGGAGGGAGAGGGGAAAAAAGAATTGCCTTTCACGCAGCACTCTGGGAGTGGCAGGCAGGGCTGCTTCTGCTGATCACACATGACGCTGACTCCAGATGGTGGGGCTCTGTGGGCAGAGAGAGCACAGGTTAGTTTGGGAAGCTGGGGGGAAGAGAAGGAATCCCAGAATCAGATAAAATTCTGAGCAGGAAGCGGCATGAGGATCCGAATCCCCCATCTTACAAATGGTGAAACTAAGGGCTAGGGAGATTAATTGATGTCTCACACAGATAATTGGGCTACCAAAATAGCAGAGCAGGAATTTGAGTGCCAGCTGTCTGCATCCGAATCTGGTGCTTGTTACCATATTACAGCTCCTGGGAGCTGGTTGGAGGCAAAAACATAGGGAAAGCCACACAGGCACTTAACTCTCTCACAAAACTGCTCCTAAAAGGGAACTAAAACTAAATATCATTCACTAGACTGTGTATATTCCTCACACCTTTCGATTCAAAAAAGATTTTTTTGATTGTTGGCCATCATATACAACTTTGGGCTGGCCCAAATTGGAGCTCTTTGGAATTTGTACTGTCTGTGGAATGTTTTGTCTCTATAGAGGTGAATAATGGAGAGATGAAGTCACACACAGAGGCATGCACACATGTATAAACTGTGCTGATATGCTGCCAAAACCACCCATTGAGAAGTGGAGAATCCAGTCAGAGTTATTTGCCACCATGCACACGATAGCTGTGTGTAAAACATTTGTATTGTGGTAGGTTTGTTTTTAAACAAACCTTTTTATTTGTCAGAGAAGGATTTAATTTAATTCAAATGGTCCTATATATACCAACATGAAGTGGAAAAGATTGCTTTGGGAGCCAGAGGAGATGAATTCAAATGCTGGTTCTTCCTCTTAGTATCTGTGTGACTGGGCAAGTCAATTTACCTTTAGATATTGGTTTCAATCATCCATAAAATGAAGAGGCTTGAGATGATCTCTAACATCCCTTCCAGGTCAAACTGAATAATATCCACAAACATCAACTAGACCAAGAACTCTTTCTTTGCCCACTGCTTGCAGTAAACCCCAGTTTACATCTGGATAAGGAAAGGCTGCTGATAATAGTTCCTTTTTTCCTTGGGATGAGCTTAAGAGAATTTTTAAAAAGCATGGACTGGAAGCTTGGGGGCTAGGATGTATAAGCCAGACATATATCCATGAATATATTTCTCCTTGGCCTTATAAATGTGATGGATACATTTCTATACAGGTAACCATTCCAGATCTAAATCCATATAGACCCCCTTGGCCTGCCCTCACCTGCCCTAGCTCAAACTATCTCACAAAAAAAAAAAAAAAAAAAAAACCTCACACAAAGGCAGAAAAGGTAATCATCTATTTTAGAGATTCAGAGAAAACCTCTGTGGTTTATTGACCTACTGAATCCTCTTTCAACCTTTTCCCCGATTTCTGAAACTCTTTTGTTAGGGGCCCAAGTCTTTCCTGTAAAAATGCCATCCCCTCAGAGAGAGATGTCACACTAGTCCATTCACCTCAGTACTCTAAGGAGGACTTGTGATTTCATGAGTCTGAATGGATCCTCTACCCAGGCAGGGATCAATGCCTCTGCCAACAGGTAGATGATTTTCAGTAGTTGTGGTTAGTTGTTATTATCCCATGACCCAGTCTAGTGATGAATCTCTCCAAACATAACACACCCACTTCTTAAACAGAAACAATCAAAAAACAGCTTGCTTACAACTGTCCAAATTTGATAACACTTCCTTCTTGTTCTCACCTGGCAGAGGCTATTATAATATATGGTTGCCTCCACCAGTAGGATGCAACTTCAGTGGAAGATTTTAGTGGAAGGACTAATTTATTCTCAAATAAAAATTCTCAAATATAAATCAATCCATCCCCGCTTTGCCAAAGACCATCTTCCAATCACCCTCCTCTCTCTTGCTCTCTTCTCCCCAAACCTCAATAAGTACACTGATTCTTTCTCCATCCTCATAGCTCCTGACAGTTCTCTGCTCTGACTCTTGTTCACCTGATCCCATCCCTCCAGCCCTAACGCAAGTCCTCTGCTCAGAATCAAAGACTTACCCTCCTTGATGGTACTTGATCACTCTGGCTGAGGAGCCTGGGCCTGGGAGCTGCTGATATATAGAGTTCCAGAGTCTGCCTTGGACCATGAGACAATTTATTGGCATCTGCTCCTCTCACAAGGGTGGCAGCTGAAGTCCTGGTGACAAGGACTGGCATTCCATTGGCTGGTTCCCTCCCTGTGTACACCTGGGTGTGTCTGAGCTCAGGGCTGAGACTTCGGGAATAGGAAGAGACTATTGTTTCCCTCATCCTTCTTCATCTTACATGCGTTTCCTCCATTCTTGGAAGTCCTAGAAGGTTACAAACTGGCTGGGGATTGCAAAGTTCTCCCATTCACCATGTTCTTCCACTCCCCGCCCACAAACATATATAATTCTAAAGGTCACATTCCCTCTCCTATGGGATTTAACAGACTTTAGTAATTAACCAACTCCCAAATAGTGTGCTAGATGTTGTGCCTAAGCCCATTAACTCCAATCCTATAACTGATTACTTTTTCTAGAATGGATTCCAGAAACAATTCCAGATTGTTGTAATCCAGATTACAATGTTTCCATTTGAATGAGTTCCTTGAAAACTTATTTTATCTCATTGTGCTTCTTTGTATCCTTAGGACTTAGTGTAATACCTGGCATATAGTTGGTATTTAATAAATGTTAGTTGATTGATACACTTGATTCTCTGTAGCCTATGTTTGCTTGGCCATGTGCAGTAGATCACATCCAGGCTTGTGCATATTACTTGGGTCTGAGTAGACGATGTGTGGCAAATAGAGTGTCCAAGAAGTTCTTAGACTTTGAACTAGTGACAATCTTTTATATTCACATTAGCATATAAAAAGTACCCATAGAGAAAGTCTTTCCCTTTTTCAGACTTGGCAAACGTTCCACTCCATGGGGGCTGCATTTGCCATTATTTATGTGTCATCTCCGTGGGGGGAAAAAAGGAGTTAAAGACTGCCTAACAATTCCAGAAAAAAACATGACAAAAAATGCCACCCAGAGCTAGAGAAAGAGCTGATACAGTCTGAATGCAGAAAGAATCACACTATTTTCACTTCATTGTTTTCATAGGGTTTTTCTTTTGATCTGTTTTTTTCTTTTACAACATGTTTTACATGATTGCAAATATGTAACCTAGGTCAAATTGCTTACCAATTAGGAAGGAGAGAGGGAAGAGAAAAAATTTGGAACTCATTTTTTAAAATTAATGTTAAAATTGTTTTTACTGTAAATGGAAAAAATTATACTAAAAAAAACCATCTTGTTGCTCATATGGACCAGAACCAGAGGTATAACTACCATTATGTTTTCTGATTCTGTGTTTGTAAATTAAGTAAACTGTGATGGAAGAAGGGCTAGACTTGGAACCAAGAAGACCCGAGTTTAAATCCTGCTGTAGACATTTAATAGCTGTAGGATCCTATGTAAACCATTTCATTTTTCCTGTCCTCAGTTTCCTTGTCTGTAAAATGAGGATAATAACTCCTACCACACAGGTTGTAATAAAGGTCAAATGAGATAATATTTGTACAATGCTTTTCAGCTCCTAAAGTATTGTACAAATTTTAGCTTTTTATTATAATCACCTTGCCTACTCAGACCCAAGGTCAACTGTTTACATTCCCTCAATACCTGAGGTTAGCTAAGGGGGAGGTACTGTAGCTGTCCATAATGTCATGTCCCCTGTAATATGTTTGGCATCACCTGTGGTGTGAGATAAAGTGCAAAGAAAGAAGGTATGAGAAATGTCAACTATATATGGCCCTGTCACAATGTAAAGCATTAATTTTTTTTTTTTGTTGAGGCAGTTGGGGTTAAGTGACTTGCCCAGGGTCACACAGCTAGGACGTGATAAGTGTCTGAGTTCAGATTTGAACTCAGGTCCTCCTGATTTCAGGGCTGATGCTCTATCCACTGCACCACCTAGCTGCCCCAGAGCATTAAATTTCAATGAGTAGGGGGAAATGCAGGTTCCATTTTAGATGCTGAGTCCTTGGAGAGTATGGTGCTAAAGAACCCTGCAACTGAACTTCAGTAAGAAAAAAATGAAAGGATGGAAGAGGCAGAGGTAGCCTTCAGTGAGACAATGGGGAGAAACATCTCTAAAACCATTTCACTGACTTGCATAAGAAAATAGTCCTGAGTTTTTTTTTTAAACCAATCCCAAAACTTGAAACAGAGGATTCTTCCTTCTCTAACATAAGATTATAGAATAATGGATGGCTTAAAGAGTAGAGGTTAAGACAGAACATTCCCCAAATAAGAAGAAAAATAATTTCCTTTTTCTCTTTGGAATGCTTGTTATGCTGCATTATTTTTATGGAGGCTCCAGGTCTTTCCCCAAGAACTTTTCTTTTCTTTTCTTTTTTTTTTTTTTTGCTGAGGCAATTGGGGTTAAGTGACTTGCACAAGGTCACACAACTAGGAAGTGTTAAGTGTCTGAGACTAGATTTGAACTTGGGTCCTTCTGAATTCTGGACTGGTGCTCTCTATCCATTGCACCACCTCACTGCCCCCATCCCCAAGAACTTTCTTTGTTGTAATGTCTGGAAACTTAACAGTTCTTTAAAACCCATTGTTTTATGACCATTAACTTAGGTTTGGTTCCTTTTAAATGATATTCTCACACACACACACGTGTGTGCATGTATATGGATACATATCTATATATACACTTATGGAATATAACAGTTTTCATTTTCTGACAGATATTATTATGAATTCATATATCTATGTGTATGTCTATATATATATGTATATATGTATCATACATTGCAGAAAGAAATGGCAAACCATTCTAGTATCTCTGCCAAGAAAACTCCAAATTGGACTACAAAGACTCAGACACAATCAAAACTGAACAAAAATATATCATACAGATATGTAACAAAAGAAAGGTGAAAATGGAGTAGTGAAAGGTGAAAGGTGAAAATCTGAGTAGAGATAAAAATAGTAATAACTCAGCTCTGACACTACCTGTGCACCCTTAGATAAGTCATTGAATTCTTCCGGATTTTATTGGCAAAATAACAGAGTTGGGTTATCAAGAGTGTCAAACTCAAATAGAAAGGGATCCAATTAACATTATCTATATTGTATCCTATTTTTATTTATTTTATTAAACATTTCCCATTACATTTTACTTTATTTGGGACCACACTTAAAAGGAACACACTCTGGACTAGATCATCTCTGAGATCCTTGCCTCCTATGAGCATTCTACAATCTTATGACCCTCAATAGAAAGAGAGCTATGATGAAGCTAGATATGTAAAGATAAAGAATTGCATAGATAAAGATGGAGCTAAAGAAGCACAGTTAGAGATCATGAAAATAAATAGAGAGACCAAGATTGAGATATTTGGAGATAAGGAGAGAGATCTTTTAGAGGGAGAGAAAGTGGATACTTTTTAATTTCAATCCATGGAAGATTGGATATAATGATATATTTATAATCAGAAAGAATTGAGCTGAAAATCTTTCCCTAACTCATACTAGTAGTTTGACCATGGGAAAGTCACTACAACTCTAAGCCTCAGACAAACTCCTAAAATTTAGCCATGGAGTTATAGACTGATCTGTGTAGAGTTTGCATACCAAGAAAATCACAGACTCCCTTACCAACAAAATGGCAAGAAATAACCTGAATGACTTTGTGTGTGTATCTTTGCAAACTTTGAAGTGCTATATAAATATTATCCTCCTCCTCCTCCTCCTCATCATCATCATTATCATTACATTGGATCCCTGATCTTAGACTTTAAAGTCTGGCTAGAAAAATAAGTTTAATATACAGGAAAACATAGAAAACAACACAAGATGTATTAGCTGGGTTTGGAATGGAAATGTTTAGATTTATGGTGACGTAGTATTTAGAAAAGATATAAGAAAATGAGAGCAAAAGGAAGTGGAAAAGAATCAATGTATGGTTCAGTGAGCAAACACAATTCCAGAAGACCAATAATAGAAATGTGCTACCTACCTCCTATGGACTCCAAGTACAACAGAAAGAAATACATTTTTTTTATCATGGTCAATTAGGGAATTTGTTTTGCTTAACTGCCATTTTTGTCACAAGGGTTTGGGTTTTTTTTTTCTTTCTCCAATGAGATTTGAGATTTTTGGTTTTTTTAATTTTTTTAAGCTATATATGTATACATGATAGATATGCAGTAGTGAGAAATGTTGATGTAATTTTAGAGATAAAGAGATGTCTTACAATAGAAATAGAAATGAAGGTAGAATTATGTAGGAACAGAACACTGTATAGAGATCCTTAGACAGAAATATAGTAATACACAAAGAAATCATGATCAAATATAGAGTGCTAGCCATGTAGACAAATGGAAAATAATACAGAAAAAAGAGTCCAATAGAGAGAAAACAAGAGAGGCAGGGAAGGAGAAGAGACAGGAGACAAAGAGACAGAGAAAAAGAGATAGAGAAATAGACCTCTGTATTTAGAATCTGCCTTTGTCCATGCAAGTCCTCCTTCCCCCGGGAATACCCTGAGATGTTTTTTGCTCTTGATTTACATCAGTGTTAATAATCTGCAAAGTCTGGATTCAAAACCAGGTCATACAGCTTTGTTTTGCTTTCTGTGGTTTCCTATTTATTAAACTTATTTTCCTATCCAGACTTTAAAGTCTAAGATCAGGAATCCTGTGCAATAATGATGATGGTGGTAACCCATTTATATAGCACATTAAGGTTTGCAAATATACATATAAATATATATATAATTGTATGTATGTATGTGTGTATAATAAGGCACCTAGATCATGCAGTGAATATAGTGCTGGATCTGAAAGCAGTAATGCTGAGTTCAAATCTGGTCTCAGAAACTTACTAACTGTTGGACATTGAACAGGTCAATTAAACTGTCTTTTTCAGTTTCCTAATCTATAAAATGAAGGTGATAATAGCATCAACTACCCAGAAATCTTATGATGATAAAACATAAATATATGTGCATATATATATATATAACCTCTACCTACCATATAGGTATTTAATAAATTTTTGTTAATTGATTGATTGTTAGCAACTGTCAAGACCTATCCCTAGCAATTCTGTCACTTGGGATAGAATGTCAGATTCAGGGCAATCTACATGAAAAACAACCTTTGTTAATCAGTGTGAGATTGGGAGGGAAGATTACAATGAGGAAGGAGAAGAGATCTTGAAAATTCTTTCCCTTAGAACTCAAACCCCTCACCCCCACTCCAGACCCAAACACCAGTAGAGGAGAGATCCCATGAGGTTGCCCTACTGCAGGGGAAGAGATCTGAGTCTGTGGGACACCTTGAAGCCACCTCTGGAGAGGTTACCACTGGAATAAGACAGACCTTGGAGAAGTTCACTTCTGGGAAAGGATATGTGATACCATCTGGTAGCTTCCTGTTTTAATTAATTATTCTTGTCAGTGAGGTGCTAACTCAGTTGTTTCAGCCCATTAGCGGGAATAAGCGCTGTCAGCATTCACTATATGTCTACACATTGCAACACCCCTATTGCCCTCTCCTAGTTACAGCACCATCTCCAGCCTTCAAGGAGCTTACCTTCTCCTTGGGAAGACAAGTGTGATGTAGTTCAACGGAACACTCATAGAACAATGTCAGATTGACAGTAAGATTCTGTGGCATGTGCCATAGGTATCATAGAAGCTCAGGGGAAGGAGAGGTCAGGATGAGCTAAATCTCATCTTTAACATAAATCCTTTGGGGTCAGTGGCTTTGAGGACAATTTTATTTTAATCTGTGCATACCCAGCACCTGGGACAACGCCTGGCACACAGTAAGATATTAATTCATTGACTTATGATAGAGACAACAATGATGAGTACTACAAGGTGCCTTATGTTATAATAGATGGAATCCTAGGAACATTTCTTTAAATTGAATTTTTGTGAGTTAAATTACATTTTCCTGTTTATTTCCATTACTTATCAAATTAAAGCTATATTCCCCACAGAAAGGATGGAGATCCAAGTCTCACTGAATAATGTATTAGACCTTGTTATACATTTATTCCAAACTCTCAGACAAACTGAGATCTGAAAAAGAACTTAATTTAGAAAGACCAAAGTCACCATTATATCTGGGGCCAAGTCCAGTTGTCTTGACCTTTGTCTTGACAATGTATTCAGATGATTCTGGAGGAAAGAATGCGATTGATGACTTTGCCCAGCTCTGCCTCACTTAAATCCAATTTATACAAAAGTCAAGACAGCACCTCATGATGTCATTGATTCTCTTTGAGAAGGAAAGACAAACTACAATTCCAAACTTAAGTAGAAAATTATAATATTTATATGAAAAAATATTACCCGAATTGATGAGTAAATTATTTTAAATAAGCTTTCCTCCCTTTGTACTCACATGGCACTTTGCATTCCTTTTCTATTCTTATCACATCTCATTCTTCATTGTATTTATTCTAAATTTGTACTAGAACAGTACATATTTGTGCATCACTTCTTGCTAAATAGCAGACATCATCAGTGCAGAAATGATGTCTTAATTATCTTAGTGCCTATCAGAGTGTGCTACACATAGTAGGCACATTATAAATGCTAGTTGAATGAATGACAGAATTGATGAATGAATTAATGAATGAATGATGAAGAATGAATGAATTTCATTAGCTTAGGCATGTTAAATTATATGTGAATGATTATACTCTTTTAGGCATATAAAAGCCTTGAAGAGAGTCATTTTTCTCCTTTACATTTACCATGTTTCCTGGTGAACATAGTTCACCTGTGTAAAGAACTTGTATTTGTTGTGAATGGAAAAGGGAGCAGGGTAGGATCAAGAGCAAGGCAATATGTGTCAGAGAAAATGGCTTAAAATTGGTTAAGGCCAGGAACACTTGGGTTCCTGACCTCCCTCTGACACATATTGTCTGTGTCATCCTGGGCAAATCATTTAAAATCTTAATGCTTTAGAGTCTTGGTGTCAAACTCAAATTAAAATGGAGGCATCTTAACTCTACATAAGGAGCCTTGCTAATTGTATATTGTCTTAGCTTTAAAGTGCAATATTATCAATATTTTAGTGTATTTTAATTGGTACATTCAGAAGTGCTGCTGGCCATGGTGGCTGTGTTTTTTGATTTCTCTGCTCTAGACCCCTCTCCAAGATTGTGGGTTACAGAGAAATACCAACCTGAATTTATAGAGGGAGTTTATTATATTATATTATTATAATAATCTGTTATGGTAAGCTATGATCAGTAATTTTTGACATTGCTGTTGTTTGGGAAGGCTGTGAGCCACATCCATCTAAGATGGCAAACTTAATCAATAAATTTTGTATGTTCTAACTGCTCCATCAAGCATCCAATCTTCCATTTCTTTCCCTCTACTCTGGCTTATCTATTCCTGAGATATAACAACAATAAAATTAGCCTCTTATTAACCATACAATGACCTCTAAGTATTCAAGGAAAAGTAAAAGTCTATCAATAAAACACTTCATTTTTGTCATATCTCAAGAAATTGCCACAGCCAACCCAATCTACACCCTGATCAGGCAGCAACCACCAACATCAAGGCAAGAATTTCCACCAGCAAAAAAGATTATGACTCACTGAAGTCTCAAATGATGGCAGGCATTTTTTAGTGATAAAGTATCTTTTAATTAAGGTATGTACATTGGTTTTTTAGACTATAGTACTACTACATAGATTTCAATGTCGTATAAATATAACTTTTATATGTACTGGGAAACTGAAAGATTCACATAACTCACTTTATTGTTGTTCTGGAATTGTGATCTGGAATTGACCCTGCATTATCTCTAAGGTACACCTGTAACTAGTGAAAATACCAATGAGGGGGATAAAAAGATATCAAAAAAGTAAAAGTATAAGACACCTTGCAAATGTCAGGGATTGTTATTGTTATTATCGATTCATTCATTATTCATTCAACAAATATTTAATAGGAACTTATTTGTTCACTGACCTCAACTAGACACACAAGAGGAATGTAAAGATGAATTGTAACTGACATTTATGTAGAGGGCTTTGAAACTTTGAAACTTGTATTATTTAACCCTCACAAACAGCCTTGTGAGGCAAGTGTAGATGTCAGTATACACTTTCTGCAGATGAGAAAACTAAAGCTAAAATAATAATAGGTAACACCTACATAGTACCTTAAGATTTGTTGTTATTGTTCATTCATGCCATGTTTGACTCTTCATGACCCCATTTGGGGTTTTCTTGGCAGAGATCTTAGAATGGCTTATCATTTCTTGTCTAGCTCATTTTAAAGATGAAGAAACTGAGGTAAACAGGATTAAATTACTCACCCAAGAGTCCCAGCTTGTGAGTGTCTGAGACTGAATTTTAAGTCAGGTCTTCTTAACTTCAGGCACAAAGCTCTAACTATTGCTCTGCCTAGCTGTCCTTAAGGTTTGCAGAATGCTAAATATGGTTTCTCATTTGATCCTTACAACAACCCTGCAAAATGGATGTTAATATTATTCCCATTGATAGTTGAGAAAAATGAGGTGCAGAGAGAACATTAAGTGACTTGTCTAAAATGACATCTTTAGTAAGGGAGGGTCTGCAATAGTATTTGAACTCATTTCTTTCTGAATCTTGGCCCATTATTGTATGTCTCACACACACTGTTTCTTATAAGACATAGTCACCAGACTCAAAGCCTGGTCACAAAGTTATTAAGGGAGGTACACAATTAAATTCAATACAATGTAGAATGTTGCAATGATAATAGCTAGCATTTCTATAGCCCTTTAAGGTTTGCAAAACATCTTACAAATATGATCTCATTTGAATCTTGAAACAACCCTTGGAGGTAGGTACATTATGATTCCCATTTTGCAAAGGAGGAAATGGAGGCAATTGAAGATTAAGTGAGTTGCCTAGGATTACATAGCACAGACATATAGTAAGTGTCTGAGGCTAGACTTTGAATTCAGATCTCTTGACTGTAGCTCCAGTACTCTAGTCATTGCATCACTTGGCTGGCTTTCAAGGGACTTAAGAGAAGGATAGTACTTCCCAGGGTATGTGAAAAGTAGAGAATCTAGAACAGCATCCTATAGCAGGTAGCTTTGAAGCAGGGTGCTGAAGGATTTCTGTAGTTAGTGGTTAGGGATTGAAGAAAGACCATTTCAAACATATGGCAAATATAAGGCATTTCAAAAATATGTGAAAAGATGAAGATAGAACATTTGGTACATGTTTAGATTTAGTGATAGAATCATAGTTTCCAAGGTCAATGGGATCTCTGTGCCTGAATATTTATATTTTTAATAATAGCTTTTTATTTTCAAACTACAAGCAAAGATAGTTTTTAGCGTTCACCCTTGAAAAACTCTGTGTTCCGAATTTTCCCCCTCTCTTCCTCTCCTAGACAGCAAGTAATCTAGTATATGTTAAATATGTGCAATTCTTCTATACGTTTTTCCACATTTATCATGGTACATGAGAAAAATCAGATCAAAACGGAAAAAATGAAAAAGAAAAAAAAACAAGTAAACAACAAAAAAGGTGAAAATACTATATTGTGATCCACATTTAGTCCCCATAGTTCTCTTTCTGGATGCAGATGGCTCTCTCCATCACAAGTCTATTGGAATTAACCTTAATCACATCATTATTGAAAAGAGCCCCATTCATCAGAACTGATCGTCACATAATCTTATTGTTGCAGTGTACAATGTTCTCATGGTTCTACTTCATTTAGCATCAGTTCATGTGTGTCTAAATATTTAGATAATGCTTGTAAAGCTTTGACATATTATCCTTATTACAACAACCCTAAGATGTTGATAATATCATTATACCCAACAAATAAGGTGTTTCACACTCAGATCTTCCAAGCTCATACTTTATCCACCATGCCACAAACAGCCAATACAAAGACCTGTTCTGCTGCCTCATTTTGCATAAATGAACCTGATTCTTGAGGACTACAGCAAATCCTACTTTGCTTCAAAGGTTTTGAGGACAGACCTGGTGACATGCATATGTCTTACATCCCAGGAACAGTTTTTATGACTGTGATAAGGCTTATTACTAAATCAAATTAATGGTAGTGAATTTTCTTCCTAAATATCTCATGCATTACCTGATATACATTAAAAATGAATCAATTAATTAATCAGCAAACAAGTCTTTATTAAGTATTTATTCCAAGAACTTAGAATGCAAAGAACAGTTAAAACACAAAAACAGGCCCTGTCCTCAAAGAATATTTTTTAATAGGAAAGATAATTTGATGCATACAAGATATACACAAAGAATATAGATGAGAATTTGGGAGAAAAAGATACTGGCATCTGGGGGACTGGGAAAGAGTTTGTGCAGAAGAGAATATTTGAACTGAGTCTTGAAAGAAGCCAAGATAGAGGTGAATAGACCTAGAATGCTGTCTATTTGTTGTTTGGTCATTTTCAGTCATATTCAATTCTTTGGGGCTCCTTTTGGATTTTTCTTGGCAGAGATATTGGAATGATTTGCCATTTCCTTCTCCAGCTCCTTTTACAGATAAAGAAAATGAGATAAATATGGTTAAGTGACTTGCAGCTAATAAGTATCTGAGGCCTGGTTTGAATTCAGGAAGATAAGTCTTGCTGACTTCAGGTCCAATGCTCTATCCACCCTATAACCTGCCCCTTCCAGATGTAGTAGATAATCAGGACCAAAGATGTGAAAACAGGAGATGGGAGTGTCAGATTCAAGTCCAGTAGGCTAGAGTAGAATACTTGGAGAAAAGAAAGGAGAAAGGTGGAAAAGTAAAAGGGGAGCAGTTTGTATAGAACTTCAGATGCTAAACAGAAGAGTTTTTATTTCTTCCCAAAGATGAGAGGATCACTAAATTCTGGGCCTGGATATTTATATGATATTTTAAGGTTGGCAAAGCTTTGATGTATGATCCTTACAACAACTATAGTATGTTGAAAATATTATTATCCCCAGCATAACTGTGTGAGGTAAGTTTCAAATTCAGGTCTTCCAAGCTCAACACTCTGTCTACTGTGTCACCAATAGCAAATACAAAGACTTACTCTGATACCTCATTTTGCAGAAATTAACCTGAATTCTTGAGGACAGAGGTCAGTGAACAGGCCAGACTTATGTTTTTAGAACACCACTTTGGAAGCTGAGTAGAGGCTGGATTGGAATGGAAAGAAACTAGAGACAAGAAGTTTGGTTGTTAGAGGAACATAATAATCCAGGTGTGAAGTGATGAGGGACTCAACTAGGGCATAAACTTTATGAGTGGAGAGAAGGGAATATAGGAGAATTGTTGTGAAAGTAGAGACAACAAGATTTGGCAACAAATTGGAATATGGAATAAGGGAGACTGAAAAGTTGAAAGTTATATATTACCTAGAGAAAAACAAACCCTGTTCTTTGACCTCCCAACTCAATATCCACCTCAGGGCAGTGGCCTAGTGGGTAACTGAGTAAGAGGGTAGAGATAATTATTACCAGTATTTTATATAGTGTATATATGGGTTTGTGAAGTGCTTTATAAACATTTTCTCATTGGCAGCAAGAACCAGCTTGTATGGAGGGCAAAGGACCAAACAAAAACGTGATAGCACTAAGAAAAATTTTATTATTTCACAGAATAAAAAATTCCAGAAGATATATTTTGAGGGAGGGTTTCAGAAAGGCAGAGGTGATGAAGTTGACTTGGATTCCAGGATAGCTGCATGGAATAAATTCCTTGGCAGAAAGCTTTTAACTCCTCATTTGAATCTCTTAGCATCTTAAACCCAAAGAGTAAGGAAGAAGGTTAAACAAAGAGAATGGGGAAAAGGAGGGAAGCAGTAGGCTGGGGGAGGGTCATTGGCTGCTCTTGCAGGCTGAGAGAACTAAGTCAGCAGCATCCCCCATAGCTGCCACCACATCCCCCACATGCTCCAGATTTCTGACTCTGCCCACTGTCACCACAGTCAGAGCTTTGGGGGCTGCGGCGGATGGATTTCCTTCTCCAGTGGGAAAATGGGCTATATGGTCCTCCAAAGCCAGATCTGCCATATCCTCCAGAGTTAGAGCTCCAATAGGAAGGAGTGGGAGCCTGAAAAGAGCACTTGTGAGGGCTCTCAGTGCATTTAGGAGGGGAATGGTATAGCTGCTGGTTTTGCTGGTTGGACATCTCTACACAAGTTGACCACACCTGATAAAGAATCAAATGGTAGATTAGATGCATAAGCTTCAGATGCTCTAACTGCATGGAAGACTGGCAGCTTATGAAAACTTCCAGGGTCAGAACTGAAATCTACCACAGGGTCATGGAAAGTGACCAGGAGAAATCTTGTAATCAGGTGCCTGCTGGTGAGCTCTAAGATTTTCTTTCTCTCAACTCTTTGCCTTCTGAATACAAAGTATCTAGATAGTATCTTCCTTATGGTGGCATCCAAATCAGCCTCTTTTTAAAAGACTTTTATATTCATGTCCTAGAAAAATATCAAAATTCCATACATTCTTATTAGGTATTTCCGTATAAGTATGTATATGAGACTGAAAAAAAAGGAAAGAAAGGAATAAGCATTTATATTGTGTCTTCTATGTCAGAGACTGCACTTAACTCTACAAATGTTGTCACATTTGATCCTTACAACAACTCTGATTAAGAACAAGAACTGTTAAGGTCAGGAACTGCCTAAACCATGACAGTTGCCGCATCTGAGTTCCATGGTAAGTACTTAATAAATGCTTTTTTTATTCATCCATCCATCCATCTTATCTAATTCTGATTCCTCCCCACTCCCTCCTCTGCCAGCTGCCAGTACTCTTATTTTCCTCTTCTTGCCCCATATACCCTTGCTTACTGTCTTAGTTTCTTCTCATTGCTCTCTGATGAAGTGTCTCTTCCTAGTTCCTCTGTGAAGAACAGCGAATCACCGAAAATTCTACATTGTTCAGTCCAGGGCTCCAGTCCTCCCACCAAGGACCCTGGCTAGATGCTCACCAGACTCAATGGCAGTAATTGAAGAAAGATAGGCTAAGGACTTTAAATGGGAAGTTCTTTTATCTTGTTATAGGCTCTGCCCCTTGGCTCTGAGGCGCAGCCCATGTGTCCTGGGCAGCCTCATTCACAACCTGCCCTATGGGGGTGACACATCCCCAAACATTCCCTTCCTGGAGGCCTCCATCACTAATCTAACTTGTGGGGTGGCAGGTTACAGTTTGTGGAAGAGGTGAGGGGAAACTTGAGAGTGTAATTAAAAAGAAAACAGGAAAGGTCCTAGTTATGCAGGGATGCCCCAGGCCCTTAAATTCTCTTCCAAGAGATTCATGCCTTTAGTCTATGCCTTAGAAGAAGGATCCTGAAGCATTAAAACTGGAAGACACCTTAGAGATTACCTTGTCACTTTATAAGTAAAACAGTGTGGGACATTGGACTAATTGATAACTAAGGTTCCTAATGATGGCTTGGGAAACAATGCATGTGTCCAAGCCTCAGTCCTACATAGTAGGCAGGGCCCAATAGAGTGATAGGACCAGACTGATCATAATTATAAAGACAATATAGGGAATACTCTAGAGCAAAAATCATCCAGTAGAGCCCTGAAAAATTAATGGACTTATTATAAGTGGATATAGAAGGTATAGTTACCACAAGGGAGGGACCAAACCTTTATGAGAGTGGGAGAAAGGGGTCTAAAGCAATCCTTTAACTAAATATCAAGAGATAGATGTAAATATCTTAAAGGGAAAAAAAGACAAAGAACTAGACATCAATTTGGTCATATCAGTCAATCAATAAACACTTATTAAATACTTGTTCAGTTATCTCAGACTCTCTGAGACCCCATTTGGAGATTTTCTTGACAAAGATACTGGAGTGCTTTGCCATTTCTTTTTCTAGTTCACTTGACAGATGAGGGAACTGAGGCAAACAGGGTTAAATATATTGCCCAAGATCGCATAGCTAGGAAGTATCTTGAGTTAGATTTGAACTCAGGAGAATGAATCTCCCTGATTCCAAGTCCAATGTTCTTATCTACTGTGCCACCTATCTGCCCTATTAAATACTTCTTCCGTGACAGAACCTTCACTAAAAAGTAGGGATTACCCATCTCACTCCCCTAACAGGGCAAAGAATTCTCAAAGAGCTTACCTTCTAACAAATACATGGATAATATAACTGAATTTATATGATGTTTCCATTTGAATCATGCTTTCTTCATAACCCTGCAAAATATAGAATATGAGGATTGTTAACCCCCTTTGATAAATGAGGAAATTCTGAGAGGTTAAATGATTTGTTCACACTTTCCTGACTAGTAAATGGCAAATTGAAAACTCAAATTTGGATATGCTGATTCAAGTCACCCTTTCCAAAGCTGCATCCCTAGTTTTATTATTAGCATTGTGATTTTCAAAATTTAATAGCCCATTCCCCATATCATAGCAGTTATACTATTGGTATCTCTTTGTCAAGGAAATACATAATGACTAAAGTCACTAAGAATTCAGATACATCTTTAAATGAATTTGTATTATATTAATCACAGTAGCATCTACATACATTTCAAAATAGTACATACCAGCACTATTAGAAAAGGGGATACAAGAAGCACATGTTATAGTAATACATTGGATTTAGAATGCTCAATCAAATCAACAAACATTTATGTAAGGAGTCAAAAGATAAAAATGAAATGACCCCTGTCTTCAGGCAGCAGCGCACAGGAAGTCTGTTTGCTATCTGGTTTGTTCACATGTAGAGAGATTCTTAGACCCCTTACAATAATTTTCACATATGGCTGGCTCCCAAGAATCTATAACCTACAGGTTGAGAAAGACCTTGCCTTACAGAATTTCTGGGATCTCTTTCAGCTCTAACATTCTGTATAATTCCATGTATGTCGAGACAGGTTTAGAGTTATAAAAATTTAGATAAATCTGGCAATAGAACGAAAGGGATCAAAAGAGAAGAGATAGCATACACAAGATATACCAAAAGTCTTAGTGCAGTTTTAAGCTCAAATAGCATATTATACAAATGCTATACTGATTCTATTATATTATGCTGTATATAATATACTATTATACTATATTAAATATAGCTATTTAAATAAGCTATTTAAGCTTAAAATTTCACCAAGACTTTTGAGACATCCTGTACATGGAATTGTTCATATAAATGTATAAATATATTTATATAGGTAAGAGATGGTATTAAACTAAATGAACCTTAATGTCCTTTTCAGCTTGAGCATTCTGTATTGACAAGAGGTTTTTTGACTTGGAATTCTTTCTGCCACTGTGTTAAGAAACACTTTGGCCTTAGCGCTGTCTTGAGTTTCCTGACACTGTTTGTTTGAAGCACACAAATCAAGCATTCTGCTGAAGTCTGTAAAATCAAGCTTGGAGCATAAACAAACTCTAATTTGGACAAGCTAGTGCCCTGACCTTTCCAATGCAGAATCTTTATCTTCCCCTCCTATTTTCAGTAAAATTCCATTGTATGCATGATACTTGCATAGTAGTTTTCTATATCAGGTGACTGAAGCTGATGCTCTGGGCTCTCTGATTTTCCATCCAGATGAGCTTGTACTCTTAAGCATAAATGAATTCTAAAGATAACTATCTATGTGTTGATTGGACAATTGGCAAAAAGTACTAATGGAGTTTGAATGCAGATTGAAGAATACCATTTTAACTTTCTTTTTTTTCTGGTTTTTTTTTCCTTTGAGTCTGTGTCTTCTTTCACCACAAGACTAACATGATAATATGTTTTGCAAGATTAAGCATGAATAATCTATATCAAATTGCTTACCATTATAGGGTGAGAGAGAGAGAGAAAATTTGGAATGCAAAACTTTTTTAAAATTAATGTTAAAAAATTGTACTTACATGTAATGCAGGGAAAATAAGATATCCTTTTTTTTTTCACAGAAATCTCCTGAAGTAGATATGACAAGAAATGGAAGTAAAAAAAAATCTATTTACATGAGAAGAGGAATACAATGAAAGATAACAAGTGACTAAGTCCAAGAGACATTGTAACATACCACATGCAAAGATGGCTTTGGGGCCAGCTTGAGCTTAAGTGTCACCTGTGACACATACCGTGTGATCTGGCCAAGATACTAAAATCTTCATCCCAAGAAGCAATCTTCTAAGATTAAAAATTCTTCATTGATAGAGGGAGCTTCCTCACTCAGAGTTCCTTCCATCATTGAAATCCTTGGACTAAGCTAGCATCCCATCCCCACCCCAAAGAACTAAACAACCAAAAGACTAAGACAATTGTAACAAGCTAAAAATATATACAGTATAAAACTGGCAATGAAATTATTAACTGTGTGTTCTTGGGCAAGTGAAAACTTCTATTTGCCTTAGTTTTCTCATCTACAAAAAGGGGGTAATAATAGCAACTAATTCCCAAGACTGTTGTGAGGATCAAGTGAGAGAACAATTGTAAAGCACTTAGCAGGACTATATAAATATTAGACATTATTGTAATTGGTATAGACTTAATTATCTATAAAAATTCAGAAGAGGAAACAATCAGTGTGGATTAGAGTAAATAAAAAAGTTTTCACAAAAATCAGAGAATCTCAGAGTTGGAAGGGTCCCACTGGATAACTGAACCAAAAAAATCATTCTATAACACATTCAACAAGTGGTCTTCTGACCTTTGCTTGAGATTCCCAGAGAGTGGGGCAGTTAGGTGGTAAATGTGAATTCATATTTGAATTCAGATCCTGCTGACTCCAGTGCTCCAGTGCTCCAGTGCTTCCTAAGGCAGCTTATGTTGCTTTTCCACAGCCAAAAAAATTTAATTTACTTTCACCTTCTGCTCATTGTATCTAGCTCTGCCATCTAAAGCTATACAGTACAAATCTAATTTTTCTTCCACATAACATCCTTTCAAATACCTGAAAAGAGCCATTATGCCTCCTTTTATGAGCCTTCTTTTTCCAGAAAAAAAAACTAATGCTAATGAAAATAATAGCAGAGATGGGAGTGCATGGCAGTTGTAGGACCCTCACATTATAAAATAGATGTCACACACACACATTATCTAATAGTGAATTTCTAAAAACAACTATTATCCATTAACTTCCATTATGAAATTATAGGCATATTTTCTTCTCACAGGAAAAGTACACTCCAAAGAAAAATTATATTTCAAAAAGTCATATTTTAAAAATCAAATGAAAATGACCACTTTTCTAATGAAATTCCTCTTGTAATTTTCTCAAACTATATAAAGTCACCAGATATATTCCTTTGTTTTTTGTCGTTCAGTCATTTTCAAATTTTCATGACCCTAATTGGGGTTATCTTGGCAAAGATACTGGAGTGGTTTACCATTTCCTTCTCCAGCTCATTTTACAAATAAGGAACTGAGGCAAATAGATTTAGCTGACTTGCCCAGAATCACGCAGTTAGCAAGAATCTAAGGCCAGATTTGAATAGAAGATGAGTTTTTCTGACATTAGACCTAGTACTATGGCCACTTAGCCTCTCTGAAATCATCTTGTTGGTCGTTTCTTACAGAACAATAATATTCCATAACATTAATATACCATAATTTATTCAGCCATTCTCCAATTGATGGGTATCCATTCAGTTTCCATTTTTTTGCTTCTACAAAAAGGGATGCTGCAAACATTTTTGCACATGTGGGTTCCTTTCCCTCCTTTAAGAGCTCTTTGGGATATAAGCCCAATAGAAACACTGCTGAGTCAAAGGGTATGCACAATTTGATAATTTTTGAGCATAGTTCCAAATTGCTCTCCAGAATGGTTGGATCTGTTCACAGTTCCAACAATGTATCAGTGTCTCAGTTTTCCCACATCCCCTCCAACATTTGTCATTTTCTTTTCCTGTCATCTTAGCTAATCTGACAGGCATGTAGTGGTATCTCAGAGTTGTCTTAATCTGCATTTCTCTGATCAATAGTGATTTGGAGCACTTTCTCATATGACTAGAAATAGTTTTCTCATGTGACTAGAAATAGTTTCAGTTTCTTCATCTGAAAATTGCTCATATCCTTTGACCATTTGTCAATCGGAGAATGGCTTAAATTCTTATAAATTTGAGTTAATTCTCTATTTATTTTAGAAATGAGGCCTTTATCAGAACCTTTGAATGTTAAAAAAAATGTTTTCCCAGTTTATTGCTTTCCTTCTAATCTTGTCTGCATTAGTTTTTTTTTATACAAAACCTTTTTAACTTAATATAATCAAAATTATCTATTTTGTGATTAATAGTGTTGTCTAGTTCTTCTTTGGCCACAAATTCCTTCCTCCTCCACAGATCTGAGAGATAAACTATCCTATGTTCTTCTAATTTGTTTATAATACCATTTTTATGTCTAGATCGTGAATACATTTTAGCCTTATCTTGGTATATGGTGTTAGGTGTGGGTCAATACCTAGTTTCTTCCATACTAGTTTCCAATTTTCCCAGCAGTTTTTGTTAAATAGTGAGTTCTTATCCCAAAAGCTAGAGTCTCTGGGTTTGTCAAACACTAGATTAATATGGTCATTGCCTATTTTGTCCTGTGATCCTATCCTATTCTACTGATCAACTACTCTATTTCTTAGCCAGTACCAAACGGTTTTGATGACCACTGCTTTATAATATAGTTTTAGATCTGGTACAATTAGGCCACTTTCATTTGCTTTTTTTTCATTAATTCCCTTGAAATTCTTGACCTTTTGTTCTTCCAGATGAATTTTGTTGTTATTTTTTCTAGGTCAGTAAAATAGTTTCTTGGGAGTTTGATTGGTATAGCACTAAATAAGCATACAGTTAGCCATTGATTCTTGAGCTTATGTTCAACATCTGGTCTTGAAAACTTGAAGTCATCTTCAGCTTCCCCACTTCTTTAATTCACTGTATCTGACTATACCTGGCAGCATCATATTATGATTGAAAGAATCCTGCCTTTGGAGGAGGACAACCTGATTTCAAATCCTTTCTGTGCTATTTACAGCCTCTGACTGTAATGCACGGAGAAATTGAAGCAGTATAGAGATTAGAGATTTTTAATAGTGAAGAGTTTGGACTGGCAGCCATATTAGTCAGCCATCTGGATAGGACTTTTGCCTCAAAGTATCCAGCAGTGAGTGAGGGGTTCCAGGGACTCTTGTCTCAAAGCATCCAGACTGCAAGTGAGGGGTTCCAGGGACTCTTACAGGGCTCCAGTGCTCGGAGTAGGGCACTGCAGAAATAGAAGTTCCAGGAAAGGACCATAAATTCAGTTCTGACAGATTGGGGTATGATAATTCTGAGACGGAAAAGATATGTTCAAACATTGGAGATAAACCATCTGGAGTTTTATGACTCTTTGGAGTGCCAGTGGCCATACTTCCATAGCCCTAATTATCTCAGTCCTAATGGCCAGGAAGGGGAGGTTGCCACCAGAAAGACTGAGGCAGAACAATTCAGGGAAATTGAGGCAGAACAATTAAGGGAAAGTGAGACAGGAACTGTGGCACAACATGACCTTGGGTCATTTGGGAATCTTTGGGACATTTTGCCACCCTTGGTTTCCTTATCTAAATGAAAGGATTGGCTAGATCTGGGCTTCTTAAATTTTTCTACTCACAACCTCTTTTTACCTAGGAAATTTTTACGTGACTCCAGATATGTAGGTATACAAAATATGTACATAAATCAAACATTTACTGATAATAAATCACAATTTTGCAACCCCCACAGTTTAAGAAGCTTAGGGCTAGACAGATTCAAAAGTTTCCCCTCATATCACCCCAGGTCTAGAGCTTCAATCCAGGTTCCTTTTTAGCTATGTGACTTTTTGCAAGTGACTTGATCTATCTTATCCTTATCTGTACAATGAAAAGATTATTCTAAATAACTTCTAAGGTCCCTTCTAGTTCTGAACCTGTGATCTTCTATGATCCTCCCAACTTTTCCTTCAAAACATCTTTTATGCCTATTCCTTCCTAATCATCCACTTATTAACTCTTATTAACACATACTCAGATTATTTCTTAAATTTTATTTATTTTATTCTGAACTTAAGAAATAAAATGGGCATTTCAGTAACATAATAGAATTTTTAAAAAAAAAGATAATCATAAGTGAAACTTTACGAGAGCTCCCTTCCTAGTCTCCTTGCCTCTAATCTCTTCCTCTTCTTTCCAAGCTGTTGTTGAGTTTTTTTAGTGACTTCATTTGGGATTTTCTTGGCAAAGATGCTAAAGAAATTTAGCATTTCCTTCTCTATCTCATTTGACAGATGAGAAAACTGAGGCAAACAGGATTAAATGATTTACCCAGGGCCACACAGCTTAAAAATACATTAAATCACATTTGAACTCAGAGCTTCCTGGCTTTAGATCCAGAGCTCTATCTACCACGCCACCTAGCTACTAAATTAATACCCATGATACTCTTGTTTTCTTCATCTTATTCCCTTACTCAAACCCTTCAATGAGAACTCTGGCTACCTGCAACCAAATGTCTTCAAATCAGGTTAAAATGTAGTTGAGAAGTGTTTCACAAAAGAAATAAAAATACAATAAAACATAGAAAATGTTAATTTGTAGTTTTCTAAGTCAATTTGCAGGAGCAGGGATCAGTTTGTATCTGATACCAATGGTCTAGAGGATAAAATCAGGATGGTATTCAAAGTTTGGGAAACTAGCCAAACCCTACTTACCCAGCATTTTCTTTATAATCAATTAACAAGCATTTATTAGTCACTCACTTTGTTTCAGGCAATGTGATAGGTGCTGGAGAATCATAGCATTTAGAGCTGAAAGGGACCTTAGAGGCTATCTATTCCAACTTCTTCATTTTATTGATAGAAAAACTGAGGCAACAGGCCTGGTATGAGATTTGCCCAAGATCACACAGAGAGTAAGCATCAAAGATGCAATTTGAAACAAGGTCCTTTGACATCAAAATCAGCTCTTTCCACTATACCAGGAAATGCAAATTGTTCCTACCTTTAAGGTGCTTACATCCTATAGGGGGAGACAACATGTATATATATATACATACATACATGCACATATAAGTATATATAAAGTAAGTATATGAATACAAAAACAAGATAATTGAGGGGGGAGCAGCTGGTTTAGGGAAGGGCAGCAAGGATTGAGAAAAGTTCCAAGTAGGAGAGGTAGTATTTCCTACTTTTTTCCCAATCAGAGCCCAGTGGTATGGTCAGATCATTGTTTTTACCATCTTACAAATTCTTCATGCTCGTTCTTGATCGAGTCTTTCCTTATGTATTCTCCCAGTAAGAGAGATACTCACTATTCCCAAACCCAATGATTCTTACCATCCTCAAAGATGCAATTCATAAAATCTCTCACCTATCAACGAAGGAAATGGGACTGCATCTTCCCTAAGGTTCCTTCCATATCTAGATAGTATTTAGACACAAGGGCTTCCCTCTCCTTGGTGACCTGATTCTTTTGCTATACTGCAATAGGTTTTACTGTATGAAATCCTAATCAAGTTACTCATCTTTTCTGGGCCTCAGTTTTCTCATCTATAAAGTGGGGATAATAGCCATTGCCTTATTAAATTCTGTGTGAATCAATTAGCACAATGTAATTTGAAAAGACCAAAGCTTTTACTAATAGGAAAACTCTTTCATCCAAATCCTGGGCACAACCCCATGAGACACAACATATGTATCTGAAGCAGGCTTTTCCACAACTCTAGCAGTGGAGTGGTGACAGATCTTAACATTCCCCACCTGGTGGCCTTCATTAATCACTATTAGAGCAGCCTGGTTACATAACCACTGTGGGTGGTGCAGAGGTGGTACAATTGCAAGGTATCTAGGACACCCAGGATGCCCCAAATATCCCTCCACAGACCTTTCCTGATGGCTAAACTCACCATCAGGGACTCATTCTTCTGAGGCTGAAGGCTCTCTCTGAATGACACAATAAAGAAAGGCATAGTAGATATAAGAAAGATGAAGGATGTGGGGCATTTCCTCTCTGGAAGATCACTCCAGCAAGTGTGGACCATCTATAATTTAATAGATAAATCTTATGAAGTTCCCTTAGGCCCATAGAAATTTAAGTAGCTTGCCCAGGCAAGCATAGCTTGTGCCAGTTGCTCCATTTGATCAGAGGTCCATCTTCTTATCTTTAAGCCCACGACTTTATTCACTCTACCATATTGTTTCTGACATAATAGATCCTTGGTAGTCAAGCCCAGCTTGCTTTTATAGCCATATTCTGATTCTTGTCACATAGTAAGCACCTAATTATTTTCATTCATTCGTTCATTCCGAGAAGGTAAAATTTCACACCTCTGGTTATGATATAATGAGACGAATGGGTTACTTCACTCTTGTACCTTGCTTTGCAAACTTTAAACCATTATATAAAGATAAGCTGTTGTTACTATTATTATTACTTTACAACCCCAGGGATTATCCTGCCCATCTCTTTGAATATGTCTTCACAATAACTCAAAACATACTCAATAACATGTTATCCAGTCATTTCCAGCTCTCAGTGACTCAAGTTAGGGTTTTCCTGGCAAAGATATTGGAACTGTTTCCTTCTGCCATTTCCTTCTGCAGTTCATTTGACAGATGAGGAAACTGAGGCATACAGAGTTAACTGACTTACCCAGAATCACATAGTAAGAATCCAAGGCCAGATTTGAACTGCCGTTGTTCTCTCCACTTCCAGGAAGTGAAGGAGGTGCAAGGAAGGAGCCTAAAGGAGTATCTAGTTCTGTGACATAGAAACCAGAGCCACTAAATTATATGTGAGACATTAAAGATTACTTAGAAAAACACATATTAACGTCATCTCTGTTCCAAATATTTTCCAAATACATTTTAATCTGTTTGGGGCTCATTTGTAGTATTAACTGTTGTTAGAATTATTATTTCACTCCCCTTCTTCAGGTGTCTTTCCCACCTCTTCCTCCCTCTAGTGCCTTCCCTTTGAGAAGACCTTCTACCTACTTTACATGTTGTCTCCTCCATTAGAATATAAACTCCTTGAAGACAAAGACTGGGTCTTTTACTTATTTTGGATGCTTTGTTTTTGCTTTTTGCCTTTCTTTGTATCCCTAATAGCACATCACCTGGCATATAAGATGAACTTAAATATTTATTTATCATATGAATATTTTGTGCATGCATATATATATATGTACATATATATATATGGATGGGAAGAGTTTTTGCTAAGATTTCTCTTCTGCTGCCTTATCTCTTCTCCCATCTCCCCTTATCCTTACTTCTCTTGCTTTTTCTGCATCTATGGCCTCTTTCTGCTGTTCTACACCAGGTCTGTGTTGCAAGTAAGTGTTGCAGTAGAGAGATCAATGGGACCTGGAGTCAGGGCTACTCATCTTCCTGAGTTCAAATCTGGGTGTGTGTCCCTGAGCAAGTCACTTAACCCTGTTTGCCTGAGTTTCCTCATCTGTAAAATGAAGTGCAAAAGGAAATGGCAAACCACTCCTGTATCTTTGCCAAGAAAACCCCAAATGGGGTCATGAAAAATCAGACATGCCTGAAAAATATCTGAACAGCAAAAGGCTTAGGAGGAGTAGGTATCCCTGAGGACTGGCTACTGTTCAGTCAAAGTCATTGATCCACCTACCCATTCTCAATTCATTTCTCACCCAGTTTACTGAAGGAAAATACCCACAAGGCACAGGATCGAGACTTATTGGAAAGCTGAATTCTTTTTATCTGGTATAAGCCCTTCTTGATCAGGAGGTATGAATATCCTACATGATCAGTCTTTTTGGCAATCTACCCAGTAGCCATGACATTCCCTACATTCCCTAGCTGGAAGCCTTTGTTACTCACCTTCTGAGCACTTCAACAGTAAGTTAATCTACTTATGATCCTAGACCTAGATCATTCCTGATCTCCCAAAAATATCCATCACGGGCCTATCCAAGGCTAGAAACTGATCATGAGAAATCCTATCCTTTGGGTCTATGGCTCGTCAATCTTATAATAGAAATCCCTTACTGAAAGGATGGTACAAAATATAAGGCAAGTCATTAACCTCTTCTCTCACACACTTTAAGTTATGATAAATTTATAAGACTCAAGGGGCATTCATTTAACAGATTGCTTTCCAGGCCTGCAGTTAGGCCTAGGTCCTGAGGATGTAGATCTTAACGTTTGACAGTGGGAACACTGGAAAAAAAAGAGTAGGGAACAAGAATCACTGCTCTCCAATGCAGACAAGATTAGAAGAGAAGTAATGAACTGGAGGAAAAAAATTGTATTCAAGGGTTCTGATAAAGGACTCATTTCTAAAATATATAGAGAATTGACTCAAATTTATAATAATTCAAGCCATTCTCCAATTGATAGAAGATATGAACAGACAATTTTCAGATGAAGAAATTGAAACCATTTCTAGTCATATGAAAAGATGCTCTAAATCACTATTAATCAGAGAAATGCAAATTAAGACAATTTTGAGGTACCCCTATATACCTCTCAGATTGGCTAAGATGACAGGAAAAGATAATGACAAATGTTGGAGGGGATATGGGAAACTGGGACACTAATACATTATTAGTGGAGTTGTGAACTGATCCAACCATTCTGGAGAGCAATTTGGAATTATGCCCAAAGGGCTATCAAACTGTGCATACCCTTTGACCCAGCAGTGTTTCTGCTGGGCCTATATCCCAAAGAGATCATAAAGGAAGGAAAGGGACCCACATGTGCAAAAATGTTTGTGGCAGCTCTTTTTGTAGTGACAAAGAACTGGAAACTGAGTGAATGTCCATCAGTTGGAGAGTGGCTGAATAAATTATGGTATATGAATGTTTTGGAATATTATTGTTCTAAAGAAACAATCAGCAGGATTTCAGAGAGGCCTGGAGAGACTTAAGTGAATTGATGCTAAGTGAAATGAGCAGAACCAGGAGAGCATTGTAAACGGCAACAAGAAGACTATATGATGATCAATCCTGATGGGAATGGCTCTTTTCAACAATGAGATGATTGAGGCCAGTTTCAGTGATCTTGTAATGAAGAGAGATATCTACACACGGAGAGAGGACTGTGGGAACTGAGTGTGAACCACAACATAGCATTTTCACTCTTTTTGTTGTTGTTTGCTTGCATTTTGTTTTCTTATTTTTTTCCCTTCTTGATCTGATTTTTTGGGGCAGCAAGATAATTGTATAAATATGTATGCGTATATTGGATTTAACATATATTTTTACCATGTTTAACATAGATTACATGCCATCTAAGGGAAAGGGTGGAGGAAGGGGGGAAATTGGAACACGAGGTTTTGCAGGGGTTAATGTTTGAAAATTATCCATGCATATGTTTTGAAAATGAAAAGCTTTAATAAAAAAAAATTCACTGGTTCCTTCCCATCCCCTATTCACCCAGCCAAATTGGCCGCCTCGTTGTTTCTCACATGTAATTTTTCATCTCTTATCTTCAAGCCTTCTCAGTTTTGCTCTTAAAATGCCTGGTTTCCTTTCATTCTCAGCTTAAGTACTCCCTTCTCCATGAGACCTTTATTTTCCTAGGATAGTTCCAAAAATTACCATGAATTGATTTTGTATATACTTATAGGTGAACATGTTGTCTTCTTGATAAAATGTACAGAGAGGTCCTTGAGGGCTATTTTGGTCTTTGCATGGTATTTAACTCATAATAGAGACTTTAAAAATATATGTTAATAAATGCAGGTCTGTTTGATTGATCTGGTTGTTTAAGACTAAGGAAAGGGATAATCATGAAAGAATTAATTCTGAGTAATGGAGACAAAAATATAAGAAGAATATATTCAACTCACTCTAGTATTAATTAAAATTATTCATTGTTCTCTGCTGGACCAGGTAGATTGAGGAGGAAAAGGAGGATGATAGCATTTACCTATCACTTAAGTTTTGCAAATGGCTGATAGTCTACTGAGTAGAAAAGAGGAAGGTTCAAATAAAATTATTTTACCATTGATTATGAAACCCAAGGCTGTTATTTTAACCACAATAATCAATGCCATCCTTATGGATGGCTTCATTAATCTAAGGTTCATTCAGGTCTGTAGTAAGCCCTGGTTTTGTATCATTGAGATATTTACCTGTTGTTATAATTTTTTTACCTATTATTAAAATATTCTTTGAGTTGTTATTATGATATATGCAATGAGACTGACAGAATAACACCTAAGGTTGTGAAGTGATAATAATAATAATAATAATAATAGCTAATATTTATATCATGCTTTAAGGTTTGCAAAGCAAGGTACCAAAGTGGAATAACCTATTTACACATTATTACTTCATAGCCATAGTTGTGAAACCTGACCTTAGAATAAATGAATAAATAAAAATCATTTGTTAAGTGCTTATTCTATGGCAGGAATCAAGAATACAGGAACAAAAGTGAACCAGCCTCTGTCATCCCCAATCTCCTATGAGGCAGCATGGTTGAGTGAATATTTGTTCCTTCTAAGATCACAGATTTATAATCCAGGACTGTCCTCAGGAGCTTCCTCAGTGAAGAATCATGATTTGTAGTCGTAGATGTTTAATAGGCAACTAGGTAGCATACATGATAGAGTGGCAGGCCTGGAGTAAGGAAGACTCATCATCTTCCTGAATTCAAATCTGTCCTCAGACTCTTACTAGCTATGTTACCTTGGGCAAGTCATTTAACTCTGTTTACCTCACTTTCCTCAGATATAAAATTAGCTAGAGAAGGAAATGATAAGTCACTCTTTTATCTTTGCCAAGAAAATCCCAAAAGGAGTCATGTAGAGTCAGAAATGACTAAACAACCACAAAGATGTTTAATACTGTCACGGGAAATGAAGAGAAAAATCAATCAATTAACAAGCATTAATTAAGCATAAATTAACAGACAAAGAAGGAAAATATGGAGAAGTCAACAGAGATGAGAATTTTGCACGTGTCGGGCACAAAGGCAGATTGTTAGCCAATTTAAGGGTGTAGTACCTGCTCCAACTCTTTCCAGCCTGTTTTGTTCTACATTCTCATCCACCCCCTGTCTTTCTCCATTCAGGTCAAATTTGTTTGCTCACTAGTGTGTTCTGGCACTTTAGGTGACCCAGACTTGTAACCTTAGTCATTGACAGACAGATGACTAGAATGTCATGGGCATCAATGACAAAGAATGAAATGTAGGTGCATCATTGGTCTCAAACCTATTCCTGTTTAGGGAAGAAACTCTAGGGACTGGTAAAGAAGATTATACGTTAATTCCTACTCTTTTTAACCAAATTCCTACTCTTTTTAACTCTTTTTAAAAGGGCTGGGTCTGGTAACAAGCCTTTAGTTATAATCAAACTACTCATTTGCAGCAATTACATTTTGATTTTCTTTGAATAATGACCTGTGATTTCATCAGTCTAGGGAATTCCTTGTGTGGAAACTGCTTTCACCAATGCAGATAAGCAATTCCTCTGTAATGCAGCCTTAGGGTTTTCCTTATAGACACTGAGAGGTTAAATAAGAAAGAGACACTTTCTTATTGCAACTTAGTATGTGTCAAAAGACCCAGGAGTTTTTATGAGTCAGAAAAAATTTAATAAGATAGACAGTATTTTGGGAGCGATCCTGTCCTTTTGTGATGATCTTGAGGAAAGAAGAAAATGGAAAGAATAAGAGATGTTGAGGAAGAAAGGAGGAGAAAAGGGAGGGAATTCTACCTCATATAATAAGGATTTATGATGAGCTTCATTTTCATGGGAACCAGATGAAGAAAGGCAGTATATGCTAATAATATGTATGCCTACCCTAATACACAGATGAGTTTTGCATAGAAATTCAACTAGGAAATAGATGCAGACAAGGAAAGGGAAGAGAGAGGACAGGATAGGTAATAAAGTAGTCATAAGCAAAACAAACTCCATAGTATGAGAAAGATGAGTGTAAAAGTAGTATTAAAAGGAAAGAATGAAAAAGCAAAAACCTATGATCTAGAGAAGAACATGGGGAAAAGAAGAGTGGCAATAGAGCAGAAAGCAATTATGTAATTTATTAACTATAAGCACCAGACAAGTTCCTCTTTCATTACTTTCTTTATTAAAAAAAGAATAGATTTGAGGAGAGGAAAAGGACAAGAGAACAAGATGGAATGAAATGCACAATCAACAATTATAACCATGATTTTGAAGAGAATCAATTCACCAATAAAACCAATAAACGATAGCCAAATGGATAAGAAAGCAAAATCCAACAACATCATTTTTTTTAATATAACAACACTTGAAACAAAGATCTGCATTGTCCAAAATGATAATACATGCAGTCAACAAAAATTTCTTTAAAATCTGTGAGTGGCATTATGCCTCTGGGGAAACAAATAAAACCAAAATGTAGTCTCTGATCTTGAGGAGTTCAGTCTAATGGAGTGGGTAGACACAACTTGCAAGTAGCTATGTACAAACAAGATACTGAGAAGATAAATTAGAGATGATCAACTAAAAGAGAGAAGGCATTAGTATTAATAGGGGTAAGGAAAGACTTCTTACAGAAAAGAACTTTAGCTGAGACTTGAAAAAAACAGGGAAGTTGAGAGGCCAGGATAAGGAAGGAGAGCATTCCAGACATGAGGGATAGCCAGTGAAAATGCTCAAAGTGGGGAATTAGAGTGCCTTGTCAGGAGACCACCAGATCACAGAGTAAAAGAAAAAGAACAAAAAATGTAAGAAGACTAGAAATATAGAAGGATGTAAGGTTATAAAGACTTTGAATGCCAAGCAGATAGTTTTTTTATTTGATTCTGAATGCAATATATTGGAAATCACTGGAATTTATTGAAATGTGTAGTTTAAGACTGAGTGAATGAACAAGTGGAGAATGGACTGGAATGAGAGGAGACTTAAGGTAAGGAGATCAACCAGAAAGCTACTGCAATACTCTAAATATGAAGTAATGAAAGCCTACATCAGCGTAATTGCAGTGTCAGGAGAGAACGGGCCATACATGAGAGATGTCATAATGGTAGAAAAATTGACAGGACATGGTAATTAATTGATTATGGGGGCAAGAATGAGACGTTGGGGATGATAATCTAGGTTTTGAGCCTGGGTAACTGATAGTACTCTCAACAGCAATAGGAAAATTAGAAAGATTAGAGAGCAAGGGTCTTTGGATTATACTCAATTTGTTTTGCTCATGTTAACAGATGACTGACCAATGGGATCCCCATCCTTTGAGCATGCACAATACTTTGCCTGCTATTATCCACTTTAAGGAAGTGGAGGGAACCTGGATTTGGGTGTTTGTAATGGACAGCCCACTCTTCACTGAATAGCAAGATGGGACTTTCATTGTCTCGGCACCCACTGTGGGTCACAATTCCATATGGGAAGAATGTGAGAGTTGCAAAATTATGATTATCAGTAAATATTTGATTGTTTATCTATTTTATATACCTATATACCTGGAGTCACATAAAAATTTCTCAGGCAAAAAGAGGTCATGAGTGAAAATTTAAGAAGCCTGGTTTAGACTTGTAGAGAACAGTATTGCAGCAAAAAACATTTCCTAGGATGGACAGGCAAAAGGAAGATAAACTACCCAAGTTCCAAATTGTCTTAATCAATTTTGTGTGTACTTTTGTACGTAAAGAATTTTCCCAATTTCACAAAGAAATTGCAGCAACATCGGATGATCTTCAAAACGACAGGATCTAACAGAAATCCCAAGTTTTTGTATATGATGCAAGGATGAAAGTGATGGAAGGAAAGAAGGAAAGCCATAGGAAGCTAACAATGATGCAAAAAGTGTATAGTTAAAAATAATCTATTAACATGATGAATCACAGTTTTCAAATCTGAAGAAAATTTAGGAAGTACTAATAATGATAAAAAGTCCAAAATGTGGCAAATTTTGTAACACAATCCAATATATAAAAGACTTTTGCTGATGAAGAAAAACTGAAAATGACTAGAGTTTTCATGTATTTTACCTAAGTAAAGAATAATAAAAGAATAATCAGCAAAAGTACAAGATAAGAAAGGATACAAGTTTTAAGTTTTAAACTTAAAACATTCACAATCCATGTATTGTCCACAAATCTTTTAATAAATTATCCGTTAGAAATTAGTTTTCTTTTCATGACTGAAGCCAACTTCCAGGGACAAAAATCTTTCAAGTCAACAAACATTTGGGTATGAAAAAGATGACAGGAATACAAGATGAAAAGAACTACAATTCAAGATTTCCTCCAACTGGAATAAATATCCTTTCCTTCTCTATATTTCTTTCTTTGGTATTTTAGTTGTCAAGATTATATGACTTTCCAGCAGTTTATTACAGATCACATCTTTATGCCTAGAGGTTCAAAGCAGATCTTTCCTGTTGCCTGAACTTAGGTAGTAGTACTTTATTTAAGTTATAAAAAGTTCATTTCCTCAGAGAGAATTATCATTTCTCAAGCTTCCTAATGATATATACTAATCTGATATTGCTTAATGAATAAGTACTACTAGGATAAACTGTGAAATTTGACTAAGAAAACTTGTGTAGGTTATTTGAAGATATTTCAACTAATATACATCTGCATATAATATATATAATTGCATAATATTTCTTGAATTATTTATCAAACATTTAAAAGGTATTATTTTGACAAATCAAACTGGTGAAAAAACTACTTTGAACATGTGATAAATTTCTGGAGTCCACAGGAATTTAAAACTCAGAATAAACAGAAACAATTCACTTCAGACTAAAATAGAAAAAAGACTTAAAAATGTCAAAAGATATTTTTGGAGTACCTTTCTTTTAGTCTTATAAATGTATGTATGTACATTCTGCTCTGCACAAAGATAGTTTCACTGTAAGCAACAAAATAAAGCTTTATATATTAGTAACAATAAATTTAATTCACTTGTATCCACCAAATTTTTTTTTTGCTTTTTTTGCTGAGGCAATTGGGGTTAAGTGACTTGCCCAGGGTCACACAGCTAGGAAATATCTGAGATCAGATTTGAACTCAGGTCCTCCTGACTTCAGGGCTGGTGCTCTAACCACTGCGCCACCTAGCTGCCCCAGATCCACCAAATATTAAAAGTTTGTCTTCTTCAAATTTTATAGATTCTCTATGAAAAAAATTATTGAAAAACTTGCACAGGGTAAGGAGAGATAGCAAAGTGCATTTGTACAATAGCGCATACCCATTCCAATGAAACCATGGCTCCATTAAAAGACTGAAGTAGTTAATATCTTAAAAGTGATTTTTCCCTCTACTAAACAGAGCATCAATAGAATAAACAAATTCTGAATGTAAAATTTAAAAAAGAGAATAGAGGGCTCAGGGGGAATGATAAAATAAGGTTAGTTTTGAACATGTTGAGTTTAAGATACTTACAAAGAATCCAGTTCAAAATGTCTAATAATCAGTTAGAAAGGAGAGACTAAAAGTCAGAAGAGAAGGTAAAGCTGTCAAAATAAATCCAGGAATAATTGGATATAGAGATGATAATTGAATTCATGGTAGCTAATGAGATCACCAAGTGAAATAATATAGAGGGAGAAGAGAAAGGGCCCAGAACAGAATCTTGGAGGAATACCCACAGATGGAGGGCATGAAGACACAACAAAAAGACTGAGGAGGAGGAGGCAGACAGATAGGAGGAGAACCAGGAGACGCTAGTGTCAGGAAAACCTAGAGAAAAGAATATCAAGAAGAAAGTGATTGATGGTGTCAAAGGTTTCAGAGAGGTCAAAAAGGAAAAAAATTGAGCAATAACCATTAGATTTGACAATTAAAAGATCACTGATAACATTGGAAAGGGAAATTTCAATTGAATGATTCAATTTGCTGCTATAAGGAAGAAAGAAAAGAAAGAAAATGAAGGCATAAATTACAGTCTTCCCAAGGAATTTAACCACAAAAGGACAGAGAGATGAAATGAGAATTAGCAGGGAGCAATCAGGTGGCTCAGTGGGATAGCATACCAGACCTGGAGTCAGGAAGCCTCATCTTTCTGAGTTCAAATTTGACCTCAGACATTTACAAGCTGTGTGACTCTGCACAAGTCACTTAATCCTGTTTACCTCAGTTTCCTCAATTGTAAAATGAGCTAGACAAGGAAATGGTAAACCATGCCAGTATCTTTCCCAAGAAAACCCTAAATGGGGTCAATGAAAGTCAGACTGTACTGAAACAACTGAACAACAACAAAGGGATGGAAAAATCTAATGAAGGTCTTTTGAGGATGGGAGAAACATTGGCTATTTTTGTAGGCTAGGGAAGCAACCAGTAGACAGGGAAAAGATTGAAAATTAGTAAAAGAGTAGAGATGCTAGAGATAGTTTACTGGAGAAAACTAAATGGAATGGGATTATTTCTGTATGTAAAAGGGTTTGCCTGTGCAACAAAAAGGGCCACTGGTGGAACAAGGATAAAAGATAAGATAATGGCAGAAAGCATTTCTGAATAGTGTGTTATGAGGAAGAGGGGATAAGGGGAAACTTGGCAAATTATTGTAATTTTTTTCAGTGAAATATAAGGCAAATTCTTCTATTGAAAGGATGTGCTTGAAAATGAGTCTTGCAAATTAGGCAATAACTATAGCAATTTAGTCTTTGATAAACCCAAAGACCCCAGCTGCTGGGATAAGTACTCACTATTTGACAAAAACTGCTGGGAAAATTGGAAACTAGTGTGGAAGAAAATAGGGCTTGACCCACATCTAACACCACATACCAAGATAAGATCTAAATGAGTTCATGATCTGGATATAAAGAGTGATACTATAAGTAAATTAGAGGAACGTAATATAGTTTACCTCTCAGACCTATGGAGATGGAATAAATTTATGTCCAAAGAAGAACTGGAACTCTTAATTGAAAACCAGATAAATAACTTTGACTATATTAAGTTAAAAAGTTTTTGTACAAACAAAACCAATACAGTCAAGATTAGGAGGGAAGCAATAAATTGGGAAATCATCTTTACATTTAAGGGTTCTGATAAAGGTTTCATCTCTAAAATATATAGAGAATTGTCTCATTTATAAAAATTCAAGCCATTCTCCAATCGTTATCGATAGTCAAAGGGTATGAACAGACAATTTTCAGAGGATGAAATTAAAACTATTTATAGTCATATGAAAAGGTGCTCCAAATCACTATAGTTCAGAGAAATGCAAATCAAGACAACCCTGAGATACCACTACACACCTGTCAGATTGGCTAAAATGACAGGAAAAGTTAATGATGAATGTTGGAGGGGATGTGGGAGGGCTGGGACACTGATGCATTGTTGGTGGAATGCATCCAACCATTCTGGAGAGCAATTTGGAACTATGCTCAAAAAGTTATCAAACTGTGCATACCCTTTGACCCAGCAGCGTTTCTATTGGGCCTATATCCCAAAGAAATCATAAATGAAGGAAAGGGCCCCACATGTACAAGAATGTTTGTGGCAGCCCTTTTTGTAGTGGCTAGAAACTGAAAACTGAATAGATGCCCTTCAATTGGAGAGTGGCTAAATAAATTATGGTATATGAATGTTATGGAATATTATTGTTCTGTAAGAAATGACCAGCAGGACGATTTCAGAGAGGCCTGGAGAGACTTGCATGAACTGATGCTGAGTGAAATGAGCAGAACCAGGAGATCATTATATACAGCAACAGCAATACTATATGATGATCAATTCTGATGGACATGGCTCCCTTCAGCAATGAAATGTTTCAAACCACTTCCAATTGTTCACTGAAGAAAGCCATATACACCCAGAAAGAGGGATGTGAAATGTGGACCACAACATAACATTCTCATACTCTTGATTGATGTTTGCTTACATTGTGTTTCCTTTATCTGATATGTCTTTCTTGTGGATACGATTTTTCTTGCACAACAATGATAAGTTTGGAAATATGTATACATATATTCAATTTACCAAGTATTTTAATGTAATTGACATGTAGTGGATATCCTGCCATCTAGGGGAGGGGTGGGGAGTTGGGGATAAAAATCTGTAACAGAAAGCTATGTAAGGGTTAATGTTGAAGAAGTACCCACACATATGTTATGCAAATAAAATTTAAAAAAAAGAAAAGAAAATGAAAGTCTTGGATAGGATCTATTATGCTTCAGAAAAATTCAGAAAAGCAGGAGAAATAGTCATAATTTTAGATGAATAGACATAAAAAATGACAAATGAGAAATTTCATTACACTTAAAATCATAATGAATCAACATCAATACTATATATGTATATATGTACATATATATACATTGAACAACATAGCATCTAAATAAAAAGTCAATCAAATTTCAGGGATAGACAGTAAAATTATAATAAAAGAATCCTCAACATATCCCTTTTAAACATAAATATTATTTTAGATTAGACAAGAAGTTAGATTTAGATAAGAAGTTAAGTACCTGAACAGAATCTTAGAAAAGATATAAGTACCTGAACAGAATCTTAGAAAAGATATATATTATAGATTTCCAATGATTATTTTATGGGAACTAAAAGAAGTCTATATATTTTTAATCTATGTATGGCAGTTTTACAAAAATCAACTGAGTATTAAAGAAGGAAGAAGGGGAAAGGGAAGGAAGGGAAGGGAAGGGAAGGGAAGGGAAGGGAAGGGAAGGGAAGGGAAAACAGAAATTTTAGTCATTGAAACCCCTTTAATCCAGGGAAGAAAACAGAGCAATGTCCCCAGAAAAAAAAAAAGAAGCAGCACTCACAAGCAAGACAGCTTTGATAACTTCAAGTCAAACTTACTTATATACTAAAAAGAAAAATAAACTATACATAAGTAAGATCTGCAGTTTCATGTACAATTTTTTCTGTTCTACTTTTTATATTGAAATGTCTATTTTTATGTGGGTTGAGTTCAGATTTCTAAAAAATGAATGAACAAATGGGGAAGCACTATGAGATTCTTAAATTTGTCTTCTCCTTTCCTTTTTTCCCCAGCTGACAAACTGAGACTCTGAAATTGGCTTCCTTCCTTAACTTGTAATAGATCTATATTTCTAAATTTCTCAGAATTTAGCCATACTACTTCCAGTCCTTGGTACTAATCCTTTATTCCTGGTGTTGGTCCCTGGTAGCAATCCAGTGTCTAAGTGGATCCCAGTGAAGAGCAAACTGATTTTATACAATTGTCTTGTATTGACATGATCATGTACAGACAGAGATATCCTGTACCTACACCCACTATTAATTTATACAGCATGGAGGTTAAAGCTGTAGACATCAACTCCCAAAGCTGTCTTGTATAAACAGAATGATCACAACCACTATTTGACTTGCAGATGTGCATAATTAATATGCAATTAGCATAGCATATTTTGGGTCCTTTCTCATAAAAGATTGCACCTCTCCCCTGGTTAATTACTAGTTCATGGGAATTTTGCCCACCTTGTATCATTACAATAAAACCTTTCCCCATTCCCTTGAAGATGCTTTGAGCCTATGGATTCATTCCAGATGACTCCCCATCTTTGTGACTTATTGTACCTTATCATAATTTGTTGGACCCTATCACTGGTACTTAATGGACTCCAGGCATTTATCCTTATCCTTGATACTTATCCTTCTAGGCACCTAACTACTCATATCTATTACTTAGTTCCCAACCTCTGGCTCCTAACTAGCTAATCCAGCAACTAGAAGTAATTTAAATTTATTTGAACAGAAACTAGGATGGATGGATGGATGAATAAACATTTGTTAATCATTAAGGAAATTCTCTGACTTTCCCTCCATGACTGGTAAGCCCATTATTAGGAAAATCCTCTGTAAAATCCTATAAGCCTGAGTATTCTACCTCATCATCACCCTCTCTTCCTCTAATTGAATGATGAAATCATTAATCCTAAACTTCTAGTTAAGAAGAGAACTCACCTTCAAAGCAATTCCAATAGACTTGTGATGGAAAGAGTCATCCACATCCAGAGAGAGAACTATGGAGACTGAATGTGAATCAGTCTGTCATATCCTCCCCCTTTTGTTGTTGTGTTTGGTTTTTCTTTCTTTCTTGTGTTTTTTTCTCCTTTTGATCTGATTTTCTTGTGCAGCATGACAGATATGGAAATATATTTGGAAGAATTGCACATATTTAACCTAAATTGGACTGCTGCTTCTGTAGGGGAGGGAGGAAGAAGGATAGGAGGGAGAAAAATTTGAAATACAAGGTTTTGCAAAAGTTAATGTTGAAAACTAATTTTGCATGTATTTGGAAAAATTAAAAACTACTAAAAACAAAAGAAGAACCTCAAAACATCTCATTTCTTATCTTTTTGTACTACTTTGGGTAGACAAGTAGGTGACACAGCAGACAATGTACCAAGCCTAAAGTCAAGAAGACTCATCTTCCTGAGTTCAACTCTGACCTCAGAAACTTACTAGCGGTAAGGGCAAATCATTCCAGTATCTTTGCCAAGAAAATTTCAAATTAGGAAGGGAAGGGGTGTGGATTATGAAGAGAGTCAGACATGACTAAAAAACAACTAAACAACTACAAAACAACTTTGAGACTTCTTTGACTTTCCATCGTGCTCTTTCTTATGAGTAACTTCACAACACTCCTACCTTCTTTTGGATTTCCTTTTGTCTTCCCTCATTTGTTTTTAAGTTTCTTAGAGGCAGGAATTGTCTTTCTCTTTTTGTATTTGAAACCCTAGCACTTAACACAGAGCCTAATACAGAGTTGACACTTAACAAATGTTTATTGACTGACCAACTAAACATTCTCTATGGACTAACCATTGTGCGAAATGCTAGGAAAACAAATATGGTAGGAACTTAACATTCTAATGGGAGAGAGACAACACATATAGGATAGTGGCGATGCAGAAAGGGAGTTTCAGTGTGATGAGTCAAGAGGATGGTAAAGTGATCCTTTCCAGAAATAATGATAGCCTTGGTTGATTACTGTCCTTTTAGAAGGATGTGAAAAGTAGGAGACAGCAGTGAAGGGACATGCCTTCTGTATTGTACAGAACAATCTAGGGCTGGATAGATGTTAAAGTCAAGCTGAATTTGCACTTGCCAATCAAGTGCCAAGCTCAGTCCCAGAGAGTTCGTTCCAAAACTTTTAATAGATTCACTGCTGAACTGAGGTCCACTTTGAGGGAGGTGGGGAGGTTTAAGGGTCTCTGGGAAATTCAGAAGAAATAACAAAAACAACACTAAAAAAATAGCTAATATTTACATAGTACTTTAAGGTTGGCAAGGCACTTTACAAATATTATCTTATTTGGTCTTCCTAAGTAGGAGGTACTATTACTATCCCCATTTTACAGATAAGAAAACTGAGGCAAATAAGTCTTTCAAATACTCTAAAACCCATCTACTCTGGCCTGCTTTTTCTCATCTCAATTTATCTTAACCTAGTCATCACATTCTTAGTGATCATGACTCTGGCCAAGTTTCGCCTGCTTCAAAAATGTCTTCTCCTTGAACAGGACATGACAAGGTTTCTTAATTATATCCATGGACTTGAGCCAGTTCTACATTACCCATTCCAATAAAAAAAGGGAGGCGGGAATCACTCCACCCTAGGTAACTGAAACAGTATAGACTTGTCACCCCAAATATATTGTATGATTTATAAATAAGATTAATATTGTGAGATTATAAATAATACCTCTTTGAGCAGCATATACCAATAGAGAAAAAAGAAAGCCATTGGTAGGATCTTTCTTACTCTAATGTGGCAAGAAGATTAGAATGCCATGAGGAAGTAATCCTCAATTAGCTTGGACACTAATCTAGAGCCAGTGGATAACTCTTATGAGCTTTGAGGGCTTAATTCAGGGAATCATAGACTTGACAGATTGGCAAAGCCTATGAACTTTCTCCTCAGAATAATATTTTTAAAGCATAAAATAATACATGTAGTATTACAAAAAAACTAATTACATGAAAATATATTTATCAAAATATTTTAGGGGCAACTAGATGACACAATGGATAGAGCACTTGCCCTGGAGTCAGGAGGACCTGAATTCAAATCTGACCTCGGACACTTAACACTTACTAACTGTATGACCCTGGGCAAGTCACTTAACCCCCCAATTCCCTTGCAAAAAAAAAAAATTTAAAACAAGTTCACAGTCAGCAGATTAAAAATCCCAGACAGTTTTAGCATATTAATTACATATTAATAAAGTATTTTTATTATCATACAATCATAAAATATTATCATCATTGATATTTTATTTATTATTATGTTAATGAAATTTAGATATCTTAGGATTTAGAAGTCTTTTCAATGTATTTAGTTGTATCTACTGAACCTAGGGAGAGAACTAAAATTATATCCTCTAATGTGATCTCCAGGTTGGTCTTTGAAAGCTCTTTTGCCTGGCTACTGAGTCCTTCAAGGAGATATTATTATATCACTCTTTTAATCTGAATATGTGTTTACAACTGCTCAAGTAGTAACCTCACATACCTTCCAATATCAAGGAAGCCAAGAAGTCTGAATTATGATCAAGAGTATCAAGGGGTGTAAGGTATGCCCAGGGAATGGCATGAGGGCTATTGAACCCTTTTCAGTGCTGTTCATCCACCTTTGGTGTCCACCTATCACTCAAGTCTCACCTGTGACTCCAAGAAACTGTGGCATGTGCAGGGGCCACATCCTGGTCAACCATCTGGGCAAGTGAGCTAAGCCATGTTGAGGGTAACTATAGAGTCTCAAACCCTTCAGTGAGTTGGGGAAATGGCTCCCTCAAGATTATGAAAACATCCCCCAGTGGAGTGGATGGATGATAACAATTTGTTCCAACAGCAATGAAGGGTGCTGAAGCAGACTTTGTGGAGCACTTGGAGCATGGTTAGATATCAAAGATGTCAAAGTCATCCACTGCATCTTCATCCATCACCAGTCATCTTGACTTTGTCTTGATTGTTGACTCTGGAAGAGAGAATGAAGCCTATGACTTTCTGCAACTCTGTCTCACTTAAATCCAATTTATACAGAAATCAAGACATCAGCCATATCATTTTGCCATTTTTACCTATATCAAAGGCCTTTAGCAACAGGCAAGTGACAAAGCAGCAGGTGTAGCTATACTGGGACCTTAGTCACAACCCTGCACATAGGCCATTAAAAGGTCATCTTCTCACTGGAAGCAGCAGTGGGATTCAGCAATTTCCTGAGCAGCCTCTTTTAAGGTTCACGTTGCTCACCTCCAGGTGTGAGGAAGGGACTAGAAAAGGTTCCCTAAAAATTGTCTGCTTTATCCAACCCTGGCCTGCTTTCCATAGCAGTTGTGGATCCCACCTTGTGAGTGAAGCAAAAAATAAAGTATACATACTTTTGCAAAGATAATTCTACTCATCATCAGTACATGGAATGTATGCATGCTTATAGACAGCATGAAATCTAGTAGACCTGAAACATGACCAGTTCTTTTTGTGAGAGAATTCAGGAGATAACACATTCAAACCACAGCCCTGAGTGAAACAAGGCTGGCAAATTAAGGTCAGCTTACCAAAGTCAGATCTGCATACCTGTTTTTTTCTGGAGTGGAAGGGAGTGCCATAAAGCTGCTGTTGGTTTTGCAATGAAAATTAATCTAATCAAGTATCTTGTATATCACAGGTTTGTGACTCTAAAACTGCCACTTGCAGGAAAACGCCAAGCCACCACCATCAGTGCCTATGCTCCCATTATGACGAACCCTGATAAAATCAAAGAAAAAATTTATTAAGACCACCACATCCTCAATGTGCCAAAAGAGGACAAGCTTATAATTCTGGGTGCCTTGAATCTGAGGGTAAGCACAGACTATCAGACATGGCAGGGAGTTTTGGGGAGAAATGGAGTTGGAAATAATAATAGCAGCAGTAATTTTCTACTGAAGACTTGTGCATCTCAATACCTTCTCATCACCCATACTATCTTCTGTTTACCTAAACATAATAAAACTTTATGGATGCATCCTCACAGAAAATATTGACATTTAATAGACTACGTCATTACAAAGAGAAGAGACAAACAGGATGTGAGAGTGATGAATGCAATGTGTGGCACAGTGCTGAAGAGGATAAATGTATCCTCTTCAAGCTAAATATTCATATTCAACAAGTAATATCCCCAAGGCAAAGCAACTAGACTTAATGTTAATATTAGAGTGTTTCTCTGAGGGAACAGTTCCACTACTAACTTGGAGGTAAAGTGGGGTCAACAGTGGAGTAAAAAAGGAGTGGACAACTTTCAGGTATCTGGTGTACAGCACTTCATTTACTCATCTGGACCAGAATGGCTAACTGGCTAACATGAAGATTGGTTTGACAGCAATAATGGAGAAATTCAGAAGCTGCTAAACAAAAAAAATGAGAACTCCACAAGGTTTATCAGTAGGATAGTTCATCCACCTCTAAATAAGCAGCTTTAATTTCATCAAAAGTAAAGATGTAGGATTCTTGGATCAGTAAGAAAAAATAGAAAATCCAGTTTTATGCTGATAGTAACAATCAAAAATGCTTTTATGGTGTCCTAAAGGCTATTTTCAAGACAAAGACATTTCAACTACTCAGTGCTGATGAAGCCACTTTGATTAGTGATAAAGACATAGTCCTGGAGAGGTGGGTTGTTCTCAACAGACCATCATCAATCAATGCTGAAGCCATTGGTCATATGTCTCAGGTTGAAGTCAATCCCTCTTTAGCTGAACTTCCAACTGAAGAAGATATTTTGAATGCCATTAGGCTCCTCTCCTGTAACAAAGTGTCTGGTGCTGATTCTATTCCAGCTGAGATTTATAAGGCAGGGGTCTGCTGTTCATTTGAAAGCTGACAGAAGTTTTCCAGGTTATATGGCAAGAAGAGGTTATCCTCTAGGAGTTCAAGAATAACTCCATTGTTCTTCTCTGTAAAGGTAAAGGAAATAGTCACAGTGAAGGCAAGACTGGGTATCTCTCTTTTAATTATTGCTGGCAAGATTGTTGTCAAAGTCTTCCTTAATAAACCAATTCTTCACCTGGATGATGATCATCTGCCTGAGAACCAGTGTGGCTTCAGAAAGGGCCAAGGAATGGTCAATATAGTGTTTGCTGCCTGACTACTCCAGAAGAAATGCCAGGCGTAGAATAGAAGTCTGAGCAAGTTACTTTACCCCAATCACCTCCTTTTTCCCACTATGAAAAATGCTTTAATGGTGCTATCTTAACAGCATTTGATATCAAAGAACAGAAAAACAGCAAGTACAAATTGCAGCAAGACATGAACATCAGGAAAAAAACAAGTTTGTGAGTGAATAAAAAGAATTTATATAATTTTCAACATAATTTATAGAGTAATTGATGCAGTTTTCTGCCACTTCCTCTTTAGCCTCCTCCTCAACTGTGGCATCCTGATATTGTTGATGCTCTTTAACCAAATCATTCATGTTGCTTTCTACTTCAGTGAATTCTATTTCATCTCTGCCCTCTCCAATATGCAAGTGTAAGGAAAGCCTTTCTATGAAACATGGCTGTAAACTTCTCAGAAATGTGCTTAAAGAGCTCTTAGAAGGCAGTACAGACATTTTCAAGTCCTGAGAAGCTATGTCACAGATAGCCATTTTCATATTTGGGGGGATCTCTTCAACAAAGTAACTGTTGTTCTTGTTTTGAATACTGAGCATTTGCTCGTCTCCCTCCTTCATGGACATAAACCACCTTAAGGTAGTGCCCATGCCATGGGTCATAAGCTGCCATCAAATATCTGCTCTGGCATGTTAAAACATGGAACTGCTGGCTACCCTGGCTAATCAGCCAGGAATAAACAAGTGCAGATGGGGAAAGGGGACTGTGTTCACTGCTAGCTTATACAAGTAAATATAAGCTACCCTGGAAAATTTAAACAGATGATAATACCACTCAGAGTTGCTGATATCAGCTGGTTCAGGTCATATATGGGAGTGGTCAGTCAGGACTCTGAAAGACATATAGAGTGTTTCATTATCAATACAAAATGTTTCATCTGTGTTTTCTACAAACTGGTAAACTAATGTTGCACACTAATGATGGTATATACAATGTTCATCAATCTGACCAAGTCCTTTGATACTACCAGTTGTGAGGGTTTATGAAAATTAAGTTCAATTTTGATTGTCCAGAGTTCATTACATCAATTTCATGGTGGCATGCAAGTTCTGAACAATAAATTATGCTCTTTCATTTTCCCAGTCACTAATAGAGTGAAGCAAGACCATATGCTTACTGTCCTGCTTTTTAGCATGATGTTTGTAGCAGTATTGTCAGATACCTCAATGAGGATGAAAAAGACTTCAAAGTCAGCTACCATACTGATGGTAATTTTTTTATTAAAGCTCTTTATTTATAGAACATATGAGTAATTTTTCTATATTGACCTTTGCAAAAATTTTTTGTTCCAAATTTTTCCTCTCCTTCCCCCCACCCTCACCCCTAGATGACAGGTAGTCTAATACATGTTAAATATGTTAAATTATATGACAAATCCAATATATATATATATATACATATCTATACAGTTATCTTGCTGCACAAGAAAAATCAGATCTAGAAAGAGGAAAAAAAAACAACCTAAGAAGGAAAACAAAATGTAAGCAAATATTCACAGAAAGCATTAAAATTCTGTGTTGAGGTCCACACAGTTCCCACAGGCCTCTCTCTGGACGTATATGACTTTCTTCATCGCTGAACAATAGGAACTGGTTTGAATCACATCATTGTTGAAGAGAACCATGTGATGGTAAATTATTTAATTTGAAAAGGCTACAAAATGGAGGCAGAGTCAGTGCATGATTTTTTTTGTTTGCAGATGATTATGAAGTTGAGATACAACAAAGTATGGATCAGTTCTCTACTGCTTATGCTAATTTTGGCCAAGCAATCAACACCAAGAAAACATGGGTTCTCCACTAGTCTGGACCATACTATTCGTATAATCAGTACACATCAGTTACAGCAAATGGAGAAGTTTTGAATACTGTGGATGAGTTCATTTACCTTGGCAATATACTTTCCAGGGATGCACATATAGATGATGAGGTTAAAACACACTTTGCCAGAGCCAGCTCAACATATGGGAGACTCCAAAGGAAAATGTGGGAGAGAAAAAGTATTAGACTAACTACCAAACTAAAGCCATTATGCTGACCTTATTGTTGTATGCCTGTGAAATCTGAACAGTATACAAGTGTATAACAAGAAACTGAATTGCTTCCATTTGAATTGTCTTGGAAAGATTCTGAAAATCAAAAAATAAAGTACTAGACACTGAGATCTTTTATTTCTCGAACAAACTACTATTGCATTCAGACTCTATTGCAAAGAGCTCAACTTCTATGGACTGGCTAAGTTGTTTGAATACCAAACATATGTTTGCCTAAAAGACTATTTTATGGAAAGTTTGCACAAGGTAGGTGCTCAAATAGAGATCAGAAAAACAATACACTTTCAAGGACTCCCTGAAAAATTTTGGAATCAATTGAGTGACATGGGAGACACAAGCAAAGGACTGCCCAACAGAAGGGGCTGTGCTACATGAGTGAAGCAGAATTGCTTCATAATATTAACACAACAGTAACATAAAAGAAAGGTGAAATGTGCAAATTTAGAGACAGCTCCATTCCAATTGTGAATTCATATGTACTATTTGTGCCTGTGCTAGATCCTTCCAAGTTTGTATTGTTCTTATCAGTCACAATTGGACATACTTTACCTTGATTTCAAAATAGTGATTTCATTTTGGTTCTCTTCAAGAAGGAAGAACAACTAAGCAACATTTGAGTTTAGTGGAGAAAAGAGAAGGAGAAAGTGGATTTAGAGTCAGAAAAATCAGCATTTGGATCACACTTCTGCTTGCTACTTGTGTGACTTTCAGTAAGCTATTTAGCCTTTGCAGTCCTCATTCTCATATGAGGGGAATAGATTAATTGGAAGTTCCCTAAGATCATAGGTAGGTATTCAGTCATGTCCAACTCTTTGTGACTCTGTTTGAAGTTTTCTTGGCAAAGATACTGTAGTGGTTTACCATTTCCTTCTCCAGTTCATTTTACAAATGAGAAAACTCAGGCAAACAGGTTAAATGACTTGCCTAGAGTCACAAGCCAGACTTGAACTCAGAAAGATGAGTCTGACTTCAGACTAGCATGGTATCCACTGTACCACCTAAATACTCAAAGTCATATATAAAACTCTAAATCTGTGACCCTATGATCCTTCATTACTATTGACTGCCAGTGGTCAGAAGAGGGTTTCTAGCCAGAAAGAGACCTTTATTCCCTCCCTGAGCAATTTTAAATTGGAACCATACTCTGTGTGTTCTAGAATAAACTGGAAATCTGTTCTAAGACAAGCTTTGTCCATCCCCTATTCCCTTTGTGTTCTTTCTGAGCTTTAGGTACAGAAAGAAATAAGGTTCTGGAGAAATCAAGCAATGGGAAAATAACCACACAGGGAACTGATATATATATTTTCTCAGTTTTATTGTTGCACAAGTTTTTGCTATTTTGATCTAACTCTAGCAGGCAGCCTTTAAAAAGTAGCAAGCATAGCATGAAGAACATGTTAGGAGTTTATCTTTTTGCTCTTCCCAACCATTGTGATTTCAGGATCTCTGAGTAGGGTATGACAGGGCTGGAATAAAAGCAAGCTGGTAAAGAATAGGGATATGATGGTGACGAAGGCCTTTTGAATGTCAGCTTTTCTAACAGCAACAGTTATTTTCATTATTGGCACAGCAGAGAGGGCCACAAGCTCTCATGGGGAGGATTCCCAGGCAGCAGCACCCACCTTCGCAACAGTCAGAGCTACAACAGCCAGAGCTGCAACAGCCAGAATTGCCACAGCCTGAACTCTCACAACAGCCAGAACTCTCACAACAGCCCATATATCCTCCTCGACTCTGGGGCCCACGAATCCAGCGCCTCAAAGGCCTCACCCCAAAGCTCATCGGAGCAACAGGGCAGCAAGTGGTGCCACAGGAACTAGAAGCATAGTAGGAAGATGGCACCATGTACTGAGGTACCAAGTATCTGACAGAGGGAGCCTGCATATAGTAAGTCTGCGTCTGGCAAGGAACTCTCTGGACATAGCAAGTCTGAGTCTGGCAAGGTGCTGGGCATTTGATGCTAGATTGAGTTTGGCATGGAGCTTGGCATTTAACAGAGGTAGTCTGGCATGGAGGTGCACATTTCACATAGGTAGTCTGGCATGGAGGTGCACATTTCACATAGGTAGTTTGGCATGGAGGTGGGCATTTCACACTCTTAGACTGGCCTTTCTGGAAGAAAGAAGAGCCTTTTATGAAGGAAGTTTTAGACTGGGATAATTCTGGTCCACTCCCAGAAGAAACCTGTCCCTCACATGGAGCTGGGCCTTGAGTAGTTTGAATGGACCCTGAAGCTGAGCCTTTTACATAAGATGGCAGGAACTGTGGCTGCTTCTGCTGGTCACACATTTTTTTGATTCTTCAAGTGTTGAATCTGAAAAGGAAGAATACAATAAGATCCTTAAATAAGGAGACATTTTCTAAATCTATTAAATATTGGGGAGGGAGTTTAAATAATTACATTTAAAATCTCCATATCTGGCAGAATTATAGTAGAGGGAGATAAGATTCTAGTTCTGGATCTGTTATTGGGCATTAGATCAGATAATCTCTAAGATTGTTTTCAATTCTAAATTTCTATAAAGATCATCTAGCTCAGCCCCTTTGTTTAATATTTGAGAAAACCATGATTCTGAGAAATAAGTCTTAGAACTCTTCCAAGGATACCCCACCAGAAAATTAAAGAGAAAAGATTTAACTCAGGTCTCCTACTCCCAGTCCAATGTTCTTTCCCTTCTATTAGCATTTCTTTCACTATCTTCCCATGCCCTGCCACATACATGTTATCTTTACTCTGAAATTACCTTCCATTCTCCTCACCACCATTCACCTACTCCCACCATGTTTGTATGCATATGTACACATATATAATAAATTTCTTGTATATATATGTACACAGTTGTTTACATATTGGTCTCCCATTAGACTGTAAGATCTTTGAAGGAAAGGATCTTTCTTTGTATACCCAAGCTCAACACAGTAAATTGCTTAATTAATGTTTATTGATATTCTATTTCATTTTACTCTGTTCTTTTCTTTCTTTTCCCTTTCCTTTTCTATTAATGTTTTATCTTATTCTATATCTTCTTTGTCTAATTTGTGGATTATCTTTAGAATGTGTTAAATTCCTGAGTAATTTCTACCTCCTTGGCCTCCTTTTCTCACCACTTAATCCAGGGTGTAGCCTGGGAAGGCAAACTCATTTTGATAGTTATCTGGGTCAAAGAATTTCCAAACTGAATCTTATCTTATGTGAAGAAAAAAGTGTGACACATCAGAAATTTCCTTCTGCACTATCCACTGCCTTAAATTATCCAGAGTCTCTACATCCCATGAAATTGACATTCAGTAGTCAACTGCAAATATAAGCATGACCCAGGATATCCTAAGACAATTTACCAACACAGGATTCCTTCCCATCCTTTGGATTCTCAACCAGATTTTACCTAAACCTTTCTTTTCTGTCACCTGCATCTGGATGTTTCAATAATTATTTAGTCCAGAGTTTTCTGGCACCAAATTATCAAAATCCTTCATCCCACCCCACCACCCTGCTCTTGAAACCCAGGGAGACTTACTTACCCTCTTGACTGGAGTAAAGCTTGGAGAAGACAGGTGGTGTGAGAAGTATAGGACTAGCAGGCCTTTTTTATAAGGGGCCCTTAGCTCTGACTCTCAATATGAGACAATTTATTGGCATCTAATTCTTTCATAAGATAGCTGGGCACCCCATGACCAAGCCTGGCATTCCATTGGTCAGATTCCTCTTCCACAGAGCTGTTCTTTCAGTCACAGGTAGGGCATGTCTTTCTTCAATGTTGAGTCCTCAGAAATATGATAGAGAAAAATAAAATTATTCTCATTCTATTTTTCACCTACAGATTTCCTCTTCATGTTTATAAGTCTTCATGTATTTCAAAGGAATATTTCCCCAGGAATATTTAAATCTAGGCTACAAGTGTCAAACATACAACATGCCTTAATGTCTAGAACCAGATTAAAATGCAATTGGGAAATGTTAACAAAATTAATAAAAATATAATAAAACATAGCAAATTTTAACATGTGGTTTTCAAAGTCAATGTAGGGACATAGGGATTCTTATGGTTTAGTGACCTCTATTCTATTCTATTCTATAACACTGGTCCAGCTCACTCAGTTTTTTAAAGTGTTTAAATGTCTTTAACTTTAGTAAAACCATGATTTGGGTTCTAGGGATGAATGCTTCTCTTTGAGAGTTTCAAGAGGCTGTCCAAGATAAGCAATATGTTTTAGAAAATTCACAGTGTGGCTCAGGTCATAGTTCAGTGAGTCTTTGAACTTATTTTGAACACCAAAAGCCTTTAAACAATAGACAGAAAAGAAAAAAATGCTGGGGATAAAATAATAAATAAATGAATAAGCCAAAATAAAAACAATAAACCCTCTCTTCAAAGAGCTTACATTATCCTGAGGGAGCATAAAATATAATAAGTACACACATAAGTAAAAAGAAGATAATTTGAGAAAGTCAGGCATGGCAGTGCTGCTGGCGAGACTGAGGCTGATGATCACTAGAATTTGGGAGTTTTGACTTACATTCAGGAGGGGCTAAAGCTCTTGGGATGTCTTTACAGAATAGTGAGTGAAGGGCCAACTAAGCTGCTTAAAGAAGGGCAAACCAATACTGGGTCAGAAAAATGGAGCTGTTTTAAATCTCCTTTGCTGATGAGTATTAAGATAAAGCTCTTCAGTAGCTTGAGTGAGATAGAGAGAGATTTATTCTTAATAATAACAACAATAAGTTGAGGAGGGAGAAAGAACTAATATTCTGTCTTATCTTATTTCATATTATGTCCCATTTATGCATTCTCCATTCTAGTAAAACTGCTTAGCTAGATCTCTCCCATACACTATATTCTGTCTTCCAAATCCATTTACATAAATGGTCCCCCATTATCTAGAATTTCTATCTTATAGAGGCAGCTAGTGGCACAGAGAATAGAGCACTGGATCTGGATTCAGTAGGACTTGAATTCAAATCCAGACTCAGACTCACTAGCTTTGTGGTTTGGGGCAAGTCACTTAACTTCACAGAGTTATTGTAAAGATCAAATGAAATAATATTTGTGAAATTACTTACCATAATAACTAGCACATGGTAAAACTCTATTAATTCCTATTCTCTTCCTTTCCCTTTCCCTTCCCTTAGAAGCTCCTATACAAAGTCTGTTCTGATTCTTCAATTATTTCTTCATCTTGGAATTACATTGTATCCCTCTGTACATATTATTCATATGTAAACTGTATCTCCCCATAATTTTTTCTTTGTTTTTTCAGTGTCTGTTATAGTGTCTTGAGCATAGGAGATGCTTGATTAGTGTTTGTTGAATTGACTTGAACTAAGAAATGATATGCACAAGCTACAGATTTTGCAAATGTTTTATGACAAGAAAGGGAATGTAAAGTTTGGGCAGATTGGGGGAAAAAATCAAACTATGATGGATTAATAGATGGATTTCTATCCTGATGATATTACTAATAATGTATAGTCACAGAAAGTCATTTTTCTTTATGAGGCCTTTGTTTTCTTATCTATAAAATGAAAAGATTGGACATGGACATGCTTTTTTAAATTTTGAGTTCCAAATCTCCTTGCCTCCCTCCTCCTTGAGACTGCAAGCAATTGTGAGAATGGCTTTTACCTGGGAAAACATTTTTACTTTCCAAGATTCTAATAAAGGCCTCATTTCTAAAATATATCAAATTGACTCAAATTTATAAGAATTCAAGCCATTCTCCAATTGATAAATGGTCAAAGGATACAAACAGATAATTTTCAGATGAAGAAACTGAAACCATTTCTAGTCATGAAAATGTGCTCTAAATCACTATTGATCAGAGAAATGCAAATTAAGACAACTATGAGGTACCACTGTACACCTGCTAGATTGGCTAAGATGACAGGAAAAACTAATGATGAATGTTGGAGGGGATGTGGGAAAACTGGGGCATTGATACATTGTTGGTGGAGTTGTGAACTGATCCAACCATTCTGGAGAGCAATTTGGAACTATGCCCAAAGGGCTATCAAAATATGCATACCTTTGATTCAGCAGTGTTTCTACTGGGCCTATACACCAAAGAGATCTTAAAGGAGGAAAAGGGACCCACATGTGCAAAAATGTTTGTAGCAGCTCTTTTTGTAGTGGCAAGAAACTGGAAACTATGTGGATGTACAACAGTTGGAAAATGGCTGAATAAGTTATGAATGTTAGGGAATATTATTGTTCTATAAGAAAAGATCAGCAGGATGATTTCAGAGAGGCCTGGAGAGACTTACATGAACTGATGCTAAGTGAAATGAGCAGAATCAGGAGATCATTGTACATGGCAACAAGAAGATTATATGATGATCAATTCTGATGGACACAGCTCTTTTCAATAATGAGATGATTCAGACTAGTTCCAATGATCTTGTGATGAAGAGAGCCATCTACACACAGAGAGAGGATTATGGGAACTCAGTGTGTATCACAACATAGCATTTTCACTCTTTTTGTTGTTGTATGCTTGCATTTTATTTTCTGTCTCATTTTTCCCTTTTTGATTTGATGTTTCTTGTGCAAGATAATTGTATAAATATGTATGCATATATTGGATTTAATATATATTTTATCATGTTTAATAAATATTGGATTACTTGCCATCAAGGGAAGGGAGTGAAGGAATGGGGGGGTGGAATTGAAACACAAGGTTTTGCAAGGGTTAATGTTGAAAAATTATCCATGCATATGTTTTGAAAATAAAAAGCTTTAAATTAGAGGAACATAGTATAGTTTACCTCTCAGACCCGTGGAGATGGAATAAATTTATGTCCAAAGAAGAACTGGAACTCTTAATTGAACACCAGATTGACTATATTAAGTTAAAAAGTTTTGTACAAACAAAACTAATGCAGACAAGATTAGGAGGGAAGCAATAAATTGGGAAATCATCTTTACATTTAAGGGTTCTGATAAAGGCCTCATTTCTAAAATATATGGAGATTTGTCTCATATTTATAAGAATTCAAGCCATTCTCCAATCGTTATTGATAGTCAAAGGGTATGAACAGACAATTTTCAGATGATGAAATTGATGAAATTAAAACTATTTCTAGTCATATGAAAAGGTACTCCAATTCAAACTATTGATCAGAGAAATGCAAATTAAGACAACTCTGAGGTACCACTACACACCTGTCAGATTGGCTAAAATGACAGGAAATGATAATGACGAATGTTGGAGGGGATGTAGGAAAACTGGGACACTGATACATTGTTGGTGGAACTGTGAACGAATCCAGCCATTCTGGAGAGCAATTTGGAACTATGCTCAAAAAGTTATTAAACTGTCCATACCCTTTGACCCAGCAGTGTTTCTATTGGGCTTATATCCCAAAGAGATCTTAAAGGAAAGAAATGGACCCACATGTGCAAGAATGTTTGTGGCAGCCCTTTTTGTAGTGGCTAGAAACTGGAAACTGAATGGATGCCCATCAATTGGAGAATGGCTGAATAAATTATGGTATATGAATGTTATGGAATATTATTGTTCTATAAGAAACGACCAGCAGGATGATTTCAGAGAGGCCTGGAGAGACTTGCATGAACTGATGCTGAGCGAAGTGAGCACAACCAGGAGATCATTATACAGCGGCAACAACAATACTGTATGATGATCAATTCTGATGGACATGGCTCTCTTCAACAATGAAATGTTTCAAACCAGTTCCAATTGTTCAGTGAAGAAAGCCATATACACCCAGAGAGAGGGATATGAAATATGGACCACAACATAACATTTCCATGCTTTCTATTGATGTTTGCTTGCATTGTGTTTCCTTTCTCTGATTTTTTTCTTGTAGATACGATTTTTCTTGCACAACAATGATAAGTGTGGAAATATGTATACATACATTCAATTTGTGAAGTATTTTAATATAATTAACATATAGTGGATTTCCTGCCATTTAGGGGGGGGGGGGGAATTGGGGGGGGGTTGTAACAGAAAACTTTGTAAGGATCAGTGTTGAAGAATTACCCATACATATGTTTGGCAAATAAAAAGCTTTAATAAAGAAAAAAAAAGAAAAGAAAAAGCCTTAATAAAAAAAATTATGAAAAAAGAGAATGGGGAGCAGCTAAGTGGCACAGTGGATAGAGCACCAGCCCTGAAGTCAGGAGGACCTGAGTTCAAATCTGATTTCAGACACTTAACATTCCCTAGCTGTGTGACCCTGGGCAAGTCACTTAATCCCAACTGCCTCAGCAAAAAGCAAAAGAGAGAGAGAGAGAGAGAGAGAGAGAGAGAGAGAGAGAGAACGGTTTTTACATTTTAAAATACAACAAAACTATTTCAAAATGTAAAAAATGCAGACAGGGCTATATTTAGTCCTCTACTGTAGTTTGCCAGCCTCTGGACTAGTTTATGTCTAAGGTCCCTTCTGACTCAAACATTCTGTGATTCTGTCTTTTATCTAAAACCTAGGAAAATTACAGAAAATATATTTTCCTCCATTCTCTAGCCACATTTCATTATATGTCCTACTCAGTGTCTTCTGAGGGAGCCCCATATCAGATCCAAGACATTTTAACTATCAGTGGGACCAAGATGAAAAGAAAGAATCCCTCTCCAAGGCCTAATGCCCATCAGGTTAATTGCAATTTATTGTTGTTAATAAAAGCAGTAGTTGTAATAACAATAGACATAATCATCACTTATTTTCATATATCATATTTAAGTTTACGTAGGGTTTTCTGTTGACTTCTGCTCTACCATGAAAAATGGTAGGGCAAGAAGAACTCTAGTTGTGTCATTTCCTGCTTACCAGAGACTGTTGCTGACATTCTCACTCATTGGCTTGACATCTCCAGAGAATAGTAACAGCATCTATGTAAGACAATGCTCATACCACTCCATTGAGCTGGGTGGGGTACATTCTGCCCATTTTACAAGTTGGAAAAGTAAGATACCAAGAAGTAACATGACTCATGCAAAGGATCTGGTGAATCACACATCCTAAATTAAGTTTAACAGTATTAAGAACCATGTGTCCTTAGGGATTCAGACTCATAGAATCAGTCATAGGAATAATAAAATCATAGATGCAAAATAGTGGGATCATGCAGTCACAGAGTAATAGAATCAAATTCCTAGAGTGATAAACTCCTAGAATCAGAGGGCAGAAAGGGACTTGAATCTTAGAACTTTGGATATCCTTTAGAGAACAATTCAAATGTTATCTTCTAAACTATACTTTTATTGATAGCCTCAGCTATTAGGGCTCTCTCTTTCTTGAAATTATTTTACATTATTTTGAAATTAATTTGTTTGTACATCCCACAACAAATTAATTTGTTTATACTTCTACTCCCACAGTAGAATATAAGCTCCTTGAGGGCAACTCAGCAACCAAGCTAGTACTTTGAACAGTATAGGCATTTATTCAGTTGTTGAATTTTTTCAATTTGTTCAATTAAATTAAATTAAATTAGTCTAACCCCCTGATTTAAGGCAAATGAAATTTTAAATAATCTAAAGTTATATATTTGCATTATAGAGATCTTCAGGTCTAAAAGAAATACAGGAAACTCTGTGTCTTAACTCTGGGGAATTTTCTTTCTTTCTTTTTGATTAATGTTTGTATTTATGTTTTCTATTTCTTACATCCTCATAATTATCCCAACTATTCTTCTCCATTCCCAAGTTCCATTCTATGTAAAAAAAAATATTATTTTTTAAGACAAGAAAATAAAATCAGCACAACTGATTGATACATTGAAAAAATCCAAAAACATGTAACACATAACACCTTTCAACCTCTCACCCCCATAAAGGAATAGGTTGGGAAATATCTTTTCATTCAAGCCCCATTTGATTTTTATAATTTTGTTATATTCATTTTTGAATTTTTGTCATGTAGTTGTTCTTTTAATTTATATTACTATAGTTTTTGTGTATATCTCTTTCTTGTCTCTGCTCACTCCATTCTGCTTTAGATTTCACCATATTTCCCTGTATCTATCACACACATCATTTCTTTTTTTTTATTAAAGCTTTATATTTGTATGACATATGTATGGGTAGTTCCCCAGCATTGATCTTTACAAAGCTTTCCATTACAACTTTTACCCCCAGTCCCTTCTCCTCCCCTAGATGCAAGAAGTCCACTACATGTCAATAATATTGAAATACTTGACAAGTTGTGCAAGAAAAATCTTATCTGCAAGAAAAAAAAGAAAATCAGAGAAAGGCAACACAATGCAAGCAAACATCAATAGAGATCATGAAAATGTTACGTTGTGGTCCATATTTCATATCCCTCTCTCTGGGTGTATATGGTTTTCTTCAGTGAACAATTGGAACTGGTTTGAAACATTTCATTGTTGAAGAGAGCCATGTCCATCAGAATTGATCATCATATAGTCTTGTTACTATGTACAATGATCTCCTGCTTCTGCTCATGCAAGTCTCTCCAGGTCTCTCAGAAATCATCCTGCTGGTCATTTCTTACAGAACAATAATATTCCATAACATTCATATACCATAACTTTTTCAGCCACTCTCCGATTGATGGGCATCCATTCAGTTTCCAGTTTCTAGCCACTACAAAAAGGGCTGCCACAAACATTCTTGCACATGTGGGTCCCTTTCCCTCCTCTAAGATCTCTTTGGGATATAGGCCCAGTAGAAACACATGCATTCTTGTTGATCCTAAGTCTAGTTTCTGACAAATTGCTTCCCAGTTTTCCCAGCAGTTTTTATTGAAGAGGGAGTTTCTCCCTACTTATGTTTTCCACTTCATCAGATGCTGAACTATTGAGTTCCATTGTTTCTGATTCTCATTTGTCTAGTCTGTTCCATTGATCTGTCTTGTTTTTTTAACCAATATCAGATTATTTTGATGACTGATAACTTAAAATATAGTTTGAGGTCTGGAATTACTATTTTCCCTTCTTTTTTTCCCCTTGATATCCTAAATTTGGGGGGGGGATTAATGAGTTTTATTATTATTTTATCAAATTGTATAAAGTATTCCATTTGCAATTTTATTGGTATAGCATTAAAATTGTAAATTAATTTGGGCAGTATTGTAATTTTTTATTCTAATGATATTTGACTTAGCCATGAGCACTAAATAGCACTTTTTAATTGTTCTTTATTCTTTTATGAAGCACTTTGTAATTGAATGCTTTAGTGAGTTAATCCCCAGACATTTTATGTATTGTAATTATTTGGAATAGGATTTCCCTTTCTATTTTTGCTTCTTGGATTTTCTTATTACTATATAAAAAATTTTTGAGGGTTTCTTTTGTAGCCTACAACTTTTTATTGTCTCAATATTTTTACTGATTCTGTAAGACTTTCTAAGTATACCAAGACTTTCTAAGTATACCATCATGTCATCAGAAAGTTGAAATAGCTTTATCTCCTCTTTACCTACTTTTATGTCATTAATAATTTCCTTTCTCTTATTATTATTGCTAATATTTTCAGAACTATATTAAATAATAATGGGGAGAATGAGTACTTTGCTTCTCTCTTGTATTTATTGGGAGAGGTTATAGTATATCCCCAATGTATTTTATGCTTGCTTTTGGTTTTAGATAGAAGCTTTTTATCAACTCACCAATAAGTATACATTTATTATATACCTACTTTATGCCAGTGCTAAGTTTTTTATGATAGTTTTTATATTTTGCAAGGTTTTTAGCATAAAAGATTGTTGTCCTTTGTCAAAGACTTTTTCTGCATCTTTTGAAATGAACATTTTGAATGTTTTGGTTTTTAGTGTGATTATGTTAATTCTTTTCCTAATATTGAATTATCCTTACTTCCCTGGTATAAATTCTACTTAACCATGATAAATAATTTCTTGTATAAACCACTGTAATCTGCTTGGCAGTATTTTGTTTTTAAAAATTTTTAGCTATTTTTCATTAATCATATTGATCTATATAGTTTGTTTTCCTTCTCTGTTTTATCTTCCCCTAGTTCAGGTATTAGAACTATATTTACCTCATAAGAAGGTTCTGATAGAGTGCTTTATTTCTCAGTTTTTAAATATTGGTTTTTTAAAAGTTTAATAGAATTCTTCTGTGGATCCCTGAGAACCAGGAGTTGTTTAGTTGTGTTTTTCTTTATTAGCTCCTTTACAGATCTATTTACAGATCTATAGATCTATCTTTATAGATCTATTTTCTTTATTGAGATTGGGTTATTTAAGATTCCTATCTGGTTTTCTGATAGGGTGGGTATTTTATATTTTTGAAGATATTCCTCTATTTCTTTAGGATTCTCAATTTTGTTAGCATATAATTGTGAATAATATGTTCTTTTAATTCTCTGAATGTGCATTTTTGCTTTGTCAATAGCATGATTGCAAGTTCTACCATTTTTTGGATTCACTCAATGCACTGTAAAAAAAAATTCCATTCTTCAGTTTTATTTTGGGTATATGTTTGTTTTTGAAATGTGATTCTTGTAAGCAATGGATTGTGGGATTTTGTTTTCCTATCCATTCTGTAACTTCTTTTCACTTTATTTGACCGCTTAATCCATTCATATATAAAATTATATGTATTAGGTTTATAGTTTCCTCCATTTGTCTTGTGTTAGAAACTTTTTTTCAAATTATGATTTTCCCCCTCTTCTGCAGTAAACACAATACTATGTTCCTTCAGTTACTTTGCTTAATCTTTTTTAAGCTGACTATTCCCACTGGCTCCTCTTGTTCATTATCCCTTTCCCTTTGGGATTTTGTTTATTGGTTCCTTTTTTTCTCCTTCTTTGATTAGATCTGGTTATTTAGTTAGATCTGGTTATATAACTCTTCTTCTGTTTTTCCCCTAAGTCAAATAGATTTTTGTTTTTCTCTCTTCCCTTTTAATAGCTTTTTAGCTCATTATTCTTTCAAATTTCATGTCTGTGACCCTTTCCAAAAATTATTTCTCCCACTCTCCTCATTCTACTATCTCTGCTTCTGTATACTCTAGACTCTCATTCTCTGATTCATGATCCCTATATGTATCTAGTCTCTTTCTATTCTCTGTATTTCTCATGCAATCAAAATTTCCAAGGTACCCATTCTAGGCTCTGCCCTCTATGCAGTTTCTGCTACTGCATTATAGAACCTGCCTCCATTATGCCTCATTCTCAGAATAATACTAATTCTTACAGCTCTCAGAGAAGACAATGCCCCATGGTAGGACCCTATCATTACTCTCCTTGGCTATGCAATCCACCACTGATCACCATGCTCTACCAGTTAGCTTTTTTCTCTCTCACTTGTCTTAAAATCTCCTCTTTTGCATCCAAGTCTTTCTATTCTTGCCCCTAGGAGTTCCAACTATCCCTTCTAAGGTAACTCTTCAAGTACCAAATTCCCCAAATCACACAATTTCCTTTCACAGAAGATCTTTCTTTACTTACAGAAGCATTTCTCAATGGAATTCTCTCCTACCAGTAGCAGTCTCCATCCTTTCCCTCTCCCTTTTAATCCTTTCCTCCTATTCTTCATCTACTCCCTTACAGGTTCTTCTCTTTCTGAGACCATGAGGGTCACTGCCCCTTTATTGATAGACCACAATTTTACCTGAGCATATCAGACACTCCCTTTTTATTCCCCTGCTTCCCTAACTTGTTTTCATGTACCCTATTATTCTGTAATGTACCACAAAAAATATTGATTCAACTGTAGGCAGATGAATTGCCAAGTTTTGTTCATAATGTCCCAGGTCTTCCTCTTCACTATTACCTTCATTGGATTTCTGTATTCACCCCTATCTCCTTTGTTCAATTTTGTTTTATTTTCAGTTCCAAATTCTTTCCCTCCCTCTACCCATTGAGAAAGCAAGAAAAATAAAATCCATTCAACTTGTGTATAAATAAGGAAACAAATCCCCACATTAGCCATATTCCAAGAAGAAGAAGAAGAAATGCCTCAATCTGCTTTCCATATCCATAATTTCACTTCCTGTATGGATTCTATATTTCATCATGAATTCCTTGGAATTGTGGTAAGTCATTGTTTTGATTAGAATTACTATATCTTTCAGAGTTGATTATCTTTATAATATTTCTGTTACTATATACCATCCACCCCCACCACACATACATACACATGCACACATGGACGTACACACACATACTTCTCATCATTTCATACAAGTCTACTCAGATTTTACTGAAACCAAACCCTTCATCATTTCTTAGAGTACAATAATATTCCATATTTATATACCACAACTTAAATTCTTTTAAATTCTGATTTTTCTTTCTAAGAATATTTCAGACTCTTCTTTATTGTTCAATGACATTTTCTGTTCCCTATGGTTAAGTTCAAATTTGAATAGATCACCCTGAGCTGCAGAGCTATGCAAAGTCTTCAGCCTCATTCTCTCTTCCTGTGACATCAGATTCCAGTGGCAGGACAAAAGTCAGGACAACGGGCAATGGCATGGGATGTTTGTGGTCTGACCAAGCTCTAAATACTCTACAATGCTATTTCAACACCCTACATGTCCACTAGAACAAATTGTTCTCATCCACCTATTCCTCTGGGAAGGAGTCTTCACAGTCTTGGGGTAGATATCTCCCCTAACTCACTGACAAATTTGAGACCCATTGTTACCCTTAACCTTGTTTAGTCCATTTACCAAGACAATTTGCCAGGGTATTGCCACTGTGCATGCTACAGCCCTAAAAAAAAAAGCTCAACAAGCCCTCATATCAAAAGTGGCAATCATGAAGTGCTACTTCCATGCTTACTGTCTGTCTAGAAAACTTCCTTAGCCTCAAACCAAGGTCTCTGCATCACTGAAAAGACAGATGGGGACCAGGTTGTGGAATTTATTGGAAGCCTGGTTTTTTAATCTTTGGGTTTACTAGTACAATCTCACTGCCAATAGCTTAGAAAATAGAAGAGGACGGGTGTTGAATAAGATCAGGGTAGGCATTAGTTCACTGGTTGTTTTTTGATTTTGGTTGGCTGGTTGGTTGGTCAGCTTTTATTTGAATTCTGGGTGTTCTAGATCATGGAGACAGCTAGATTTGCTTTATCTTTGTGCATAATTTTTGTTTTGGAGAGGTATGAGAGGTTGTAAGGATCAAAGAAAATGTTTTATCCTCCATTTTTTTGCTCATGTGGCTCAGTTTCAACTGTGATCATTTTCACTGGCTGCCCCTCCCCCATGTCTGGCAGGTTGTTTCTCCTCATCTCCTCTTCTTGGTTTCCCTGACTTACTTTAAGCCCTACTTAAAATCCTATCTTCTATAATAAGCCTGACCAAATTCCTCTTAATTCTAGTGCCTTCCCTCTTTTTATTTTCTACATTTTATCCTATCTATATCTTGTTTGTACATAATTCTTTGCATGTTGTCTCCCCCTCTTATACTGTGAGCTTCTTGAGGTCAGAGTCCTTTGCATTTCTTTATATTCCTAATACCTAGCACAATGCCTGGCATATCATAGGCACTGAATAAAGTTTCCTGCTGTTGATCTTCTATATGTTCTTTTGTGTTTATCACATGGTCAAGAAGTGAATATGCTCAATGAATTGAAAGAACAGTTCTAGCTCTAATATTCAATATTTTATTATTTCTTGATCATAATTCAGCATAGATTCAGCCTTGCATGTCTGAATGAAAGCAAGATTTCAATCAATTTTGTGAGCAACAATTGACATTTATGTAAAGCTTTCAGTAGATTACCTCATTTTAGCCTCATAACAATCTTGTGAGGTGTGTGCTATTATTCCTATTTTATAGATGAATAAACTCAAACTCCAAGAAGCTGTAACTTACATCACAGTTAGTAATTTGCAGAAATAAGTCCAGGTCTGTTTAACTCTCAAGTCCAGTACCTTTTCCACTAAACCATGTTGCCTCTCATAACATGAAATCAGATACCATTAGAATTTAAACAAATTCTTAATTAATAAGACTGGGACTGGGACCTAATAAGAGGTATTTCTCACTCTCCCCAAACAGACTGGAGACTCCCTGGAGAGATTCTAAAACAGTTATTGATCCTTGAAACTCTATTCCCATTTCCTTAATATATTTCTGCCTGAGAGGAATTAAATAGGATTTTCTTTTTGTTTTCAAGTTATTTTTTCAATTTTCAATTCAATTATTAAGCACTTTTTAATTTCTCCCAATGCTTCTTCTTTCCTCTCCCAGAAAAAAGTAAAGAAATAATCTTTATGACACATAATAACAATCAAGCCAAAGAAATTCTCACACTGACCATATCCAAAAATACACCTCATTATTCATATTAGTCGATTACCATCAAGAGGTTAGTGCTCTGGAGTCATGATTGATCAGAGCTCATTAGTCTTTTAAAGTTGATTTGTTTATACAATGTTAGTGTTATAATATACATTCCTGTTCTAGTTCCTCTCACTTCACTCTGTATTAATTCATAGTCTTCCTAGATTTCTCTGAAATCATTTTTTCTTCATTTTTTAGAACATAATAGTATTCCATGTACCATAATTTGCTCAGCCATTCCCCAACTGATTAATACCTCCTTACTTTCTAGTTCTTTTCTATTACAAAAAAAAAGGGCTCCTAAGAATATTTTGTACATATTAAGACCTTTTCCTCTTTCTCTGATCTCTTTGGAAGTACATGCCTAATAATAGTATTTATTCTGTCAAAGAATATGCACCATTTAACAACTTTAGAGGGCATAGTCCTAAATTGTTTTATAGAATGACTGGACACAGCTCCATCAATAATGCATATTCTTACTGTTTATTTTTCTGAGGCCCTCCAACATTTGTCATTTTCCCTTTTGTCAAATTTACCCATTACCTATAAGGAGATACAAAGTAGAACCTCAGAACTATTTTTAATTTCATTTCATTATTAGCTGTTTGGACATTTTTCATATAGCTGTAAATAGCTTCGATTTTTGTCCTTCGAGTGTTGCCTATTTGTATCCTTAGAAAATTTATAAATTGCCAAATAATTTTAAAGACTTGCAAATTTGAATGTACTTACATATCTTGGAAATAAATTTTTTATCAGAGAAACCTGCAAAGATTTTTTTTCCCAGTTGGTCATTTCCCTTTTAGTTTTTGCTACATTGGACTTACTTATACAAAGACTTTTCCAAAATTGTATATAATCAAAATTGTTTATTTTATTTCCTGTGATCCTTTTTTACTATAATTTATTTAGGTGGTATAATGGAAGGCCTGAGTTCAAATCCTGATTCAGATACTTACTATACTGGCCAAGTCAATCTTCCAACCTCAGTTTCTCATCTTAAAATGGGATTAATTATAGTATATACTTCTTAAGGTTCTTCTTAGGATCAAATGAGATAAAATATGTAAAGTCCTTTGCCAACCTTAAAGTGTTATATAAATGTGATCATCATCATTATTAACTTTTTAAGGGAAATAAGTGCTATGGAAAATGTTTCTACAGTGGGAAATCACATAGGTTAAAATTATATGCATACCAAAGTATCAAACTCACTGTCTATGTGCCAAAACTGGCCACAAAACTCCAGAGGTCAACAAACCAGATCAAAATGGAAATGATTAGCAAAATAAACAAAAATACAATAAAACATAAATAATATTAAAACATAAATAAATAAATTGGTTTTCCTAGTCAATATGTGGTCCACAGAGATACAGTTTGATTTGATTTACACAACTCAAACCATGATGTTCCATGTTTAGGTGGTCACTATTAGGGATTAAGGGACTCAGACAGTATGTATCTAGCCCTCACCTGAAATACCATGGCTGTAGATCATTCTTCCACCCCTTCCCTCCTATGAAAACTAATTTCCAAAAAGAGAATAAAGATCAAAGAAGATCAAAAAGGCAGGATTATTTTAAGATACCAATTTGTTTATTCAAAAGACTTTGTAGCTAAGGATAAGTAGGCTTTTGAGAGTAGAAGAATTATGGGAATTGCCACTCTAAATGTTGTTAAAGAAAAGTGATACATGACCAGATCACTTTCTACTTGGAGTTTTTTTTTTTTTATCATTAGAGAGCTATATTCTACCACTCTCATACCTGAGAAAACACATGCCCTAGGAGATGGACAATGAAAATGAGCACAGGATTTCTTCTAGTTAAGAGATCTAGTTCTATGACTGAATTTGAGTGAGCATGAGCAAGTCACTTCATCATTTTCTGCCTCATTTTCCCCATTTTTATTTTTTTTATTTTATTTTATTTTTTGCTGAGGCAATTGAGGTTAAGTGACTTGCCCAGGGTCACACAGCTGTTACTTGTCTGAGACCAAATTTGAACTCAGGTCCTCCTGACTTCAGGGCTGGTGCTCTATCCACTGTGCCACCTAGCTGCCCCACTCCCCATTTTTAAAATAAGGGAATTGTACTAGATGATCTCTCATATCCCGACTAGCTCTAAATTTCATGAAAACAAATTCACTGACCCTTTTGAAGATTTTGATACAGAGAGTAATGTCCCAAAAGTATTGGTGCTGTTTTGAATTATTAAAGCTTAAAGTTCCCTTTCATTTATACATTTTTGATACCATAAGGGTTTCTGCTGGAGTCCAAAGCCAGAATCTTATTAGTTGTTGACTACATCTGTCCTCACTCCTATACTTGTTTCTTCCCATCTTCTGTTCCCCTCTCCCCCAGAAAAGGTCAGAAGTCTGAATGCTGCTGTATGGCAAAAGGTGAAGGGTACAATGTAGAAATATTCATGCTTAGGGATTTCACTAGGTCCTTATCTGCAGATAATTAATTTAACCAGACAGCTCAGCTAATAGGCTATAAGCTCCTTGAAGACAGAGCCTTTTGTCTTTGTACTTCTCCTCCCTCTTTCCCCCAGTGTCTAGCTTAGCACCTGAATCAAAAAAAGAATTTAATAAATATTTGCTGAATTGTTGAAATAGGAGCTAGACGTGATGTAACTCTTACCCACATCATAGGGCCCAGAGTTGGAGGAAACTCAGATGCCCTCTAGTTTATCCCCTTCATTTTACAGATGAGGAAATCAAAACTCAGAAAAGTTGTCATTTTCCCAATAGTATTCAAATAGTGTCAACATCTGTATTTGAATCCAGCACTCTTCTCCTTGCGCAACTCTGCTTCTCCTTGACTTGACAACTACCGCTGGTTCTGTCAGCATTACCAATACCCTATTGTTGTTGTTTGTCCTTTCTTCTCAAAGAATACCATAATACCAGTTAGCTGACACCATGACATGCAAGTGAGTTGGACTGAAGTGAGAGAGGACTGGGCAAGGTCACCTGCCTCACTTTCCCCTCCAGAGCCATCTGGGTCCAGTGGCCAGAGAGAGATCAGGATGATAGGAGATGGCCCTGGATGCAATGGGAGACCTTGGCCTTTTTAAGCTAAGTCTTCAACAGGTCCAGTTTGACTGAAGCCACATCCATTCAGCAATTAAGGCAGGTAGCAACTGAGGCAAAGAATCTCTTCTTTCACCTGGTACAAAAAAAAATCTAAATAAATAAATGAATGAATGAATGAATCTGGGAGGGGAAGACTCTCAGGGTTCCTGGCCAAAGCAGAAATGTCTGCTATTTACATTCAATTTGAGTCAATCAGGACCCAAACCATGACCAAATGGGGTTTGGTCTAGGACAGAACCAATAGGCTGTATGTTCCTCCTTCTCTATCACAATAAATGGGAACCATTATGGTTAATATCATCATCACAATCATCATCATTCTGAGCTTTTCACATTGTTAATGCAGGCACTGGTAGGTACCGTGGATTTCTGCAAACTGTGACATGTTATGGACCTCATTTCACTCAAGATTGTGCTAAACTCTCAGATTCATGGAATTTTTGAGGTGGATTAGGAGCTTGACAACTTAAACTACTTGAAACAAACTTCCCCAAATACCAATGGGCTTCACATTTCTAATATCTTTTAAATGATGGGGCTAGGGTAGTCAGAATGAGGGAGTCAGTAAAGACCATAGCATAGTACAAGAGAAAGAGTGTTGGGTTTGAAGTCACAAGATCAGGTTCCAAATACTTTCTCTGACACTATTGTATAATCTTAGACAAGGTTATTAACTTCTCTGTGTGTCAAGACATCTCTAGAATGAACAAGTTAGAAAAGAATAATATCCAAGGTCCTTTCCAATCCTAAATCAATAAACCTGTGACTCAGCAATTCACTTCCATAAGATATGGGTGTGTTCAAACAGCCAATATAAGCTCCTTATTAATCTAGACTTCTTGCTCAGTTCTTAGCTCAGGTAATTACTAGACTTCTAGGTTACTCTGGAGTGCCATCCTGAGGCCAACATTGGTAGTTTCTGTTCCTTCCCCTCTGGTTATAAAATTAAGCATTGGGAATTACTTAATTTTGTGATTGTGAACAAGTCATCTTCCTGGGTCTCATTTCCCTGAGCCTCCTTTCCTCACTGTGAAATAAGAGGATTGGAATAGACTACCTGGAAGATCCCTTTCAGCTCTCTTATTCCAGGTCCTTTTACATCATATTCACCATTTGTGTTAAAATTTCACCTCTGGAATATGTTAACTTTTGATTTGAGAAGGCAAGAAGATGTGAGAACTGTGTCCCACATTTCTAAAGTACAAGCCAAAATGGGCTTGTTCAGCTTATACAATAATACATCTCAAATTTTCTCATCTTTGTCTCATGCCTCGAGTGTCCATCCTTTGCCTCTTTCAAAACTTAGCTCAAACACTACCTCCTAAAAAAGATTCAACTTTATTCTTTCAGTTGCTAGTCTCCTTCTCCCCTGAATATTTAATAATAATAAATATTTTCATTTTTACTTAGCTTATGTACAGTTCTTTTTTCCAAATTTCCTTGAGAACAGGGACAATTTCATTAATGTCTTTGTAACCTTCACATGAAGCACATTGCCCAGAAGACTTTTAATAAATGTTTGTTGAATGACTGGGTGAATCTTGTTTTAAGTGACTTGAAATTTTGAAATAGAATACTTGGTCTATGGGAGGCAGCTAGATGGCTCAGTGGGTAAAGTTTCTGCCCTAGATTCAGAAAGATTCATCTTCCTGAGTTCAAACCAGCCTCACACACTTACTAGCTATGTGACCCTGGGTAAGACAGACACTTAATACTCAGTTTTCTCATCTATAAAATGATCTGAAGAAGGAAATGGCAAAGCATTCCAATATCTTTGCCAAGAAAAACCCAACTGGGGTCACAAAGAATTAAAAAAAAAATGAATGAACAATGTAGTCATGAACAGTGAGGTTTCAAAGAAGCATAAGATTCTTTGAGCCTTGTTATTTGTGATATCAGTCACTATTTCACCATTGTAAATAAATCATAGGATTATAGATTTGGAACTGGAAGGACCCTAGAAATCATCAAGTTCAATTTCTTCATATTGCAGAAAAAGAACTTTAAGCTCAGAAAAATTATGTGATTTGTTTAAGGTCACATGAAGAGTAAAATAGAAGTAGGATTTGAACCCAGCTCCTATGATTACAAATTCAGCATTCAGTTATCTTTTTCAGATATAGATGTGGCGTGACTTCCAGGGGTGGAGCCAATATGGTAAAGATCAGACAGGACTCTTTGTAATCTCCTCTAACCTTCCCTCAAACCAACAGCAGATTAAGCCTCTAGACTGGTTTTGAAGTCAAAGAATCCACAATATTTGGAGTACAACACATTTCTAGAAGAGGATACCCTGGAAGAACTTCAAAACAAGTCTGTTTCAAATGGGCAAGGGGGTGGTCTGCTGAACCCAGACTGCAGCACAGGGAGGCTGCAACACAAGGAGACTGCAGCAGGGAGCTGGAGCAAGAGTTGGAGCTTTGCGGCTTCCTCACGACTGGGGGTCTTCCGAGGGTCTCTTGGGCCAATCTGTCTTGATTGTAAGCAGATCTGCCTTTTGTGGGGGGTAGATTGTGAACCATTGAACCCCTGGAGAGCACCGGACCTAGCTGCCATTGCACAACTCTGTAAAGCAATCAATCAATCAGAAGAACTGCCCAGTACTGGAAGCCAATCAATCAATCAGCAAAACTGCCTAGCACCAGGAAATCAGTAAATCAATTAGCAGAACTGCCCAGCACCTGAAATAACTCAATCAGCAGAATTGCCCCAGAGCAAATTAAAGCAGCTGTCCCTCCTTTGCCTTGAACAGACCTCACACCTTAAAAAAAAAAAAAAAGAATAAAAAACCAAAAAGAACTCTCACCATAGACAGCTTTTATGGAGAAAGGCAAGAGCAGACCTCAAATCCCAAGGTTCCTAAAGGTAAAGCAACTCCAGAAAAAGTCCCAAAGAGAAACATAAGCTGGACCCCATGGCACAAGGCTTTCTTTAAAGATTGCATAAAGGATCTTAAAAGAGAGTTAGAAGAGGGGCAGCTAGGTGGTGCAGTGGTTAGAGCACCAGCCCTGAAGTCAGGAGGACCTGAGTTCAAATCCAGCCTCAGACACTTAATACTTCCTAGCTGTGTGACCCTGGGCAAGTCACTTAACCCCAATTGCCTCAGCAAAAGAGACAGAGAGAGACAGAGAGAGTTAGAAGAAATAGGGGGAAATGAAATGAGATCATTGCAAAAAAAATGGAAAAAGAATGCAATGAACAAAAAAATGTAATTGTCCAATTGCAAAAGGAGCTAAAAACAGTAACTGAAGAAAATAATACATTAAAAATAATAATTGAATAAATGGAAATGAATGACTCAACAAGACTTCAAGAATCAGTCAAACAAAAACAAAAAATGAAAAAATAGAAGAAAATATGAAATATCTCCTAGGAAAAACAACTGACCTGAAAAATAGATCTAAAATAGATCTAGGAGAGACAATGTAAGGATTATAGGACTTCCTGAAAGTCATGATGAAAAAAAAGAACTTAGACATCATCTTACAGGAAATCATAAAAGAAAACTGCCCTAATATTTTAGAATCAGAAGTAAAATAACCATTGAAACAATTCACCGATCACCTCCTGAAAGAAACTCCAAAATTAAATCCCCAAGGAATATCATGGCTAAATTTCAGAACTATCATACCAAGGAAAAGATACTACAAGGAGCCAGAAAGAAACAATTTAAATACTGAGGAGCCACAATTAGGATCACCCAGGACCTAGCAGCTTCCACCTTAAAAGATCAAAGGGCCTGTAATCTGATATTCTGAAAAGCAAAGGAACTGGGATTACAGTCAAGAATAAGCTATCCAGCTAAAATGAGCATTATCTTTCAGGAAAGAAGATGGACATTCAATGATATAGGTGAATTTCACCTATTTCTAATGAAAAGACCAGAACTAAACAAAAAATTTTATCTCCAAACACAAAACTCAAGAGAAATTTAAAAAGGTAAAAAGAAAAAAACTCTTAAGAATTGTATTTCTGTTATGGATTTACTTAGAGAATGAGAGTATAAGATGATTCTATTATGATAATATGAAAAAGAAATTAGAGGTAGAAAAGGGATAACATTGGAAGAAGAAGAAAAAGGAGGTAAAATAAGGGAAATTACATCACATGAAGAGGCAAAGAAAACCTATCATAATTGAGGGAAAGAAGGGAGGGGGATGAGTATTGTGTAAATCTTACTCTCACCAGATTTGGCTTTGAGAGAATAACAGACATATTTGGTATCACAAAGAAACTTGTCTTACCTTATAGGGAAATAGGAGGGAAAGGGGAGATAGAAAGGGAAAGACTAATAGAAGGGAAAACAGAAGAATTAGGGGGAAAGTGTAAAAAAGGGGGTGGAGTTTTAAAGGGGAAGGAGTGTTTGAGGGAGGTAGTTATCAAAAGCAAAATATTAGGGAGGAGGGAAGGGAGATAGGAAAGAGAAAATCACAACCTAGGGTAAATAAGATGGCAGGAAATACAGAATTAGTTATTTTAACTGTGAATGTGAATGGAATGAACTCTCCCATAAAGTGGAAGCAGATAGCAGACTGGATTAAAAACCAGAATCCAACAATATGCTGTCTACAAGAAATACGTTTAAAGCATAATAATACATACAGAGTGAAGGTAAAGGACTGGAGCAGAATCTATTATGCTTCAGGTGAACAAAAAAAAAGCAGGGGTAGCAATCCTGATCTCAGATCAAGTAAAAGTAAAGATAGATCTAATTAAAAGAGACAAGGAAGGAAACTATATCTTACTAAAAGGTAGCATAGATAATGAAGCAATATCAATACAGATATATGTGTGGCTGTACAGTTCAGAGAATCTTAGAATGCTGTAGTTGGAAAGGACCATCAAATAGTCTAATCCAAAACCTTCACAAGGAGGCAGCTATGATATCATGAAACAAATCCCAGATTTCCAGTAGGAGTCAGAAGATTTGGGTCCTGGTCCTCTGTGACCAAGTGCCATATCATTTAACTTCTCTAAAACTTAGTTTTCTCATTGGCAAAATAACAATCCTTAGAGATATTCATAGGATTTTGTGATTTTTACACAAATGTTTTACAAACTGTACAGTACTGTATGAATTAGAGCTATTGTCAATATGTGTCTAAGCATGTACTAGGCCAATTAGATTAAAGATTTGCTCAAGGATTGTGATGGAAAGAGCCATCTGCATATAGACCAAAAACTATGGGGACTGAATGTGGAGCACAACTTAGTATTTTCACCTTTTTTGTTGTTGTTTGCTTGCTTGTTTTTTTCTTTCTCATTTCCCCCCTTTTGTTCTGATTTTTCTTATGCAGAATGATAAATGTGGAAATATGTTTAAAAGAACTGCACATGTTTAGCCTATATTGGATTATTTGCTGTATAGGGGATGAGGAGGAAAGGGAAGATAGGGTTTTTCAAGGGTGAATGTTGAAAATTATCTTTGCTCCAAGGAAATCCCAATATATTTTGGATTAAAAAATGCCATCTGCATTCAGAAAAAGAACTATGGAAATTGAATGTAAATCAACACATGCTATATTTACTTCCTTTTTCTGTTTTTTTTTTCTCCCAAGGTTTTTCCCTTTTGTTCTGATTTTTCTCTCTCCACATGATTCATAAAGCAATGTATATTAAAAATAAATAATTTTTTAAAAAGAAAATTATCTTTGCATATATTTTGGAAAATAAAAAGCTATTATTGATTTTAATGATCTGTTCAAGCTCCCACAATGTATATTATCAAGACACTGCAATAAAAATATTGCTATTATAAAAATCTAGGCAGCATTCTGGGCTTGGAGCTCACAACCCATCTCTGACATGTACTGCCTTTTTAACCTCTTATGTATTTCAAGCAACTACCTCATACCTACTTTCTACTAAGATATAGATGGGTAAGATCATAAATCCTTTGCCATTTTTGTATTGTTTTATAACAGGCTTTCAGACTTATTGTAGGGAACTTCCTCAATGGTAATGAATGCCTTTCATCCATGCAGATCAGTACCTTTTCAGTAACTTAAGTGTCATATTGGAGAGTCATCTGGCACATTGAGAGGTTAAGTGCCTTGTCCAGGGTCACACAGACAGTATGCATCATTAGATCTTTATAACTTAATACTGTTCACTATCTGGGATAGTAGAAAACTCAGAGACTTAGGAATCAGACATGAGTTCAAATCTCACCTCTGACACTTGGAAAAAGTCATTTAACCGTCAGAGGCAGGATTTCCATTTGGATTTCTTGGATTTCTCTACCTGGCCCTTCCTTTCTCTCTTTTCAACTTTATTTTGGGTGTTGTCTTCCTTCCCTTACAGTGTAAGCTCAGTGAGGACAGGGGCTATCTTTCTTTTTTGTATTTTATCCGTGGTACTTAAAGCACCAGGCATATTTACTATGTACTTAATAATTTTTTTTTACTATTATTGTTTTCTGGGGAAAATTGTGAATAGTTATTTAAACAAATAAAAGTGTCCCTCCTATAAGTTCTTTTGTCATTTTTAGGTTTTTGCTGAATTAAAAGTCTTTGAGTATATGGTCATGGTATCAAGGCCATGCCTCTGATGTTTCCAGTCTTTATTTTATTAAAAAAAGAAAAGGAAGGAAGTTCAAAGCATCTAGAAAAATGGCACAGACCCAGTCCCAAGCTTTGAAGGTAAGCAAGATGTCTGTCTCATACCCTGCTAGGACAGCTAGGAGGCTATAAGCTCCTTAAGATCAGGGGCTGGGTCATTTCTTATCTTTGACTCACAATGCCTGGCTCAGTACCTTGCCCAAAGAAGGAGTTTTGACAAATGTTTACTGAATTGTTGAAATAAGGGACAGCTAGGTGGCGCAGTGGATAGAGCACCACTCCTGAAATCAGGAAGCCTGAGTTCAAATCTGACTTCAGACATTTAACGCTTCCTAGCTGTGTGACCTTGGGCAAGTCACTTAACCCCACTTGCCACAGCAAAATTTAAAAAATGAATTGTTGAAATAAGACTTTAGGAGGTGGTTACTAGAACTACCTAACCCTCTCTCTCCATGTAAAGCTCAGGATCCCAAAACAAAGAAGATTTTGCTTTCCTAGGCTTTCTAGACAAAGTCTATGTGCCTAGGTCTTTTCCCCAAGCTCTTCTATATTATTAGCTCTTTTAAAAGGTCCAAGAGTTGCTTTTTTTATTTGAAATAGGATAGATCTTTTCTATCTTCCTTTTCATAGCTCACTTCTTTAAGAATCCTGAAGAAAATTGTCACTCCAAAAGTCTCAAACTGACTGGCCTGGAAGAATCCTAAAAGGTAGAATGGCAAGGCTGGGACTTTTTTAGCTCTCCACAAGTTCTCAAATTTCAGGCACTGCAGAGCATTCATCTCCCTCATAAGGAGAGACTCCTTTACCAGTGAGGCTCTCAGATAGGAAGTACATCTTCTGGGATGAACTGGAGGGTGGGTGGCAGGGGCTGAGGGGAGAATTAGAAAAGGGTAACCCCCAAAAAAAGAAAGAAAAAAAGAGGATCACTAAGCCATTTCCCCCTAAATACACTGGCAGGAAAAGGCCAGAAAGAATTACAGGCAAACAGGTTAGCTTTGAAAGGTATACATTGAATTCATTATATATTTTAAAAGAAAAATAAGCTGTATAGAATAGAGACCTTCAGTTTTCATTTACAATTCTCCTTTTCTATTCTACAGTGTATATGAAAATACCCATTTTGTTTTATATTTATAAAGTTCAGAATGAAAATAAATATTTTTAAAAGGTTTTAAGACCTGTGATAGAGAGAACTATCTGCACCCAGAGAGAGGACTGTGGGGATTGTGAATCACAACATAATATTTTCACTTTTTTTGTTATTGTTTGCTTGCATTTTGTTTTCTTACTTTTTTCTTTTTGATCTGATTTTTCTTGTTCAGCATGATAATTGGAGAAATATGTATAGAAGAATTTCAAATGTTTAACATATGTTGGATTACTTACTGTCTAGGGGGAAGGAGAGGGGGAAGGGAGGGGCAAATATTTGGAATATAAGGTTTTGCAAGAGTGAATGTTGAAAACTATGCATATGGTTTTTTATGCATATATTTTGAAAATAATAGGTTTTCTATATATGTGTGTGTATACATATACATACATACATACATATATATATATATAAAGATTTTAAGACCCAGAAGGGTAGATAAGATGACAGTCATCCATCCCTCTTATACAGCTTGCCCAGAATTCTCCCAACCTACCTATACACATTTGCCTTCTTGGTCAATATTTACTTTAGTCCTACCAGGTACAAATCACTGTGATAGGCCTAAGCTTACAAAGTATACAAACAGCCATCATTCAGAATGTATTTATTAAATTTAATATATTGCAGACATAGTACTAAGTATAAAGGATACAAAGGTTAAAAAAGAAGAAAAGGGAGAAAAAAATAGTTTTTACTCTCACAAACTTGCATTCTCTTAGATAAGCTTACTTTCTTGAACTCTGCTGTATTCACTCCTTGCCTATATTACCTTGGAAAAATCCATTTACCTCTCCCATCCTCAAATTCTTTGTGACAATAATACCAAAATAGTAATAAATGACAGTTATATAGCACTGGACAGAACAATTTTGGGGTTTGGGGGAGTTGTTTTTTAACAGCAGAGCAGTGAGTATAAAAATATAAGTAATATCTCTATTTTATAGATAAGGAAATTGAAGCTCAGAGAAATTAATAATAATAGTTTGCCCTTTATGGCATTTTTGAAGTGCTAATTGCCTTATATGTATTTTATCATTTGATCCTCACAAAGAGGTAGGTATATTATTATCCTTATTTTACAGATAAGAAAACTGAGGCTTACGGAGGTTAAATAATTAATCATGAATCATATGGCTAGTAAATGGCTGGGCCTAAATTATCTTGTTTTAGTTTAGTTTTTTTCTTAAAGCACAGAGACTATTTTATTCTTTTTATTTTAGTTCTCTGTTCTCTCCCTTCCCCTACCCCTACTCAAACCAAAGAGAAGGCAAGAAAAATCAAATATATTACAAAAATGCATGGTCATGCAAAACAACCATCTACAAGTTATTGGACATGAATATGATAGAATTATATTGTATTGAAATGCCCAGGAGAGAGAAAATACAGGACAGCCCAAATAATTGGATTTTAAAAGCGTTTATTAGCTGGCCAGCAACTGAACCCCACCAGTGCAAGACTAGGGGGTCAGTCCCGAGGAGTTTTAGGGACACGTATTTATGGGAGAAAATCACAAGAATGTTTAAAAACATTTATCACATTAAAAATTCCTTTCCCAGGCAGGCAGCGAAGTGTAACAGGGAGGCAACATTTCTTTAAGTTCTATATTCATTAAGTAGTCAAGGTCTTTGGTCATAGATAACATAGTACATCTGGAAGCCTTATGGGCCAGCGTTTGGAAACAGGAGATATCACCTGCATTGGGGAGTAAAGAACTGGCCACACAGTTCTTCAGAGTTCAAGCAGAGGTAACATTCTCACAATCTCATGAGTGCCCAAGCAGGTCAGGGGCAGCATCCGTTTTACCCACAGTTTCCATTTCATTATCATAACAAACAATGATAAGGATGGTTTCAGAAAAATCTGAGAAGACTTGTATGAACTGATGCAGAGTAAGTAGAACCAGGAAAACAACTTATTCTATAATCGTATTTAGTTCTGAAAGTCACTAGAACTCTGAACAATGCAATGAAGAACCAGATTCCAAAGGAGTCATAATGACTTTAGGGGTAGGCTAAGTGATACAGTGCATAGAGTACCTACCCTGGAGTCAGGAGAACCCTAGTTCAAATCTGACCTCAGATACTTTATATTTATTAGCTGTGTGATCCTGGACAAATAACTTAACTCTGACTGCCTTGAAAAAAAAGGAAAAACCCCTGATAGAGAGGAGGTGTACAGATTTAGACATACTTGTTTTGGACGTGGCTAGTGAAAGGATATTTTGCATAATAATACATATTTGTAACAGGAATTTTGTTTTGTTTTTATTTTCTTTCTCAATGAGAGAGAGGAGGGAGAGAAAGTATATTTTCATTGATTAAAAAAACATTTTTTAAAGAATGGCCTTTTAAGGAGAGCAGAGCCAAGAACTCACTGAGTTCTCCCCCAGATCCCTTGAAATATCTTTAAATAATGACTCTAAACAAATTCTAGAACATCAGAACTCACAAAGCGGAGGGAAACAAATTTCTAAGACAATTGAGAAGGTCAGCAAGAAAGATTTGTTGCACCAGAGTGAGAGTAGAGCACAGTCCAGTACAGTCCATGCCAGCATAAGCACATCATCAGCCCCAACAAACTAGGACACAGGCCCTCTGAGCACTGAATCAGCAATGATATTGGCTGCTTCCAGAGCTCTCTAACCCTCAGATAGTAAGGAGATCAAACAACTGGTTAAAGGGAGTTTACACAGGTCTCTTTGCTAGAACAAAAGATTCTGTTGCTTTGCTCACATTTAGCTCTGGGTCACAGTCCTGAGTGACAGTCTCAGGGCTAGAAGGAACACTAACACACCAGAGTTTGTAGCTACAGTGGAACAGTGGGGCCCTTCTCACAATTCTAGGGCTGAAAAAAATGCTCATGGTCAGAGCAAAGCACATGCCAGGAGAGTAGTAAACAAATTACAGAGCTCCCAGGTCAAGGAGAAAATATTGCAAGCAGCCAGTAAGAAACAATTCAAATATGTTGAGTTACAGTCCGGATAATACAAGATTTAGCAGCTTCTATTTTAAAGGAGCAGAAAGCTTGGAATATGACATTCTGGAGAGTTAAAGAGCTAAAATTACAATCAAGAATCACCTATCCAGCAACACTAAGTATCATCCTTCAGGAGAAAAAAAAATGATATTCAACAAAATAGAAGATTTTCAAGCATTCTTTATGAAAGTCCCAGAGCCGAATAGAAAATCAGACTTTCAAATACACAACTCAATGAAAGCATAAAAAGATGGATAGGAAATGGAAATTATGGAGGATTTATAAGGTTAAAGTGTTTACATTCTTCCTTGGGAAGATGATACTGATAATTCATAAGAACTTTCTCATTATTAAGGCAGTTAGAAGGAATATATATTTAAGGACAGATGTGAATTGAATAAGAAAGGATAATATCCAAAAAAAATAAGATTAAGGGGTGAGATGAATGTATTGGGAGAAAGGAAAGGGGTAAGGTAGAATGGGGTAAATTATCTCACATAAAAAAGACAAAAGCTTTTACAATGCAGGGGGAAAGAGGGGAGATAAGGGGGATGAGTGAACCTTACTCTCATCAGAATTGGCTCAAAGAGGGAATCACATACACACTCAATTGAATATAAAAATCTACCTTACTCTACAGGAAAATAGGAAGGGAAGGGGATAAGAGAAGGAGGGAGGGTAAGAGAAAGGAGAGTATATTGAGGAAGAGGGTAGTCAGAAGCAAAACACTTGAGGAGGGACAGAGTGAAAGGAGAAAGAAAATAGAAACAACAGGATGGGTGAAATAGATGGAGGAAAATACAGTTAGCAATAGTAACTGAAAAAACATTTAAAGCAAATTTCTCTGATAAAGGCTTCATTTTTCAAATATATAGAGCATTCAAATTTATAGATAAGAGCCATTCCCCAATTGATAAATGATCAAACGATATGAACAACTTTCAAATAAAGTAATCAAAGCTATCAATAGCCATATGAACAAGTGTTCTATCTTAATACTGATTGGAGAATTACAAATTAAAACAATTCTGAGGGACTACTTGATACATATTAAATTGGCTAATAGGACAGAAAAGGAAAATGGCAATGGTGGAGGGGAAGTGGGGAAAATGAGACATTAATGCATTGTTGCTGGCATCGTGAACTGTTTCAACCATTCTGCAAGAACAATTTGGAACTGCGCCCAAAGGGCTATAAAATCATGCATACCTTTGACCTAGCAATAGCACTGCTAGGTCTCTGTCCCAAAAAAAAAAAAAAAGATTTTAAAAAAGAAGGATCTAGTTGTACAACAATATTTACAGCAACTCTTTTCTGGGGGCAAAGAATTGGAAATCAAAGGGATGCCTATTAATTGGGGAATGGCTGAATAGTGATATGAGATTATGATGGAATACTATTGTGCTATAAGAAATTATGGACAGGATGCTCTCAGAAAAACCTGGAAAGACTTACATGAGTTGATACAAAGTGAAATGTACTGTGTAGAAAATAATGATGGGGTTTCAGCTTCTAGGAGAAAAACAGCAGTCATCCTGAGATTCCCAGACCTTAGGAGTGCTATTGTTCTAACAATCTGTTTGTCAATGATCCTAAAGTCTCCTGGCTTTAAGAATAGTATAGTATAGTCCTAGAAACTTTGCTGGCTGCCAGATAACAACCTCTTGGTCAGTGATAACAAGGTTTCTGAGACAAATGGTGAGGAGCATACCAGACCATTCCTCAGTACTACCTCTGGGCCATAAAATTAGCATATCAGCGACATGAAGAACCAAATCTCTGTCTTTTCCTATAAATTTGTCTTCTTGCTCCTTTTGGATCCTAGCTCTTTTCAACTGGTGTTACAATTCTAATAAACTTTGTCCCTTGACTTGGAAATGGGTTCAAGCCTGAAAATTTCTTTTGAGACACTTCAGGACGCTACTCTGCAACCCCAATCTTTTGGGGTCTCCTTATGAACTCCAACATTAACAGCAATATCGTTAAGATGATCAGCTGTGAATGACTTAGCTATGCTAAACAATACTATGATCCAACATTACCCTGAATGACATATATATGCTATCCATACATAGAAAAAGAACTGGTGGTATCTGAATACAAATTGAAGTACTTTTTTTTTTAACTTTATTTTTCATGAGGGCGTTTTTTGGACGGAAGTGAGTGTTTTTTCTTTTATTTCATGACTATTATTGAAACGTTTTGCATAATTACACCTATATAGTCTACACCAAATTACTTGCCTTCTCAATGCGGGGCGAAATGGGAGCAGGTGTAAGAATAGGAACTCAAAAGTTTTAAAAACAAATATTAAAAAAAAATTTACATGTAACTGGGGAAAATAAAATACCAAATAAATTTTTATTTTTTTTATAAAGCTTTTTATTTGCAAAACATATGAGTGACCTTTCAACATCAAATAAATTTTTAAAGAAAAAAAAAGGACGGTCTCTTAATATCCCTTTAGTTCTTTTATTTATTTATTTTTTAAAACTGCAATGATGTATCCATTGCCTATACCTCCATTGCTTCTTGGAAATAAGGAAAAATGTTCACGCATAAGGTTACTGTCTCAATTGACTTAAAACTGACCCATACAATAGTTACACAAAAGTCCTTAGTGGAGCCTTTTGAAAAGATTGGAAATAGATTAAATTCGAATTTAAATTCTAAATTTACGGTCCCTTGAAGGATGCTACAATTCGCTACAAGCCGGCAAACTCTGAGTCGTATGGCGTAATTGTTGAGTCACTTCCACCCTTTTCGTCATTTCCGCTCTCTTCCTCTCCCAGCCTCACACAGAAAGGGGAGGCAAAGCGCATGCGTTGTGTCACCGCTGTGACTGCCGGGAAGTTATGGATGCTCATGATTTGTTTCGTCGCCTTGGCGCCGGAGCCAAGTTCGATCTGAGGCGCTTCCAGTCGGACGCAGCCCGATTCCAGGTGAGGATGAGGAAGAGGAAGAGGTGCGGGGGAGAAGCGGGCTGGAATTCCGCGGAATACACGCGTTGACTTGCTCCACGCCGGACCTCGGAGGACTGTCAGGGACACGTTTAGCTCTGCAGCTTGAGTTCTCCCCAACCCGTTGCGGGGCTTTGACTTGCCTCTGTACGCTTCCTAATTAATTATGTAATGCCTCGTGTCACTGTTCTGACTCGGTCAAAGCAACATATGAAGTTTTGTGTCCAAGCTGGCTTCTAGAAGGAAGTAGATTCTGTGTCCACAGAAGGGCAGCCTGAACACGTGTTTAGGAACTGTTCAGAAAGACTCTGTATCTGTGCTTTGACACTCCAGAAAACTTCTTAAGAGCAGGGTCCTTGGCGTCTTTTATCAGCTTATGGGCCTGGCAATAGTGTTTTACACTAGAAAGCAGTGACTTGAATCCTGAAAGGGATTTGCAATCTAATTGGGGGGACAGGGGTGAGGAGAAGGCATATACATAAAAAAATAAGTAAAGTGCTAGATGCCAAATGAGTAGTATGAATGAATAAGGGAATGAATGAATGAAAAAGCATTTATTAAGTACTTATATGTCAAACTCTGGGCACTATGCTGGAAATATAAATACAAAAATAAGACAAATTACAAAGAGTTTACATTTTAATAGGGAAGAGAAATGTGAAAGAGAGAGAGACAGAGAGAGATGGGTTAAGCTAAGTATTTTGATTTAAAAAGTTAAAAGGATAGTGAATGGAACCAATAGAGGGAATGAACTAACACAACCTTTTTCAGGAACAATAACAAAGTTGTTTTGCTTATGAAAACTGGAAAAGTAAGCCTTTGAGAGTTTTTGAGTTGGGACTATGAATTAAACCCACCCTCAAACAGTGTTTGCTTTTTATATTCATTTCCATATCTGTCCCCCTTCTGCCTATAGTAGATACAAATACTTGGTTTTTTTGATACTGAGCACGTCTCCCTACTGCCAGTTCTGATTGGGGAGAAAAAATCAATGAGTCAATTACATTTCAAATTATTTGGTTCTCAGCTAGGAAAAAGGAAATTTGACTTTGATTCTTCAGAGGTATTAGAGGAACTGAACTTCTTTGGAAGGAAGAAACCTACCCCAGCTGAAAATGAAGCCTCATTGGATAATACCCTATCCAAGGAAGATGAGAGACTACGGCAAAAAGCTGAAGGTGAAGAGGATAACAGAATTCCAAGGAAGAGGAAACAGAACGTGAAAAAGGAAAAGCAAACTTCTGGTTAGTATTATTTTCTATTGCATTAAAATTTAACCTGGGATCTACAAATTGCCAAGGGAATTGTAGTTGGGTTTCAGGGAGTTCATGAATTTGAGTGGGGAGAAAGTTACATCTCTGTCTTTTAATTAGTGAATATCTAACTGGAATTTACTTTTTTTCTTAAATTATTTAAAAACATAATCCTGAGAAGGGACCATAGCCTTTCCCAGACTGGTCCAAAGAACCTAGGACACACACAAGAAGTGAAAAATCTCTGCACCAAAAGGAACATCTGTTATGTCCATAAACTAAAGAGGATGTCCTTTAAAGGATATGGACATGCAAGTTTAATATTTGGTAAAGATGAATGCTATGCCCAAGTTCTTTTTTTTAATTCTCTTTTGAATTTTAGAAACTATTTCAGTTGATTCCAACAAGGAAGAAGAGACAATACTATGGATGTCTTCACTGGAAGCCAAGATTAAAAATAAAAAAGGAAAAGAAGAAAATAAACTAACTGTAGAGAAATTGGAACGGCTTCGAAAGCAAAAGGTTAGACTAATTTCTTAAACCAAAAAAAACATGAGATTATTTCCTTGATTTCATGTTGTTGTTGTCATTTACGTTTCCCCCTGTTTGACTAGGTTGGATCATTTTAGGGTCTTAAATTTCTTTGGGGTTATCAGGCCAACAGGAACGAGCCTGTCACCTGGGAAAGACTAAAGCCAAAAAGAGCAGGCCACAGGCAGGTGTGTCAGAGATTAAGCAGAAATTTAACTAATTTTAGAGAGAGGAAATGCTTGTAAATGGAAGCCTAGCCCCTCTCCTCCCCTTTAGCTCCCCTTCTCCCTACCTCCCAGCCCAAGGTTTAACATGCTGGTGCAACAGCAGTGCTTTATATACATAAAGAATTGGACCATGACACAATCATTCACATATGGACAGTACAAGCATCCCTAGTTCTGTGGGATCTCCACGTTGATTGTTTCACAACAGAGTACAAGACCAGAGTTAGCATGGTGGGAACAGGAGTATATTATCTGGTTCAGATCACCTGGCTACTCTAAGAAACAGATCATGAGCATGTCAAGAGATGTGATGGATCAGCTGCTTCTGACTCTCAAGTCCCTGGGAAATGGGGGAGTTCTCCCAGTGAAGACCTGGTGCCTGTCAAAACAATACATTTTGCCAGAGGGTGAAATCATCCAGAGTGCAAAGGATTGCTGTTATGCTGTTCTCAAGGCACACCTTGCTGGGACTTAGCTCTGGGGAAAAGGATATCTGCAAAATATTTTGACAGGATAAAGTTGAATCTAGACTGTTAAATTATGAGAATTATAGATTTAGTATTTGAAAGTACCTTAGATATCATCTAGTCATAGACTCACAGAAGGGAGACTTGAAAGGGACTTCAGAGGCTGTTGAATTCCAGTCTCCTCAGTCTGACAGATGAGGAAACTGAGACTTAGTGAGTTCATTGTTTTGGCCAGGGTCTCATTAAGTAGCAGTCATCAGAGCTGGGATTTGAAATCAATTTCCCTTCAGATGGTACCAGGAAGGTATTTTATGGATGAAGAAACCTAGGCCCAAAGAGGTAAAGATACCTTCAAAATCACATCAGTAGTATTGGCTGAGCCAAGATTCATGCTCAGCTCCTTTTGACTATAAACGTCATTTACTTATTAATCTGTTGTGTAGCCCCTACTGGCTGTTGGCTTCCAAGGTGCTCATCGATGTATTTTCTGATATACACTTAGAGCCCACCACTGCCCATTCATTGGTTCTCAAGTCTTGTTTTTACCTCCTCAGGATCTATGCACTGGTTTGTTCTCTTTTCTCTACTTACATAGCCCCTGTCTTATTTCACCACCTCTTGCCTGCACTGTTATTCTTGCTTTGTCTCTACTGCTGATCTCAGGTCTGACTCCGCCATTCCCCTACACATGAATCCCAGTGGCTTTTTCCTGTTGCCTCTAGGATCAAATAGAAACTTTGGTTTGGCCTCCTAGCTTCCAGTCTGTCTTTCTAGCCTTATTTGGTAATACTTCCCTTTCCTGTACTCCATGGCTTTACTGTTTTTTCATCTCCCCTTTCTGTACTTTTGCTTTCTCTCATCCCTAGAGTGCCTTCTTCTCTACCATACTTTTGCCTTTTAGAATCCTTTGTTTCTTTTGAAATTGGGCTTAAATCCCATTCTCTGGAGCCTTTCCTCTTTTTTTCCAGCTGTTTGTGACCTCCCCGTAAAAGAAATTACTTGTCTTTATATAAATTTATCTATACTTCTGTATGTGCAATAGGATATAAGCTCCTTAAAACAAGGACTATCTTTTTTTTCCTATTAGGCAAAGTGACTGATACATAGTAGGCACTTAATTCTTACGGATGATCCTACAGCAAGGTCCTGTTTCAGAGTGCCACCTTACAGCTAATACCCTCTCTTCCATCTCTTCCTGCTCCCTCCCATACAGCCAGGCATTTTGCTCTGGCATTTCTCCTCCCTGACTGTCCCCCCTCCTGGTTAGCCATAACCCCCAAGCGTTTACTGCCCTTGAGCACTGCCACATAGTCACCTAGCTACCTTTCCCCTTCATTCTGAAGCCTCCTTCATCTATGGAGATAAATTGGGTGTAAAGTCAGGAGGACTTGGGTTCTGATCACCACTTCAGACACTACCTGTGTAACTTTGGGTTAGCCATTTTACTTGAGTCACTTTACTGAGTCTCACTTTCTTCATCTCTAAAATGAGAGAAGGGGGTTAAACTCAGTAACTTCTAAAGTCTCATCCCTAAAATCTATGGTTTTGTAATGAAGTTAACCAGAGGATTAAGTTCCTATCTGAATTATCCAATATGTTCAGATCGGATACTTTTAGTAAAATTAAATGAAGTTAGGAAACTTATTTGTTTCACCTACTAGTTAGTTATGTATCTCGGTTTATTGGACAGCTGCTTTGCTGCCTGTGGTTTCCAGCTTCTTCAAGACAGGTTTGAAATGAGTAGAGAATTGGGTTCGTTTCTAAGAGTGACCTAGGAAGTCGTCAAATGGTGGAATGTCCCAAGAACCCAAGCCTCATTGGCTCAGTAATCAGAGATAACTTTATCCTGGACTGGGGGGATAGAACACAAGCCAAATCAGAAGTACCAAATTCCTTAGTGGTTTTTTGATTGCCTTGGATTTTTACAGGGATTAGACAAGGTAGAAGACATATATTGAAACTAAAATTGTGTGTGTTACCTGAGAGAACCAGAGATCACTTACTCCCATCATCCTTTCAAGTTGTATCCTATATCTTTTCCCAGGAAAATTCATAGAAAAAGTCCTTTATATTGGTCAATTCCTTGCAATCTGGTTTTCATTGTCACTGTTCTTTGAAAGATTATTTTATTTCTTTACTGTTAAATCCAGTGGCTTTTTCTCATTTCCCCATTATAGACTTTACTGTAGGATTTAACAGTACTGTTGACCATTCCCTCCTTCAGGGTAATTTCCCTTCCCAGAGACTTTGTGACTAGTGTTCTTTCTACCTGTTAGTCTTCTTTTCAGATTCATCAAATGTAACCCTTCCCCAGATGTAGGGGTCCACTCCTCTTTTTGTTCTAGTCTTTGTAAGTGATCTCATCAGACTGCATGCATTCATTTATAATTTCTGTGCATACCACTCTCAGATATACAAATCCAGTCTTCTTCTGAGCTTCAATCCTACACATCCAACCTTCTGTTTTACATTTCCATCTCAGTGTCTCAGAATCATTTCAATCTCAGCATGTCCAAAAAAGAACTCATTATCATTCTCCCTATACTCATCCCTCCTCCTAACTTCCCTAATTCTGTTAAGACTACTATCATTCTTCCAGCTACTCAGCTTCAAAATCTAGGAGTTATTTTCAGCTTTCACTCTTATCCTTCCCCCATAGCCAGTCAGTTGCCAACTGCTGTCTGTCTACTTTTTTAGCATTAGTAATATTTACAACTCTTCACAACATAGCCAAAGCAATTCAAGCCCTCATCATCTCTCACCTGAATTTTTGACAGTAGTATCTGTCAAATCTCTATTCCTAAATCATAGGAACTGTCTCAGTTTTTTATTTATATCACACACAATATCAATCATAGCAACTGATATATAGTTAGCATTTACCAAAGGTTCATTGATTGGTCTAAATTTTTCCTCAGGAATTTACATTGAGATGGTACAGTATGAAATCAAAAGTTAAATATAGGGAAGACATGAACAGGTGCTAGCCATTCTCTAGTGATCTTTGGCTTCTGAGAAGGGCTTGAGGGGCATCTCCTGCTTACTGTCCTTATAGGACTTAACAATATATGCTATAAAGCATCATATGTAATGGGGACAAACTAGAACCATTCCAATAAGATCAGGAGTGAAACAAAGCTGCCCACTGTCACCATTACTATTCAATATTGTATTAGAAATGTTAGCTTTGGCAGTAAGAGAAGAAAAAGAGATTAAAGGAATTAGAGTAGGTAATGAGGAAATCAAATTATCACTCTTTGCAGCTGATATGATGGTGTACTTAGAGAACCCTAGAGACTCAACTAAAAAAATACTAGAAACAATTCACAACTTTAGCAAAGTTGCAGGATACAAAATAAATCCACATAAATCATCAGCATTTTTATATATTACCAACAGAGTTCAGCAGCAAGAGATACAAAATAAATTCCATTCAAAATAACTGTCTATAGTATAAAATATTTGGGAATCTATCTGCCAAGGAAAAGTCAGAAACTATACAAATATATACAGAAAATAAAACATTTTCCACACAAATAAAGTCAGACCTAATCAGTTGGAAAAATATCAAATGCTTACGGATAGGCCAAGCGAATATAATAAAAATGGCAATATTACCTAAATTAATTTACTTATTTAGTGCCATACCAATCAAACTCCCAGGAAATTATTTTATAGATCTAGAAAAAAATAGTAGCAAAGTTCATCTGGAAGAACAAAAGGTCAAGAATTTCAAGGGAATTAATGAAAAAGAATGCTGATGAAGGTGGCTTAGCTGTGCCAGATCTAAAACTAGTATAAAGCAGTGGTCATCAAAACCATTTGATACTAGCTAAGAAATAAAGTAGTTCTTCAGTGGAATAAGATAGGATCACAGGACAAAATAGGCAATAACTATAGCAATCTAGTGTTTGACAAACCCAAAGACCCCAGCTTTTGGGATAAGAACTCACTATTTGACAAAAACTGCTGGGAAAATTGGAAACTAGTATAGAAGAAATTAGGGCTTGGCCCACACCTAACACCACATACCAAGCTCTAAATGGGTTTGTGATTTAGACATAAAAAGTGATATCATAAGCAAATTAGAAGAACTATCCATAGGATAGTATACCTCAGATTTGTGGTGAAGGAAGGAATTTGTGTCCAAAGAAGAACTGGAACTCTTAATTGAATAACAGATAGATAATTTTGTCTGTAAAAAAGATTTTGTACAACCAAAACTAATGCAGACAAAATTAGGAGGAAAGCAATAAATTGGGAAATCACCTTTACATCAGGGTTCTTACAAAGGCTTCATTTCTAAAATATATAGAGAATTGACTGACATTTATAAGAATTCAAGCCACTCACCAATTGATAAATGGTCAAAGGATATGAACAATTTTCAGATGATGAAATTAAAACTATTTCTAGTCATATGAAAAGGTGCTCCAAATCACTATTGATCAGAAATGCAAATTAAGACAACTCTGAGATACCATTACACACCTGTCAGATTGGCTAAGATGACAGGAAAAGATAATGACAATTGTTGAAGAGGATGTAGGAAAACTGGGACACTGATAGATTGTTGGTGGAGTTGTGAATGGATCCAGCCATTCTGGAAAGCAATTTGGAACTATGCTCAAAAAGTTATTAAACTGTGCATACCCTTTGACCCAGCAGTGTTTCTATTGGGCCTATATCCCAAAGAGATCTTAAAGGAAGGAAATGTTTGTGGCAGCCCTTTTTGTAGTGGCAAAAAACTGGAAACTAAGTGGATGCCCATCAATTGAGAATGGCTGAATAAATTGTTACATTAATGTCATGCAATATTATTGTTCTGTAAGAAACAACCAGCAGGATGATTTCAGAGAGGCCTGGAGAGACTTGCATGAACTGATGCTGAGTGAAATGAGCAGAACCAGGAGATCATTGTACATGGCAACAACAAGACTATATGATGATCAATTCTGATGATCGTGGTTCTCTTCAACAAGCAGATGTTTCAAACCAGTTCCAGTTGTTTAGTGATGAAGAAAGCATATACACCCAGAGAGAGGCCTATAGGAATTGAGTGTGGATCACAATATAACATTTTCACGCTTTCTGTTGATGTTTGCTTGCATTTTGTTTTCCTTCTCAGGTTTTTTTTCTTGTAGATCCAGTTTTTCTTGTACAGTAAGATAACTGTATAAATATGTATACATATATTTTATTTGTCATATTTTTACATAATTAACATGTATTAGACTACTTGCCAACTAGGGGAGGGGATGGGGGGAAGGAGAGAAAAATTTGGAACAGAAGGCTTTGCAAAGGTCAATGCTGAAAAATTACCCATGCATATGTGTTGCAAATAAAGTTTTAATTATCAATTCTGATGGACATAACTCTCTTCAACAATGAAATGCTTCAAACCAGCTCCAATTGGTCAGTGAAGAAAGCCATATATACCCAGAGAGAGAGAGAGAGATATGAAATGTGGACCACAACATAACATTTTCATGCTCTTTATTGATGTTTGCTTGCATTGTGTTTCCTTTCTCAGATATTTTTCTTGTAGACACGATTTTTCTTGCGCAGCAAGATGTGTGGAAATATGCATACGTATATTCGATTTGTCAAGTATTTTAACATAATTAACATGTAGTGGACTTCCTGCCATCTAGGGGAGGGGTGGGGACTAAGGGGGGAAAATTTATAACAGAAAGCTTTATAAGGGTCATTGTTGAAGAATTACCCATACATATGTTTTGCAATTAAAAAGCTTTAATATAAAACAAAAAAAGCTTTAATTAAAAAAAATAAATATATATGCTATAGAACCTAAGATCTTCTTTCTTTTAATGTATTCTGAGCTTCAGTACTAGGAATTTGATCACAGTGTGTACATGTTCACAGAGACCATTTGGTTTAATTTTCCAGATAAACCGCTTCCGAAATAAACACAAAATTCACATCCAAGGAACTGATCTTCCAGAACCTATTGCTTCATTTCAACAACTTGACCAGGAATATAAGATCCATTCTCGACTACTCCAGAACATCTTAGATGCAGGTTTCCAGGCCCCCACACCAATCCAAATGCAAGCAATTCCTGTCATGCTTCATGTGAGTCTCCTTGTATGGGCTTAATAACTGTACAACTTAGCTAACTGGAACTGTGCTCAGAATTGTACTTTATATTTCTTGTTCTTGAAACCTCTAGTTATATCAGCTAAAAAAAATTTTTTTTGTTTGTCTTACTTTGGATGTCATTATTATGTCCATTCTCTCAGAAAATATTCCAGAAATATAGGTTCATCACAAAAAATCATTAAATAGTTTCTGAACTCTTTATTGTTTAATTATTAAAAACTAAAGATTTTTGCAGTTCAAATTTTGGGTAATTAATGCTTAACAACAACAGCAAAAGCTAATTTTATTCTCATGACTACTGTGGATTTAGCCATAACACATGTTTCCCTTTAAGTTCACAATAACTATTTTTGCTTAGGTGACTTAGTGAGTGTTGGGTCTGGAATCAGAGTTTCACTGAGTTTCACTTCTGTCTTGGATACTTAACTAGTTAACTTTGTGACTCTGGGCAAGTTACTTTACCTCAAATGCCTGGTTTCCTCATTTATAAAAACGGAAAGAATAATAGTACCTGCCTGCCAGCCATGTGACTATCAAGTGAGTAAAGTGTTCTGCCAGAGATTATCATTATGAATAATTATATTCTATAGTTGTCTTAACAAATGTGTTTTTAAAATGCCACTTAAAGATATTTTTATGCTCTTTTTAGCTCAAATTATTAAAGTATAAACACAAGGACTTTATGAAAACTATATATATATATATATATATATGTGTGTCTGAATTAATCAGACACAGGACCCAGGCCCTTTCCTCTTTTCCTTTTGCCACCTAATTTTTGCTTATTCTCCTTTTGCTTTACTCACCATATTGTGATTTGAGTTTTCTTGTGCAGCATGATAAATGTGTAAATCTATATAGAAAAAAATAATTGAAGTCAAAAGACAAGTTCAGATTTATAGATTATATTTATTTCAGTTATCTCTCCTTTTATTCTATCCCATTAGCAAAAGTTAGCTTTTGCAATGATGTTTTGCTAGAAACTCAACTCGTTTGTTACTTAACCAGATATTTGAGGGAACAGAAATGGCCTTAAGCCAAAAAAGTGAAAATACAGATTTTTCCTAACAGAATAATGATGCCAAGACAAAGCAAACAGTGTGAGAGGAAGCAAGGTTGGAGAAGAGATGATGAGGTTTAGTTTAATAAAAACATTCCAGTTATGGAATATTATTGCTCTGTAAGAAACGACCAGCAGGACGATTTCAGAGAGGCCTGGAGAGACTTGCATGAACTGATGCTCAGTGAAGTGAGCAGAATCAGGAGATCATTATTCACGGCAACAACAATACTATATGAGGATCAGTTCTAATGGACATGACTCTCTTCAACAATGAAATGCTTCAAACCAGTTCCAATTGTTCAGTGAAGAGAGCCATATACACCCAGAGAGAGGGATGTGAAATGTGGACCACAACATAACATTTTCATGCTCTCTATTGATGTTTGCTTGCATTATATTTCCTTTATCGGATTATTCTTTCTTGTAGATACGATTTCTCCTGCACAAAAAATGATGTGTGGCAATAACTATACATATATTCGATTTCTTAAGTATTCTAACATAATTATCATGTAGTGGATATCCTGCCATCTAGGGGAGGAGTGGGAAGTACGGGGGGAAAAATCTGTAACAGAAAGCTTTTTAAGGGTTAATGTTTAGGAATTACCCATACATATGTTTTGCAAATAAAAAGTATTAATAAATTTAAAAAAAAGAAAAACATTCCAAAAAACTTGACCAATTGAAAGTGTTACTTACCACTTTAATTTTGTTTCTCTGGTGATTGTTGACAATATTTGATCAGATTCTGAAAGATAGCTTCCACTCAATTCAACAGACATTTACTGAATGCCTGCTGTATACAAAGGAACTTTGATACTCAATGAGGGGAATTCAGAGATGGGTAACAGGAGGCCCTGAACTCAAGGAGCTTCAATTTAGCATGGACACAGATACTTATTACACAGAATGAGTGTGCAAATGGAGAGGGACCCAGCAGCCAGAGATAGAGAGGTAGGTAGGTAGGTAGCACAGAGAATAAGATACTGGGCCTCAACTTTACTTCATGTCCCACCTCCAGCACCTATTAGCTGTGTGACGGCTGTTTTGCCTCTGTTTCCACAGTTGTAAAATGGAGGTAATAACAGCACCTATCTTCCAGAATTGTGGTAACAATCATAATTAGATAGCATTTTTAAGTTCTTAGCATAGTGTCAGGCCCATGCTAGGTTCAATGTAAATGCCAGCTCCTGTTTATCTTTACTACTATTACCACCACCAATGAAGTTCTGTCAGCTCAGAGTGAAGAAAGGGATCTCTTCAGACCAGGGAAGACCACATCAAAGTGACTTGAACTTGTCCTTAAAGATTAAAAATAATTAGTAAATCTTTTTTCTGACTTTCATGGTATTCAGTGTGTTCTCTGATTTTTAGGGTCGTGAACTGTTGGCTTCTGCCCCTACTGGATCTGGAAAGACCTTGGCTTTTAGCATTCCTATTTTAATGCAGCTGAAACAACCAACTAATAAAGGCTTCAGAGCACTAGTCATATCGCCCACACGAGAACTTGCCAGCCAGGTAGGATTTTGTTCTTTGGCCTCTGTCTTGGGGGAAATAGAAAATTTCTAAGGGCAGATTGTGTTTTGATTGTCCAGCATATATTGTTAGCTCATCCATCTTTCCTGTTCTATAATTTGAAGCTGAAGCCAGAGAGGGGAAGGACCAGAGACACACAAGCTAGTTACAGTTAGCTCCGTAATTTCTGCAAAGCTTAGTGTTCCCTGTACTTTGAAAGGTCTCCTCTTCTATATGAGTAACCCACAATGTGTGAAAACAAGTTTTTATTCTCTCTATAATTCTTCCTAAAATGCTTTTAAGATTCTCTGAGATGGAGAAAAAATTATGGAATTATGGAGACTGAATATAAATCAGCACATGCTATGTTCACTTTTTTCTCTTTTTTTTTTCTTGTGTTTTTTCCCTTTTGTTCTAATTTTGTCTCTCCCAACATGATTCATATGGAAATATTTTTTAAAAGTGAATGTACATATATAACAAAAAAAAATTTTGTTTTACATGTAACTGGGGAAAAAATTTATTTTTTTTAAAAGATTCTCTAAGATGAAGATCTACTCTCATATTTAAATCACCTTTAAATTTTCACCCAAAAGTGAAACTTTTGCTTCTTTTGAAAAAGCAAGATTGTATAGAGCACCCATCAGTTTTTGATGTTTAAGTGAAGCATCTACTCAAATTGTTCCAGGCTAGAAGCTGCACAGCACTATGCAGATGTTTGTAGAATATTAGTTTTGTGCTATGTCTAATTCTTTGGAACTAGCTTTTGATTCTGGAAGAAATGTTCTTTGGAATTCCCAAATGCTAAGATTCGTGACTAGTTTGTAGATTAATTAGGGATTTAGTCCAAGGGGTTCACAAAAATATAACTGATGGGACTTTTTTGACGAAGCAAATAATTGTCTATTTTTTTGCCTCAGTATTGTCTTTATCTATTTCAGACTCATCGAGAGTTGGTAAGAATCTCTGAGGGCACAGGATTTAGAATACATATGATACACAAGGCAGCTGTGGCAGCCAAGAAGTTTGGTCCTAAATCATCTAAGAAATTTGGTAAGAGATTCATTTGGCGATGTGCAGTAGGCAGGGAAATTTTAATAATTGCTTTTAAGAGATTATCAGGGAGCAGCTAGATGAGCAGGAGAGTGCTGGCCCTGAAATAATGAGAACCTAAGTTCAAATATGGTCTCAGGCACTTTACACTTATTAGCTGTGTGACCCTGGGCAAGTCACTTAATCCCAGTTGTCTCAGCAGAAAGATTGATTGATCGTGTTGGACAACAGTAAATCAAGTTGGACAACATTCACAACTGATTTGTTTCTACAGACAGCACTGAACTAGGAATCAAAGACCAGCCTTCTAGACTCAGCCAAATCTGTCTTTTGCATTTAGAATGTTCTTGCTAGAGAATTTAGGGAATCATGATAATGCAGGTGTGTTCAAATTGAGCAAGTTTGGTTAGAGGTCTGCTAGGTAACAGAAATTTTGTGAGTTTGTTTTTTTCCCTCAAAAATCTCATAAAAATTCAAGAAGGTTAAATTTCTTAGTTTGAGGAGATTGAATTTTATTTGCTTTTCCTGTAGATATTCTTGTGACTACTCCAAATCGACTAATTTATTTGCTGAAACAAGATCCTCCAGGAATAGACCTTAAAAAGTATGTATACAGAATTTTGGTGTTTTGTTTATTTCCTTTGATTGATTATTTTCCATCCTCAGCTATTCCTCTTGCCATTTGAAATTTTCTGTTTATTCCCTTTCACGCAGTATAGATGCTATTTTTTATCATTTTTCATTGTCATTATTATTATCATTAATGTATCTTCTTGAGACTATTACCAAATAGCTCCCAGCTAGCTGGTCACAGGAGAGATCACTAATTTTGAAGTATAATTTAGCCCTGTCTTTCTCTCCATATATACTTATTCTCTTCCTAGTAACTATAAGATAGGAAAGGCTCTGATTTGCTTATCAAAAAAATCTTAGATTTAGAGCTGGAAAAGATCTTCAAAATCATCAAGTACAATCTGCCTTGTTTTTTTGTTTTTGGGTGTTTTTTTTGTTTGTTTTGTTTTGTTTTGCTGAGGCAATTGGGGTTAAGTGACTTGTCCAGGGTCACACAGCTAGGAAGTATTAAGTGTCTGGGGCCAAATTTGAACTCAGATCTTCCTGACTTCAGGGCTGTTGTTTTACCCACTATGACATGTAGCTGTTCCCAATCTGCCTCATTTTACAGAGGAAGAAACTGAACCTTAGAGAAGGAAAGGGCCTTGCTCCTAAGTTACATAGGTAAAAAGTAGCAGAACTGAGGTTTAAACCCAGGTCCTATGACTCCATAGCTTTTTCTTTCCCTTGTGCCTTATGTCCTCCCCGCATGACAAAATAATAAAAAACTCTGATGATTTGGGTGTGGTGCAGCAGGAAGGTTGCTAAGATTTGGAGGCAGGGAATATGCCTTTGAATCCTGGCTGTTTCTCTTTTTCTTTTTTAATTGAAGCTTTTTATTTTCAAAACAAATGCAAGGATAATTTTTCACCATTGACCCTTGGCAAACCTTGTGTTCCATTTTCTCTTCTCTTCCCCTCACCTCTTCCCTAGATGGCAACTAATCGAATATGTGTTAAACATGGTAAAAATATATAGTAAATGTAGGGATACATATTTATATAATTCATCAATTATTTTGTTGCACAAGAAAAATCAGATCAAAAAGGGGAAAAAATGAGAAAAAATAGAATTCAAGCAAACAACAACAGAAGAGTGAAAATACTATGTTGTGATTCACACTCAGTTCCTACAGAAACTCTCTCTGGGTGTGGATGGCTCTCAACATCATAAGATCATTGGAACTGGCCTGAATTATCTCATTGTTGAAAAGGGCCAAATCCATCAGAAATGATCATCATTTAATCTTGCTGTTTGCTGTGTACAATGATCTCCTGGTTTTGCTCATTTCACTTAGCTCTGTGGCTCTGCCTCTTACTACCTGTGTGTCCTTAAGCAAAGTCACTTGGTCTCAGTTTCCTTCTCTGTAAAATGGAAATCTTAGACCTGATGATCTCTGAGTTCTCTTTCAGCTACTTAGCTATTTCAGTCTGATTTTTCCTCAAATCTACTTTGTTCTCTCAGTAACAGGTGCAAGTACTTGTCCCATTATTAAAGACACTAGATAATATGTTAATTATAAAGGAAAGACTTGACAGCAGGACAAGACAAAATAGAATTTTGATGGTTACAAATACACACAACAAAGACTTGAAGGTGCTAATCAAAATTCAGAGTGGTTATTTCAGTGCCACCTGAAATGAGAACAAGCACATTTAAGGCCCGAAACAAAAGAATCATAAGGTCACAGATATTTAGCTGAAAGAGACCTTAGGGGTCATCTAGTCTAAGATCACCATTTTACAGAGGAAGAAACAGATTAAGAGACTTCATCGCAACTCACTAACCAAAAAGTCTGTTTTATCATTTCATAGTGTGGAATGGCTGGTGGTAGATGAATCTGACAAATTGTTTGAAGATGGAAAAACTGGTTTCAGAGACCAGCTGGCTTTCATTTTCCTGGCTTGCACATCCCACAGGGTCAGGAGAGCTATGTTCAGTGCAACATTTGCACATGATGTGGAACAGTGGTGTAAACTCAACCTGGATAATGTTATTTCTATTTCCATTGGAGCAAGGTAATTTCTCTACTGCTACATTCTCTATTTTTAATAGAAGAGTCCAATTTTGGCATATTAGAAAGACGTTTTTTGACCTAAAGTGAATATGAATTGTACAGATAAAGATAGATAGGCAGACAGATAGATGTGCTTATTTTTTTAATATTGCCCCATATTTAATATTGGTTAGGTTTTGATATTCTGTGGCAGGGTATGAAAATGTGGTTACTTATTGCCCGTTTAGTTTCTTGATGGCTAAATTAAGAATAGAAGGGCTACAGTATGGAAAAGTAATCTATCAGTGATCTGCTTGTTTATGGTTTCCCCTTTTAGATTTCATTTGTATTTATTTTATGCTCTCACATTAGCGATATATTACATGAATGAGCAGAGAGCAGATATGTTGTCATTAAAGCAACTTTGTATCAATTAATCGTTTATTAAAATGTTGAGCTCTTTCAGATTATACTGTCTTCCCTGAGAAACAATTTCTGTTTTTAGGAATTCTGCGGCAGAGACTGTGGAACAAGAACTCCTGTTTGTTGGATCTGAGACAGGCAAACTTCTAGCCATGAGAGATCTAATTAAGAAGGTATTTCTAAAGTCTCTTGCTTAACCTGGGTCAGAGATATCAAGCCATGGACCCAGAGGGTTCAGAAGCATAAACATTTTTTGGTCTTTTCCTATTCTGTAATTTAGAGTTTTGTTGGCAGATGCCCTGGGCCTAACTTGAATTGGCAATGCAGAAGGTGATGATAAAATAATAACTTTGTTTATAGAACCTTGCTTTTTGAAGTCACTTTAGCATATATTACCTCATTTTATCCTTCCACTTACTCTGTAAGGTGTGTAATGTATAAAAGTGTGGTCACTTTATTGAAGAGGAAAGTTAACTCAGAGTACAGATGTGTCTAGAGTTCCAGTGCTAATAAGCATCATAAGAGAGCCCATAGCCTAGGGCTCCTGGCTAACTCTTAGTCTGGTGCAACGTGCAATCTCAAGATCAATTTTCTTCACCTTTTATATAAAGGACTCCCAGGCCTTGTCAAGAGTGTATGCCACTGAGCAGAGCCAATACATGCCCAAAAGAATGACACAAATGTTACCTTCTATGGAGTTCAAAGAAGGTAGTAGGAAGTCATTGTGGACTACAGAGACTAATGAAATTATTGGAGTTATCTGGTTCTTGAAAGGATGGATAGAAGAGAGGAGAAAGCTTTCCATTTGGAAACTGCCTAGATAAGGGGAAGGGAAGGGAATTAACATAAGTGTCCACTATTCGTATAGAGATAGTAATTACACTGGTGTCCTAGAGAATAATGTAGAGACTCATTTTGCAGAGCAGAGTGCATTGCATTATATATATTGCATGTAGTAAGTGCTCAATAAATGCTGTTTCATTCATTCATTAGTAAGAGAGTAAGGCTGAAGAAAAGGAGGATGGGATTCAGATTATGGAGAGTCTTGCATGCCAAGGCTGAATTGGTGTCAACTGAGTTAAAGACAAAATTTTATATAAACAGGAATCATTAAAGATTTTTGAGCAGGTGAGTGATACAATGAAAATAAGTTTTTATAAAAGATGAGTTTAGCAGTGGTGAGTACTTACGAAAGTGACAATTTAGAAGCTGTTGTATTTCAGGCATTTGGATTAAGATTATGGACTCCAGGACACTGGAATGACATTAATTGGATGGGAGACACATTCTCAGGAAAAATTTGTAAGATACAATAACTGATTGGTTAAGTGAAATGAAGTGAATCAGATCAACTATAAGAGACACTAGTTGAGTGACACTGAGCAAATTACTTAAACCTCTGTTTGCCTCAGCTTCCTTATCTGTAAAAGGAGAATGATACATAGCATCTATCTCCCAGGATTGTTAGGAGACTCAACTGAAATAATTGTAAAGCACTTAGTACATGCCTAACATGTGGTAAGTCTTGGTAATTTAGTGAATATAGAGGATGAATAAGAAGGAAGAATCAAAGATGACTGGTTGATGTCAGATATAGATAACTAAGAGAATGATTGGTTTCAATGACAGAAATTTGGAGGAGGGCTGATTTTGACAAGGGGAAGGCAATGAGTTTAATTTGAAGCTTCAAGTTTGAAACTTTAATTCAAATGGAGAGGTCTTATCATCAGTTGAAGATATGGTATTAGAGCTTAGATGCAAATGAGAAGATGGAACTAGAGATAAAGATCTGAAAATCAACAATGTAGAAAGGGGTATTTGAAAATACGAGAGAAAATCAGTTCAGCAGAGGAAAAACATATAAAAAGAGTCTAGAATTAGACCTTGCCCAATACCCTTAAGTAGGGCATTTGAGGAGAAAGAAGCAGCCACTAAAAAGACAGGGAAAGAGAAAGGTAAGAGGAAAACCTAGAAAGTGCATTTTTTACAGAAATCAGGGAAAATATTTTTTGAAGAAAAGGATGAACAATAGTAACACATGCCACTGAAAATTTAAGGAGGATAAATACTGAAGGTGAGTATAGCTTAAATACAAAGTTCACTGAATTTATTTGAGGGACAGATACCATTTTATTGACCTGAAAAAAGCATTGTAGTCTGCTGGATAGAGTGTTAGATTTGGATTCAGAAAATGTGGTTTCAAATCTCACCTTAAACTTTTAAATATCTCCAAATCATCGGCAAGTTACCTAACAGTTGCTCAGTTTTCTTGTCATGGAGGTGATTCTTGCCTCATAGAGTTGTTGTGAGAAAAGTATTTTGCAAACCATATAACCCTTGAGTATTTCAGTGAATTCTTGATCTCATCAGTATAATATTCCCTCCTTCTGTACAAGTTACAGCCTATCTACATCTCATTTTGTGTGATTTTTACCCATTTTCTTACATAGATCTCCACAGTGATCCAACCAAAGGCTGCAAGCTGTCCTCTTGCCCTTTGCATTTAGGAGGTTCCAGTAGAGCACTCAAGCTGTTCATCTTTTCTACTTTGCTCATGTTTTATAACTATATCTCCTTTATGTTTAAATGCTTTTCCTGGATTTCTTCCCTTAAATCTTTATATGCCATTCATTCATTATAGCATCTTAGCTTGAGGGTAGGCCATCTTTGGAAATGCGCTGCAGCATGCTTAATCCCAGCATGTGTTGTTCTCTTGGCCACAGTATCACTCACAATTGCATAATTTCCCAAATTAAGTCCAGCATATCCCCCTCAATTCTAGGCCAACTATAACTGGTTATTTGTAGCACTCATACCAGATATAAGAAATGAGGTGCAGCATTTTAAGAGTGAAAAGAAAGGGGCAGCTAGGTGGAGCAGTGGATAGAGCACCAGCCCTGAAGTCAGGAGGACCTGAGTTCAAATCTGATCTCAGACACTTAGCATTCCCTAGCTGTGTGACCCTGGGCAAGTCACTTAACCTCAATTGCCTCAGCAAAAAGCAAAAAAAAAAAAAAAAAAAGTGAAAAGAGATGAAATTAAGAAGACCTGATTTCACATCCTTCCTCTCCAAGCTTTATGACCATGAACAAGTTACTTATTTGCACGGTCATTTAGCATCCCTGTGATATTCTGCGACTTAAAATACTTACTATAATCACCATCTGCACAAAGGAGTCCAGAGAGACCTCACCATCCACAGGGAGCCCCTCTTCTCTTTGAGGCTCTTGTAATATGTTCTGTGTGAGATTGGGTAAAACCTTTGTTCATTTCCCTCTTTCATGCCTCATTTGGCAGTAACCCAGGTACAATTCAGTGGTGTTTTCTCTGGATTACATTTATCAAGGGATTTCTTATGATTTTAACATTTGAATGAGAGACTATTAGTTTATCCCTTTCCTTTCCTCCTTTCCCTCCCACCTTCCCACAAGGAGGGTCAGGCCTTTCTTTGAAGCCAAATGTGTCTGATATACTCTCTTAGAGTCCAATCTAATGAGAGTAATGTTTACACAATACTCATCGCCCTCCTTTTTTTCCCTCAATTATATTAGATCTTCTATGTCTCTATGAGATTTTGCCTTATTTTACCTCCTTTATTTTTACTTTATTTTGCCTCCCCCCCCCTTTTTTTTTCAGTATGAAATCCCTTCCACCTCTAATTTCCTTTCCATTACTATCAAAGAAAAATTGAATTATACCCCCATTCTTTAAGGATACCTATAGTAGAAATATAGTTCTCAAGAGTTCTTTCCTTTTTACCTTTTTATGCTTCTCTTGAGTTCTCTATTTGGAAGTCAAATTTTCATCGTGGCTTTCAGGGAGTCCGATAATCCTTAGATTGTCTCTCCTGGATCTGTTTTCCAAGTCAGTTGTTTTTCCTAGGAGATATTTCATATTTTCTTCTATTTTTTCATTTTTTTGTTTTTGTTTGACTGATTCTTGAAGTCTTATTGAGTCATTTACTTCTATTTGTTCAATTTTAATTTTTAAAATATTTCCTTCAGTTATCTTTTTTAGCTCCTTTTGTAGCTGGCCAATTGAATTTCTTGATTCGATGAGTTCTTTTTCCATTTTGCCAAATTTATTTTTCAGTGACTTGTTGTCATTTTCCAATTCACCAATTTTGTTTTTCAGTGAATTGTTTTCTTTTTCCAATTCACCAGTCCTGTTTTCCAGTTTTTGATATCTCTGTTGCCCTGATCTCAATTTATTTCCCCATTCTTCTTCTAGCCCTCTTTTGAGATTCTTTATGCAATCTTCCAGGTAAGCCTTCTGGAAGGGAGACCAGCTTAAGTCCACCTTTGTGGCTTCATCTGGGATTGTTTTCAGAATCTCAGGATCTGGGGAATTCTCTACTTTTTCTCCATAAAAGCTGTCTATGGTGAGAACTCTCTTCTGCTTCTTACTCATGCTTTTGAGTTGAAGTATCAGTCACCAGCAGGGAATACTGCAGCAGTTTCTATTTGCCCTGGGGCAGTTTGCTGAGTTGACTTCCCGTCTGAGGCTGGGCAGCTAAATCCGCACTAGGACCACATTTTCAGCTGCTCTCAATCCACCCTTTACCAAAGGCAGATCTGCCAAAGCACCTGCCTGCAAGCAGAGCAAAGTGGCCCAGGCGTCTCCCAGGGGCTTCTTGGATGCCATGCCTAAAATCCACCCCTCTATCGCAGCCCCGGCTGGCGTCTGATCACAACCAGCAGCCGATTCCCCTGAGGCTAACCTTCTCCGGAGTTTTTTCAAAATAGATTGTTGATAGAAGTGCGTTGTATTCCAAGTGTTTGGTGGAGCCCTCACTCCAAAACCAGTTCGGAGGCTCAATTTGTCTGGGTCTGAGGGAAGGTCTCAGGAGCTCACAGAGAACGCAGTTTGCCATCTTGGCTCCGCCCTGAATGAGAGACTATTGACAGAGCCTTTTCATGCTGTTTTGCTTCTATCAAGTCAAATGCTTATTAAAATATAATACGCAAGTGGGATCCTATATTCTCTGAATCTTCAGTCACTTGCATTACTATAATGATGTGGTCTGTATTAGAGAATCATTTGAGAAAATCATTCCTGTTTCCTTGCCTTATTTCTATCAAGTATATTCTTGATGTACATTCTTTTTGCTTTTTGCTGAGGCAATTGAGGTTAAGTGACTTGTCCAGGGTCACACAGCTAGGGAATGTTAAGTGTCTGAGACTAGATTTGAACTCAGGTCCTCCTGACTTCAGGGCTGGTGCTCTATCCACTGCGCCACCTAGCTGCCCAATGTATATTCTTAATAAAGACTTTAAAAGATAGGAAGGAAGATAGAAGATCAATCAGGAGTTTTTGATCACCTTTTGGGAGGGAGATATTGTTTTTTCTTTCCAGTCTTTATATATTTTTCCCTTCCCTAAAAAATGATTTCAAAATGATGTTCCCTCCAAGACAAATTTCTACTCTGTTTGGCAGCTTTATCTTCTTTAGTATCATTTCTACTTCTTATAGGACATTATGAACTGATTTTAGTGTCCAAATGTGGTTTCTTTTACTTACGATACAACTTGATCTTTAAAGAAATACTGACAGATTTGTTCCATTTGTGTTCATTTGTTGTACTCCTGCCAGTTTTCTCTATAAGTGCTATTATTAGGATGTGCCTCTTTTGAGTTCCATATCAAGCTTCTTTAGACTTGTTTTCATTTCACTTTCTTTCTGTTTAATGTAATAATCTTATTTGTAATCTGCCATATTCCTCCACAATGTTTTATAATTGAGTTTTTTTAATAAATCAGTTTTGCTCTTGACTGGCATCTCTTTCCAACCAGCTTAGAAATAAAAATATATGTTGTCCAAAGTGATTTCTGGGCTCCTGGAGCCTTGTCCCTATGATGCCAAATAAAGATAAAAGGATGTGGTTTTTTTGTTTATTTTTCTAAGAAGAGAATGGGAGGTGAAGAAATGGTCCACACTGAGCCATTTGTTGGAAAAGTGTGGCAATGAAAGGAGATTTGACAAATTAAATTATTAAAAGTGTGTGGTAGTGGTAGTTTCACGTTGTGAAATAGTAACAAATTATATACTTGATTATGGGCAGCTATATGAAATAGAACACTGAACCTAGAATCAGGAAGACTCATCTTCCTGAATTCATATCTGGTCTCAGACCCTTACTAGCAGTGTCACTATGGAAAAGTTATTTAACCCCGTTTGCCTCAAATGAGCTGGAGAAGAAAATGGCAAACCATTTTTTCCAAGAAAACTCCAAATAGGCTCACAAAGATTCAGAAAGATTGAGAAACAGCTGAACAGATTTGATTATGGAGAGTATATTTTTTGGGAGGGTTTTTTGTTTGTTTGTTTTTTAAGGCAAAACTGGAGCAGTTAGGTGACACAGTAGAGAGAGCACCAGCTCTCCAGTCAGGAGGATCAGAGTTCAAATGTAGCTTTAGACATTTACCATCTGTGTGACCCTGGACAAGTTACTTAATCCCATTTGCTTCCATTTTACCTCATTCCCCAGCCAAAAAAAGAAAAAAAATGTAAAACTTATTAGAAGTATTGTTGTACATGCTGATTTGCCTTTTTCTCTTTCAGGGTTTCCACCCACCTGTCCTTGTTTTTGTTCAGTCCATTGAAAGAGCTAAAGAACTTTTTCATGAACTCATTTATGAAGGTATTAATGTGGATGTAATTCATGCAGAGAGAACCCAGCAGCAGGTGAGAGCAATGTATTCTGTAGAAATTCAGAAATTTATTTTTGCTGGATTTTTTTTTTAAATAAATGGTTTTTATATCAAATTAAGATAGTACATTTTTTTCCATTCCTTAAGTTTGGAGATTAGCTAACATCTAATATTTAATTTGTTTCCTATTAACCAGAGAGATAACACAGTCCATAGTTTCAGAGCAGGAAAAATCTGGGTCCTCATTTGCACAGCCTTGCTAGCAAGAGGAATTGATTTTAAAGGTGTGAATTTAGTAATCAACTATGACTTTCCAACCAGTGCAGTGGAATACATCCACAGGATAGGTGAGTGTGACTTTTTTATTTCAACAAAAAGAGATCCTTTCTGTCATGATATTCTCAGTCCACTATGACCATCTCTCTCTTCTCTTTGGTCATGCTCATCTCTTGATGACTTAGAAATCTATGAATTATGACACTTCCTGTATTTGACCTGGAGCAAGGCCTGGTCCATAATTTTTCTTTGTGACTTTTTAGGTCGAACTGGAAGAGCAGGACATAAAGGAAAGGCTGTTACATTCTTTACTGAGGATGATAAGCCATTATTACGAAGGTAAATTATGAAATAGGGTTCAGCAAATTTTTTGTTAGAAAATGTCTAATAGAAACATTTTTATGTTTCCACTGTCAAATTTTTACTTAGAATTTCATTTTTTTATCAAAGACATTTCTAGGCCCAGTGCTTACCACAGAACAATCTACCAGATATTACTCAAGGAATAGGAAAATTCAGCAGAACATAGTCATAAGATGGACAGTTCAGGGTTTCTAATACTGTCCTTTAGGACTTTGTGGGAACACTGCAGTTGATCTATTATAATTCCAAACTGTACATAATCATCATTAGAATTATATTTGGCAGTCTTTTCAGCTCTTGATTGTGGTCCCTACAATATCAAGATAACAAGTATGTTTAATTAGAAGACCTCTTTTTCCTTTAGAAAAGAACTTAAAAAGTCATAGAATCCTGAAATCTGAGGACTAGAAATGACTTTGTAATTCACCCAGTCCAATTCCCTCACTAAATAAGTATTTGTTCCCATGGGCTCAGAAATTTCCATTTGCCCAAGGTCCTATAATATCTAATTAAAATAGAACTGGAACTAAAATCTTTTTCTCTTGACTTTCAGTCTTATGGTTTTGCTAGCACAGCAGGCTAGCTGTAAGAGAAAAAAAATAAAATAAAACAGGGTCCTTGGGAGGTTATCATGAAACAGAATATGAAAATTTAAAAAGTTTTTTGGTATGTTTTTGGCAGTGAGATCTCTAGTGGGTTTTATATTTTAGGCAATGTAGAAGTTCAGGGAAAACCTAGCTTTAATATGAATTAGGTTTTCTTGAAGGTGAAGAATAGAGAAAAGAGGTAGAAGGGGGAAGGACAAAACTTTTGCACAAAACTTGATGGTAATACTAGCTCATTTATGTGTACCCTTTCTTCACAAGAGTCCTGTAGAACTGCTAATGCAGGTATCCCCAAATTTACATCATAAATCCTAAAACTGTCTTTAAAAAAAAGATTGATTCATTGACACTTTGTTGCCTTCAGGAAATTATGCATAACTAGACAAGCATTGTATAGTGGTCCATAGTCTATAAAGCCAAGGATTTATATTCTTAATTTTGCTTTAACTGTATTGTCCTTCATCATTTTCCTGGTAGAACTAGTATCTTTGAAGGTCATTTCTTTAGATCTGAAGTCCATCCATAGGAGGTGCCTGATAGTGCTATCAGTAACTTAGATTTCAAGAAAAGCCAATTTCAGCTTTTCCAGTAGGGAGCCATAGGCAGAATACTTTGCTCTTTTTTATGGTCAGAATTAGCTGGGCAAAAATGAGTCTTATCTGGCAGGAGTTTTCACAGCATTATTTGTTGAAAAATTTTTGCTCAGATCATGTCTAATCACACAATTAGGCCAATATATTAAGTAGGACACTGAACCCAGGTCATTTTAACAGCTTTGGAGGCCTATTTATAGGAATGAATGCTCTTTCACACAATCACCAAATTCTGGGTTCTGTTAAAAACAGGCTTGTCTAATGTTTGGCCAAGAATAAGCTGTGCTTTGTTTCAGCTCTTAAAATATTAGGCATATTGGCCTATTTTATGCTGAGAACAGACTTTTATTTTTAGGCTTAACAAGAGAAAATTATCAGTTATTTAGTAGACAATAAGCCTGATGATAGATTACATCATCATCACCGTTTATAATAATAAAAAACCCACAGTATTATTTGCTTGTAGCACTTACTTTGGTGGTATCTTTACATATAGGAAACATTTTCAGAATCCAGGCTCTTAGACTCTGTTTGTTTTCTCGGTGTAATTAAAGGCAGCCTGGCATAGAGGATGAAAAGATGGCTTTGAAACTACGACAATCTGTGTTCAAAATCTACCTCTCACTAATGCTAACTTGTGATTCTGGATAAATCACCTAATCTCTCAGTGCCCCAGATAACTCTAATACTATAAATTCGTAGAAGGAGTTTATTTCCCTTAAGAGTTCCCTATACCAAGGAAATTACAAGTCCAGACCCTCTTCCTTAAAATGAATATCTTACAGCAATGTTTATTCTAGAAGCTTTATTTTGGCATTCCATCTTACTTGTGTAATAACACAAGACTTCATTCATGGTTAGAGTATATTCTCTTTTGTATTTACTATGTACCTATTATAGTGCATTTTCACTCCCCCCTCCCTTCATTGCTCCAAATAGAATGCAAGATCTTTGAAATTAGGAAATAATGTTGTTCTTGACTTTGTGATGCCAGCATCTAGCACAACACCTTAGTAGATATTTGTTTAGTTTAATTTGAATTTGTTTTCAGCCTTTGTGTTGCCACTCAACTGTTTTTGGGCTATCAGAGAACTTACCTGATGTGTGAAGAATAAAGCTCAAATGTCTCCCACTTTAGAAAGGTGAAAGGCAATAGATGTAAAATGCAGCATATTTCAAATATAATCAATGTCTGAAAACAGTATGGAAATGCTTTGTTTAATCTTTTTTATGTGTTACCAAAAAAAAAAGGATTTTATGAGGTTGGAAGGATCTTCATTGAGAGAATATGATGAAGTAATATGAAAACTCAAAAGACTTTGGGTATGTTTTTAAGAATGGGATCTAGTAGCATTGTAGAAGTTTCAGGGAAAACCTAGCTTTAGTGTGAACTGGATTTCCCAGACTAGACTATGCTTGATTGATATATTTTAGAAGAGATGTCCTTGTCTGCTTCAAATACATGGGGTTCTTTATGGTCTCACTGCTGAATAAAAATTAAGTACCAATAGCAGCTGATTTCTTATCCTAAGTTCTCACATCAGGTCACTGTTTATTAGTCCCACTATCAAACCTTCCTGTCAACACTCCAGAATTAATATGAGATTAAATCATTTTAGTGCAACAACATGTTATTAGATAATTGTTAATGTATAGAGCCTTGTGCTACTGTACCGAGTTTATTTATTAGATTGTTAAGTGGGTTTGATGATATTGACAGTGATCTGCTAAGATACCAATTTATGACCTTGGGCTTATGTTTTAGTGTTGCCAATGTGATACAGCAAGCAGGATGTCCTGTGCCAGAATATATCAGAAGTTTCCACAAGCTTCCAAGGTAACATCACACTAATAGATACTTTTTAATCATATACAACAAATGTGTCCAGTTTTGTTTCCAACAGAATGAATAGATTGACTCATTCTCATAATAATTCTGTGAAATCTTTTTTCAGAAATTGTCATTTTTTGTGTGTCATTAAAATGAAAGTGTTTGTCTTCAAAGCATTAAACATTTTCATCCTGCCAGTCTTTACATTTGGGATTATTTTCTCTTACTGTCTAAATGAAACTAAAATAGGCCTAATTGTTTGAAGAACTTTTAGTTCATTAAGCTTGAAGAAGGGAGAAGCCACCCTAAGAGACAGGATACAGATATAATATTTATTTCATTAAGCTGGACTTTTCATCAAGTTAGAACTTTTAAAATTAATTGAACTCTGCAGCATCTTGTGGGTACCACCTAGCTTTTTTTTTTTTTTTTAAAGCTTTTTATTTGCAAAACATATGTATGGGTAGTTTTTCAAAATTGACCCTTACAAAACATTTTTTTTAAAAATTTCCCCCCCCCCCCCGGCCCCCACCCCTCTCCTAGATGGCAGGAAGTCTACTACATGTTGATTATGTTAAAATACTTGACAAATCAAATATGTGTATACATATTTTTACAGTTATCTTGTGCAAGAAAAATCGGATCTACAAGGAAAAAAAAAAACCTGAGAAAGGAAACATAATGCAAGCAAACATCAATAGAGAGCATGAAAATGTTATGTTGTGGTCCACATTTCATATCCCTCTCTATGGGTGTATATGGCTTTCTTCACTGAACATTGGAACTGGTTTGAAACATTTCATTGTTGAAGAGAGCCATGTCCATCAGAAGTGATCATCATATAGTATTGTTGCTGTGTATAATGATCTCCTATTTCTGCTCATTTCACTCAGCATCAGTTCATGCAACTCTCTCCAGACCTCTCTGAAATCATCCTGCTGGTCGTTTCTTACAGAACAGTAATATTCCATAGCATTCATATACCATAATTTATTCAGCCATTCTCCAAGTGATGGGCATCCATTCAGTTTCCAGTTTCTAGCCACTACATAAAGGGCTGCCACAAACATTCTTACACATATGGGGCCCTTTCCTTCCTTTAAGATCTCTTTGGGATATGAGCCCAGTAGAAACACTGCTGGGTCAAAGGGTATGCACAGTTTGATAACTTTTTGAGCCTGTCATTTTAGCCAATCTGACAGGTGTGTAGTGGTACCTCAGATTGTCTTAATTTGCATTTCTCTGATCAATAGTGATTTTGGAGCACCTTTTCATATGACTAGAAATGGTTTTAATTTCATCATCTGAAAATCATCTGTTCATATCCTTTGACCATTTATCGATTGGAGAGTGGCTTGAATTCTTATAAATATGAGACAGTTCTCTATATATTTTAGAAATGAGGCCTTTATCAGAACCCTTAAATGTAAAAATGATTTCCCAATTTATTTCTTCCCTCCTAATCTTGTCTGCATTAGTTTTGTTTGTACAAAAACTTTTTAACTTAATATAGTCAAAATTATCTATCTGGTGTTCAGTTAAGAGTTCTAATTCTTCTTTGGACACAAATTCCTTCCTTCTCCATAGGTCTAAGAGGTAAACTATCCTATGTTCCTCTAATTTGCTTATAATATCACTCTTTATATCTAAATCATGAACCCATTTAGATCTTATCTTGGTATGTGGTGTTAGCTGTGGGTCAAGCCCTAATTTCTTCCATACTAGTTTGCAATTTTCCCAGCAGTTTTGTCGAATAGTGAGTACTTATCCCAAAAGCTGGGGTCTTTAGGTTTATCAAACACTAGATTGCTATAGTTATTGCCTAGTTTGTCCTGGTATCACCTAGCTCTTGATGCTAAGTGGTGATCTGTACGATTAGAACAGTTTCAGTGGGTGAAAAAACTATTTTGGGGTAGAGCCCAGAGGCAGATTGTTATTTTCATTACAGTTAATCTTATTCTTGCCTCCCCTTCTTTGTGTTTCTCAGCAAACAGAAGAAGAAGATGATTAAGAAACCATTGGAAAGGAAAAGCATCAATACGACCCCAAAGTTTTTCTTAGAAAATGATGAAAGTGAAAAGTAAGCATGTGATTAGAAATAAGTACTGTACTATGTCTACATCTATCAGGTAATATTAGTCTTCTTTTGAACTGTCGAAAGTTTAATATTTATCTAGCTGCTGGTGACTTGACAGTTTTGTAGTCCAGGAATTGAACCCTGGAGTACTTTGGTCAATGTACTCTGGTCCTCTCATTTTCTACCTTTTGAAAATGGGATTTTAACATTACCACCAGTCAGAATACCCATCATCTGCCATCCACTGCATGACCAGCAGTAACTCTTTTTTTAGAAGTCCCAGATTCCTGCTTTTGAAATTGAAACATTGTTTCCAAGTGTGCAATACTACATTTCTTCATTAACATACAATATTTGTTTAATAGAAACAGCATTTGATACGTACTCTTCTTTTTCATTTAGTAAACAAGTATTGAGCCCCACTGTGATCCAGTACTTTGTTAAATGCCATAGGTGATTCAAAGATATAATGTACAGTAGGTGTCCAAAGTTGCTTATTGTCAAACTGAAGATACAAAGCTAATCATTTTTTTTTAAATAAGCACTGACTAATAAAAAGAAAGATATCTATGAGGATTGGAATAGGTAACCTCTTAAAGATAGATAAGCTTTAGTAGAGTAGAAGGGAGCAGGAAAAGTATGAGCAGAGGGAATGTCATGAACTGGGAAACTTACATACTTTGACACAAATAAGTTAAAAGGTCATAGTATAAGTTTTTCTTTCTCAGTTACATGTAAGCCCCAATTAAGGTTACATTACAAAGAACAATGAAGTACCCAGCCTCAGATTTTACATTTGGGAGTAGTGATTTGGAAATAAGGTTAGATAGGGTGGGGAAAAGTTGTGGAGATTTTTAAAGTAATTTAGAATTCTAGATTCTCAATTTGGGAATCTGTAGATTACTGGGCAATTCAATCAGCATTAAGTGCCTTCCATGTGCAGGGAAAATTAAAATGTGATGAAAAGTTCAACAAAGGGGTGGGAAAAAAATCAAAGATAGGGAAGGATTCATGGAGAAGGTAGTAGCTGGGCTGGGCCTTGAAGGAAAAGATTGCAACAGGTAGAGATGTGGAGGAGCTTCTAATTAAATGAGAATTTATTTTGTGAAATTGATCCTATATATAAGCAGAACTAATGTAGCACTTACTAGGTGTTAGGCACTGTACAAAGCACTTTTTACAAATGTTACCTTATTTAGTCCTTACAACAACTCTGGGAGGTGGGTGCTATTATTATCCCCACTTTTTAGTTGAGGAAACTGAGGTAAACAAGTCATTTGCCTCCATCTCACAGCTAGTAAGTGCTTGAGACTGGATTTGAACTCAGATCATCTTGAATCCAGGCCCAGAGCTCTTTCCCTTGGTTTACCAGTTGCCCATAGAATGGGGTGTCCCTGAATAGTTAGTTAATCTAATTAGAGGATACAGCCAGTGGAACAAAGTAAAATCAGTCTAGAAGCTTAGAAATTTGTATTGTATTCTGTAAGCAATAGGAAACCCTTGAAAGTTTTGGAGCAAGGGAAGAATGTGGCCAAGCTATATGCGTGATTGTGAAGACTTGTAGAAGAGAGAACCTGAAAGTGGGGAGATTGGTTAGGGGTCGCTTTTAGAATAAACTGGGCAGTAAGCATGCCCCCTGGGGCAGGGAAAGAGGAAACGGGAACAATATTGAGGGAGTGATGTGGAGGTGTACTAATAAGGGCACAGTGAGGAGACTAGAAATTCATGTCCTGGTGGGGGAAGGAGCAGATGTGGAAGAAATAAAAGGAGAGAAGATATGTCAGGAGTTTCAGAGTTCACAACGAGAGAGTTGTTATAAACTAGAAAGACTACAAGCTTGTCAGGAATTTAACTATAATGTCAGGACTTAGCCTGCTGAGTTTGTGAAAAAAGAGTTGGAACCCCAACCATTGGGATCACACTTGGTCTCTGGAGAGTCATACTTGAGCACCACCGTCCTAGCAGGTGTGTTATAAGCAGGGTGCTAAAAGCCATTGTGAATATGTTGAAAACATTAAAGTACTAAATAATTGTGAGTAATGCTAAAGGCTGCATCTACATGGAAGGCAGGATGGTACAAGGGAAAATATTCTGGCCCTGGAGTCTGAGGAAGTTTCCCTATCTGTAACATATAGAGATTGCACTAGATGTTCTCAAGGACCTTCCAGCTCCATAGTTCTGATCTATAAATCATTTCTTAAATGCCATTTTCATGGAGGGTACTCTGTCTGGTGCTGGGAGAGAAGCAGAGAGAAATAGAGCATGATCCTTGTCATTGTGGAAGTCATGCTTTCAGTAGAAACACACATGGAAATGTGATTCACTTTGTAATAATGCAAAACAGTGATGAGTTCAAGAGAGGTGCAGGGTATAATCCAGGGTCCCAAGAAGAAAAAGATATTTTGGCTGGAAAGGATTGGAAGGGCCTGATGGAAGAGGGACTGCCTCTGATTTCAATTGCTCTCTGATTTTCTTTTTCACAGAAAAATTACTCATCAGAATGCTGGAAAGAAGACAGTACCTACTAAAACCAAAAATAATCAGATTTCAAAAACTATTCCAGAAATATAATTCTGTTGGCCTTAAGTATTCCATTATTAAGTGCTGTTTTCATGGAGCATTTTGAGTCACCTATCTCCTGGACTGAAATAAAACTCCAGGAAGCTCTCAGTACAGAATGTGATACATGGTCATGTGTTATCACTGTTTCTTATCAAGTTTCAACTTTCAGGTATCTTTAGGGATAATACTTTGGAAGGAGAACCGTCCTTGGAAATGTTTGTGACAAGAATACTTCTTATAGAAGACCTAGTGCATAGAAGGGCCAAGAATCACCCAAAGATGAGTGATTATCTTTGAAATTTTCATCTGTAGATGGAGGGGATGATCATCCCTGCTGGATGGCACCTAAAGACAAAGTAGAGCTTCAAGTGTCAGCTGAGAATTTGAGAACATCTTTTCAAGATGTGTCTGGAATAATGCATCATGAAGATCAGACACTGTGTAACCAAACATTGCTTAAATAGCTTGGAGATGCCTTTGTGAGATGGACACAACAAAGGATCTCCCATTCTGTAACTCCTGACTAGATTAAGCCCACAGAAATGAGTTCAAGCGCTGTCTTCAAATGATCAGAAAACCACCAAAGTCCTCCAGCCATCTTGTGATGGCAATTAGATCACTGCCAGCGGTGCCTCTGCATCCACCACTTAACCATATTGTTCCGACCTATCTTTGCATACCCTTTGGTTTTAGTCGAAAACCGATCTGTGGATTATCTTGATAGGAATGAATGTTCCTATTACTTGATATTCTTTTGGCACTACTCTTAATTCGATTGCCTCCCTAAGGGTTTTTTGCCCTCATTTCAAGCTAATCCTTGTCAAAAGTACCATATGAGTAAATGAAAATTATTCTTTGATGCATATGGGCTTGGCATTTTTATTATAAATGCTAATTTTGTATTATGTAATAAAAGTTTCTTGATCTCAAGAATGTGACAAAAATGGCCTCACTTAATACTATTTGCTTCATTTAGAACATTTATACTATGTGTTCTAAAAAAGGTAAGGCTCACTATTGTGGACTAATGGGTGGAGGGAGCATAGTTAATTAACATTGTAAAAATATGTAATTGGAGAATATATCTCTCCTTTATACTGTTCCCAAATTTCAAATCAACTAGCAAGCATTTATTAGATACATATGTTTCAAGTACCAAAAAGATAAAAACGATAGTTCCCTGCCCTCAGATTCTATGAGGAAACTTGTAAATATCAAATAGACATACAAAAAGGGTGATTTTGGTAGGAAGGGAATTCTGGGAGGTGGGGATTAGAAAAAGCCTTATGTAGGAAAGAAAGTGTTTAAGCTGAGCTTTTAAGAGAGCTAGATTGGTATATGAATGTTACGGAATATTACTGTTCTATAAGAAACAATTAGGAAGATGATTTTAGAGAGACTTATGTGAACTGATGCTAAGTGAAATGAGCAGAACCAGGAGATCATTGTACACAACAACAAGATTATATACTATATGATTATATCAATTCTGTTGGACGTGGCTCTTTCTAACGATATTTTGATGCCAGTTTTAATGATCTCGTGATGAAGAGCCATTACCCAGATAGAGGTCTGTGGGAACTGAATGTAGATCACAACATTTTTGTTGTTGACTTTCATTTTGTTTTCTTATTCATTTTTTTTCCTTTTTGATCTGATTTTTCTTGTGCAGCAAGAGAATTGTATAAATATCTTTACACATACTGGATTTAATATATATTTTAACATGTATAACATTGGATTGCTTGCCATCTAGGGGAAGAGGTGGGGAGAAGGAGGGAAAAATCTGAAACACAAAATGCAAGGGTCAATGTTGAAAAATTAGTCATGCATATGTTTTGAAAATAAAAATGAAGAAAGCTAACTTCTTGAGGGAGCTGGGGAAAAGGAGGAAGGTGGGGATGTGAACAAATTACATTACAAGCCTGTGGATGCACTGGCATGGAGATAAAATATAGGGATGAGGAGCAGGAAGTTGCCAGTTTGACCAAAATTATGGGGATAAGAACATAAAATAAGCCTCGATAGGCTAGAACCCCACTGTGAAGAGCTTTATATTCCCAGTTGAAGTATTTTATCCTAAAAAGAGAGCCACTGGTGAATAGGGAAGTGACAGCCAGACCCATATTTTAGGAATATCACTTTTGCAGCAGTATGTGGGTTGGAATGGAAATCCTTATCCATTCCTATTAACACAACCATCATTGTTTTCTTAGGGGGGAAATTTTTTTTTTTAAGAGTTCACTTCACCCACTGCAAATCTGTTAAATACTTCCCATTTGCATGGTTCTTTTCCATCTGTTCACAAACATGTTCCAGTTTCCCCAATCCTAAAAATTTACTTTGAAAGGTATAACTCATTCTGCTACTTTCCCATCTCTCCTTTTCATTGCTATAGATTCTCACAAGTTGTATCCCTTGCTATCAGGCTTCCATCCCAACTGTCGTCCTGAGGTTACTTTCTCAAAAGCTTATGCAGATAGGCGTGTATGTGTCTATTACTTGATGATAGCATGTCTCAAAAGTCTTAGTACAGTTTTAAGGTCTTACTACTTTTATAGGTCTGTTTTCCTGAAGAAATTTTTGCTCATAATTGTTTCAGTTAAATCCTCTAATAGTGATGGAAATTAGTCCCTTTTTAAAAAAAAATTTTTAAATTTACAATAACAAAACAAAAAGGGAAAAGAGAAAAAAAATTGTCATATCACCAGCAAAATATGGAAGGATTTAAAATATGGAATAATAAGTGTTTCAAGAAAGTGTGTGTGTATAGACTACATGTATTCAAATATGGAATAATTTGCCTTTCAAGAAGGTATATATATACATATATATATAGTACTGTATGTATTCAAAACTTCATCTTTACTTGTAAATTTTCTCTACTGTGCACTTTCTACTTTCACTTTTTCCTCTTTTCTCCACCTCACTTCCCCAAAAAAGGCTGCAGTTAAGCATAAATATATACATATATGATACATATATTTATGCACACACACTCATGTTATCATACATACATTGTTATAACTATATACATCTATGTGAGGTTATACTACACTTTTTTGTCCTCTGCTGCTCTGAAGGTGGATAACGTCATCCTTCTTAGGTCCCTAACATTTTTCCAAATCCAATTCATCATTTGCTACCACAGCAATATTCCAACCTTATGCTATATATTTAAAGTAGTCCAAAACAATGATTCTTCGATATAGCATTCCAAAACATGCAGTCTTTTTAATGTACCTGCTGCTAGATTTTATGTGATTATACTTGTGACTGTTATATTTGAAGTTTTTTTGCTCAATATCTTCTCTTTGATTTGGGAGTTTTGAAAGTTAGCTATGATCTTCCTGTAGATTTTCCTCATAGGATCTTTTTCAGGTGATGATCTGTGGATTTTTTCCTATTTCTATTTTTCCTTCTTGTTCTAACATTTTGGGACAAGTTTATTTCTTGCATTCTTATATCTTTTTTGGTGGTAGCTTTCAGGTAGTCCAACCATTCTTATGTTTTTCTCTTCTTAATCTGTTCTCCAGATCTGTTGTTTTTCTTATGAGGATGGAAATTATTCTTTGCCTTACTCCAAGAGTATATGAAGATTTTGTAAATAAGTAGAATAGTTGGGCTTTGACTAGTTCTAAGGCACTTCATTCCACAATTAAATATTGTTTACATTTCTGTCTTGTTAACTAAACCCATTCCTTACTGTAGAGTATAAAACTAAACACTGCAGTTCTGCATTGAAAGAGCAATTATGTGAGTGCACTTCCAAAAAAATAATAATAATAATAAAATCCTGCTTTCTCCATTTATACTGACTACAAGCAAGAAAGGTTGTTAAAGTAATGGGAGACTGAGAGGATGGAGGAGAGGCAAGCAGCTTAATTGTAGAAGACCCAACCAGTGGAAGGCATAGATTTAGGAGTTTTCAAAATATGGGATGGAGATTACATGCTTTCAAGTGATCCACTGAATAATTTTTAAATTTTGCCAGAAACAAACTGAAGGAGCACTCATCCTCTGGGGCATGATGTATCCATAAGCACAACAGTTCAGTGGCCATCTTCTATTGAAGGCATTGCTTGATTCTCCCCTCCTATCGTCAATCACATTACTGGCCCTGAAGTGAATTCAAATACGGCATCAGATACCTATACAGGCTAGCTGCGTGGCCCTGGGGAAGTCACTAAACTCTGCCTCAGTTTCCCCATCTGTCTAATGAACTGGAGATGGAAATGGCGAACCACTCCAATGTCTTTACCAAGAAAAAGGGAAATGGGCTCATTAAGAGTCTGATGTGAAAAACGACTGAACATCCCATAGATGTTTTATCCTGTTTCACAGAAACTGAGGCCCAGAGCGGGGTTCAGGAAGCAGCTAGAAATAGAACTGGGCTTGGAGTCAAGAAAAGCAGACTCTAATTCCGCTTCAGACACTTCTGTGATCCTGCCTGGGTACCAATCTGTGCCTCCTAAGGGGAAGGTGTAAAGTACTTACACAGTCCCGGGCACAAAGTAAGCGCTAAATAATGTTTGCTTATTATTAAGTGACTTGCTCATCACTACGAGCAAAGATAACAGGCGATATCCTACCCACCACTGCCCCTAAGCCCAGAAGGGTCTTAGCCGGGGAGGATGGGACAGCCCATCGCAGTCCAAGAGGGCCGGGCCGGGGCGGGGTGGGGCGAGTCACAGGCAAGCCAGCTGGACCCGCAAGAAAAAAGCCAAGAGGTCACGGGATGAGGGCTGGGGCTTTACCCACGCCGGGTCACGTGTCCATTTAGACTCCGCCCAGGCAGGAGGAACCGGGGTGGGGTGGGGGTGGGGGTAGGGGTGGGGGTGGGGCTTGGGTTCAGGCGGTGCCGCCCGATGCCCCGGAAGTGGCTGATCTCAGCTGACAGAGCCTCCTAAGGTGGCAGCGACGGTGGCAGCAGATTCCGGGGAAGATGGCGCTGCGGCCGGGAACAGGAGCCGGCGCTGGCGCTGGCGGAGGGGCAACCGGGGCCGGCGCTGGGGCTGGCGGGGGAAGCAGGTGTGTGTGCAGCGCCCATGCGGAGGCGTGGACGGAGGTTGGGACGGTTGCCGACTGTAGCTGAGCCGGGGTCTGGGGGTGGAATGGGAGAGTCGTTGCCCAGGCGACTGGGGCTCCGGTCGAGGCGGGGAAGCTGGTTATTGCGACTGCGCGGGACCCTTGAGGGGCGGGGGTGGGGGGTTGGGCTGATGCCGGCTTGGCCCCCGGCCCGATCTTCTCTTTGCGCACAGCCACCTGTTCCCGGACGAGTTTGCGCTTGAGAGGTGTCCACCGGGGGCGGCGGCTCATCCTCGAGCTGTAGTGCTCTTGGCAGACCCTCTCTCTCATCCCCAGTCTTGCCCCTGGCCCCCTTGTTTTGTGACCCACTCAACTACGTGAGAAAACCTATGCGGCCATCGCAACAGGGAAACCGAGGCAAGGATCCGTGCCCAGAGCCCTCTGCCGGGCAAGCCGCGCTGTTTAGCGGAACTAGTAGAACAAAGCTCCTAAAGCAGAAACTGTTCTTTCTTTGCCTTTGTGCCCCTCTCCAGTGCTGACACGTCGGGGATCCCTAGTAGATACGGAGAGGAGTTATTACTGTTATTACTGGACTCCAGAAAGAGTTGTATACCATAGAACCAGCATGGGCAGGTCACTGATCCTCTCCTATGACCAGGGGCACACACAGGGTCCCCAGCCCAGGCTCCAACTGGAGTCAGACCGAGCTGCAAACCTTGCCTCCAAGGCTTACTGCTTTGGGTCACCTTGGCTTGGCATTAATTTTCCTTGGTTTCCTCATCTTCGAAGTGGAGAGGTTATTCCAGTGGAGGGATTGTTAAACTAGGGTCCTAGAACTTTTAAGAAAATAACTGTTTTGATAACTACTTCAATAGAATTGTTTCCTTTATAATCTTATTTTATAGCCTTAAAGAATTATTCTGAGAAGGGGTTCTTTGACTTCATCAAAATATCTAAGGGCACCATGACATAGTATTAAGCTATGGCCTCCGAGGTCCTCTTCATCCCTGTATGTGTTCCTATGAACAAAGTTTGTGGAAATAAAGTTCCCATTATCTTCAGGGTTCTGAGTTATTTTTGTAAAATACTCCTTTTTCTTCTGTGAAGATGTTTTAAAAGTCCAAACTTTGTAATTAATTTGTGACATCTGAGGAACTATTACTAGGTAACAAGTCACTTTTTAATAAATTGATGTAGCACAGGATCGTTTTTATACCTCCTATACCTTTTTAATTATATTTTATAGACTAAATTGAGAATATGTTTAGTATTAACAACATTGTATCTTTTTATACACTTTTTTTTAATGTGAAAGGACTCCTGTACATGTAATGGTGATTTTGAAATAATGGTTTACCATTTTAAAACTTAATTTTCATTTTTGTGTTTTATTAGCACAGTTTAAGTACAGCTTTTTATTAATATTTGTAATTCACCCTCAAGTTGAAAGACATGAATAGTTAATGATCTAGTTGTTATTTTCTCATAGTATATGATATTTTTTGGAACTTTCTAGGTTTTTTGTCATTTTAATTTTATTTTGATAATCATCCTTGGCAGTGAATTCTGATAATTCATTTAGAAGAATTTTTTGGGCAGAAGTTTAAAAAAATTCTGAAACATAGACTGATTCTTGAAAAAGAAAATGGTGCAGTCTTATAATCCCCAATTTTTTTGAATCTTTTTTTTTTTTTTTTGGCCTTTTGTCTGCTAAACCTCAGAAGAGCCATTAGTCCTGGGAAGTCATCAGAATGGAGGAACATGTTAGTGTAAAAACTGAATGCTTTTTTGAAAACTGAAAGAGTAAATATCCTATGTACCTTTTAGAGGATAAGAAGACATTTTAAGCAATTAAAAAAATTGGATTTCAGTGTGTCATTATTTTCCAGAGCATTTTGTTTGTGTCCTTAGTACGTTTTAGAGAAAAAGAAAAAGGCAATTAACTTCTTAGGTAGTTTATATTTCACTATATATAATTGCACACTTGGCCTGTTACCTCTGTTCAGTAAACAAAAAGTTTGCTTATCAACTAACTTTTGATTGGTTTCTCAAATGTCTATGATACGTACCTACCTACTATAATACTCTATTAAAGTAAGTCTGGAGACAAAATCCATTGGAAGTCATTGAGTTCATTTAGATCAGCAAGAAGAGGAAATGGAAAATCCAAGTTAGTCCTAGAGAGGCTTATTTTTTTTAATTCCTTAAGCAAGAAATTCATGAAGTATCGGTGATGTGCAGAGTTTTGGGAGGAATACAAAGATATTCAAGGCATGTTTCCTGTCCTTAAGGGACTCAGAATACATTAAGAGGAGATAAGATATAGAGAGAGAAATAAAGTACATTCATATGATAGATATATTTTAACAATATGTTAGGTGTTTTGTAGCATCTGCATATATGATATACCATAGGTATGATACATAGTACATGGTAAGAGAATGCCAAGAGAAGACTCCTTATATTTGCCAGAATCAGCACCATGGAAGAGGTTGAATTTGAAGGTTTTCAATAAGAGCAAATAGAGAGGGACACTTCAGAGGAAACAGTAAATGCAAAAGCAATGGAAATGGAACAAATGGACAGGGAACAGTGAGTGTTCTATTTCACTGTAACTTTAAGACTGGAAAAGACCTTAGAGATTTTCCTGATCTGCCCTTCTTTTTACAGTTAAGGATACTAAAGCCCATATTTAGAGATGTGCCAAGAATTATATGGAGAAATCAGAGAGAACGTTGGAGAAGGAGCTTAGAAGAAGCTAAGGAAGTTCAGAGGCTCATAGATTAGAGCTGCAAAGGACTTCAAAGATCCAACCTTCATTTTATGGTTGAGGAAACTGAGTCTAGTGAGAATAAATAGTAAAATTGAGATTTGAATCCAGAATCTAACTGGAGCTAGTGCTCTTTCATATGTCAAGGCTACCTCAAGTAAAGCCAGTTCTCTTAGCAATGCAGAACCAAAGACATTTTTGAGAAAGTGAGTGATATTATTATCACATTTAAGGAAAATTGTGGTAATTTGTAGGGTGTGTGTGACACAAAGTGTAGAGAAACAAAGCTCAATTAAAAAGATATGAGAAACTGTTCTGAACTAGAATAAGAGTTTTAAAAGTAGGAAAGAAGGGGTAGATGCCAGAGATTTTTTAATTTCTTGAAGTTGTATATCTATAATCACTGCAACACAGGTTCATAATAATTCAAATTTTGGTCAGTATTTTCAATGATTCTTTGCTGTGTTATCCTTTCATTACTCTTTAATCAACTACTTGTCTAATAGGACTTTTGGGGATATTAAAAAAAAAAAAAGCAAAAGTGGGTTAATTGGTAAAAGATTGCAGGTGCCTGTGAGAGTTTCTATTCAGCAATGTCTCAAAGTTAGAATTATAGAATATTTGAGCAGGAAGTAGATACATCATTAAACCCAACTTCCTCATTTGGTAGATGCAGCATTGTGGGCATTGTGACTTATAGTCAATGACAGAGCAGTGACTTAAAACGTAATGCTTTTTCACTTAGTACCAAGGTAGTTTGGGTTTTTTTTGGTACAAAATATGTATTGATAAGGTGAGTTTCATTACAGGTAGGGCTTTGGCAGTCTTGCTTTTTCTTTTTCTTTTAGAGATGTTAAGAAAGGGTCAGTTAGCTATAGTAACATAACCAGCCCACATAGAGCTGCTTTTTCCACTTAGCTTCTGATACAGATGGGTAATTGTTTTAATTTTTAATATTGACTTGAAAAAATCTCTTAAGCTCATTCTTTGAATGCCATTATCTCCCTTTTTAAGTAATAAAGGACTTTTTTTAAAAAGCGAGTTGTTGGTTACTTTTCATTTAGATTTCATTTCCAAATCATTGTAAATTAGTGATGTTGAGCTGCAAGCTTATAGGTAGCATGATCCCAGTTTCAGCTGAGTCATGAAGACATAGTCAATATAACTAATAGTTTGAAAACCTTTTTATACTGTGAGAATCATAGAATTTTAGAGCTAAATGGATTCTTAAAGATCATTGAATCATATATCCCACATAAATCAATGATTATAGTTACTGAAAGTCTTCTATGACAGAACAAACTCAAAGACTTTATTCATAGAATTAAAAAAAAAAACAAAATCTTTTTCGGTAGAAAAATCTGACAAGTATATTTGTCTTATTTCTTCAAGTATTTTATAGCATTTTAAATTAATCCCTAATTATCACCAGCATTACTGAAAACTGAAATATGAACAAAAAAATAACCTTTTAAGATCAGTCTATCTGGAAGCAATAGAAATTTACTAAATTCACAGTATTCAATATAAGATAAGGAAAAAAACCCTTGACCATGACATTTCTTTGTTATATATTTCAGCTACATATTTCCTGTTGCAAGTGGAATAGGACCCCCTCAAGGTATGTAAGAGTTTGTTTCGAATTTTTTTTATCTTGGAATTAATATTTTTGAGTTTGAAGGTTAATGGGTAAAATGAACCGAAACTGTCTCACCAGTAAATAAAATAGAATGTAATAAAATAGAATGTTCCTGCTGCCTAGAACACATTTAACATCTACTTTAAAGTTTCTTATAATGGGCTTTGGGGTGAAATGGTTAGTTTCACTCCTTATTTCTCCTTAAGTGCTGAAAATTTATAATAAGTTTATTTTCATATAAATTCATGGAGAAAGAAGATTCAGAAGTAGGATCAGAGTGAGATAGCCATAATTCCTTTTTCCTTTTTTTTTTTTTTTGAGGAATTTGAAGTCTTTCTAAGCTCTTTAATTCTAATCAGTACACTTTTTCTTTGTGAATTTTTTGTTTTCTTCAGTTCATTCTTTTTTTATTTCCTTTTTTTTGCTAAGGTAATGGGGGTTAAGTGACTTGTCCACACAGCTAGTAAGTGTTAAATGTCTGAGACCAGATTTGAACTCAGGACCTCCTGACTTGGGGGCTGGTGCTCTATCCACTGCACCACCTAGATGCCCCTTCAGTTCATTTATTAAATGTGTACTATGAACAAAGCAGTGCATAGAAATTGAAAGGAAAAACCAAGTATGTCCCTGCTTATTCAAAAGAATAAATGGAAAATTGAGAAGTAAAGGGAACAAGAAAGAGATCAAAGTAATTTATGAAAAATTAAGAAAAGAGAGAACACTAATAACTGGGGGAATGAGGAAAAGCTTCATGGATGAAAAAGTAGTTGAGCTTCTGTGAAGGAGAAGATAAGGATTGGAAAAGCAAAGTCCATTGTAAAAAATGGGAGGACTATTTGTATAAATATAGCAAGGTAGAAGATGGCATATTGAAGTTAAACCTCAGCTGATAGTCCAACTTAAAAAACAGTTATGTTTTTTGCCAAAACCCCTCATTAGGTTTCATTACTCTAAGATATGTTCTAATGTTATTAAAACACATCTAAATTTCAGATATCTTAAATCTGTCTACCCAGATATAGACCCCATTCAGTTACTAGGCAGCTCAGTCTAGCTTCAACATAAGTCCAAAATCAACTTCACAAATGCAAGATGGAGTAGAGCATAGATAGTATTTTATCTGAAACTATTGGGATTTTAGTGTACTGGAAACTCAAATTTAAGTCAGTGGTTTGAAATAACACAAACAAGTCCCTGTGATCCTGGATTGCTTTAAGTTCATAACTAACTGATTCAGAAAAAAAGGGGGGGTTCACTTTTATGAACTTTTGCAGAGTGAGATGAGCAGAACCAGGAGAATAATTTATACAAAGACTAAGAATTAAGAAGAAAAACTACTTTGAAGAATTGATCAGTGTACTGATCAGCCATGACCTCAGAAGACTGATGATGAAACTTGCTTTCATAGATTGATGAGCTTGTGGTGAAGAATGAGATACATTTTCAGAAATGAACAATATCTGTGTTTTTCTTGATCATGCTTATTAGGTAAGAGAAAATATTTTTGAAAAGACCTGAGATGGAAAATGATAGTGTTACCAAAAAATTAATTATAGGAACATTGAGGAAAATTTTTTTTGAAAGTGAAGATTCCCAGAGGAACTCAAGCAAACAGGACAGCTTGGGTATTAACAAGCTTAATGTATTTTATATCTAAAAAACAAACAATGGAGATTAATGGTTTCATATATAGTTTGGTTTTTTTCTCTTTTTTTGCACATGAAATCTTCTTCTTGGTGTTTGCCAAGTTCAGAACAAAATTTCTATTTTAAATGATGTTGAATTTGTGAAAGAGGAAAGTTAATTGTTTTAGACCAAATTCATAGTTAAATGAATTTCTTGCACATAAACTTCCTCTTCTTTTGTCCACTTCCTTCCTGGATGCCTTTCAACCCAAGGATTCTGAATGATTTTAACTCTATTGTACAACATGAAATCAAGTCATGAATATTATATTCGTTTCATGTTAAAATTTCCTTTGTCTCATAACTTCAAGGAATAGAGACATCATAACTCTGCTGCTGTCTCCCTCATCAGATCTGATCTAGTGTCTTCTCTTGAGTCCTGGCACCATCATTGAAGAAAGACATTGATAAGCTGGACTGTGCCCTTATCATATGAAAATTGGTTGAAGGAAAATAGGGACTTTAACCTGGAAAAAAAGATGAGTTAGGGGGATGCGATACCTCTTCTAGAGTATTTGAAGGGCTCCCATCAGGAGCCTTATTAGATTAGATTTATTCTATTTGGCTTCAGAGGGCAATACCAAGAGCAATAAGTAGACACTGCAAAGAAGCAAATCTGTGATGTCAAAAATTTCTTAATATTTAAAAGTAAATAAAATTAGATGAGCTGCCTCAAAAGTTGCTAAGTTTCCCCTTCTTGGAGATCTCCCATATAAAGGGTGGTTGACTATTTACTGAATGTGTTAGTGGGAATTTCCTTTCAGATAGGAGTTCCTGAGGTCCTTTCCAGTTCCGATTGATTGATCTCTAATTGGTGGCTGTGCCATTTAAGACCATGTTCTGAAAAGGATGTCTTTTCATTGGTGGGCAAGTCATGCATGCATGTATCTGTTCTGTCAGTACACTAGGGCAGTTTTCTGTGAATTGCTGTTTAGCATTAGTGGAGGAAGTTTCCACATTGGAACTTCTTTTCTTGGGTTAAACTGATCTGGATGTTCTTTTCTACTAATGTTTTCCCCCCTGTTTTCTCTGGAGGTTTGATTTTATGAGAATATTCTCTTTTTTCCCACCCCACTCCCCAAATCTGTTATCACAGTGTAGAAACAGAATGATAGATCACTAGCTAGAACAGCAAGAAAGAGAAAATAGCTCAATGAAAATTAGGGAGTGATTCATCCTGACTCATAAACAATGATACAGGCTGAATTTTAGAGTTTTCCAAAAACCTATTATATCCTTTTCATGTATATACATATGTTACTTAATATATAAAAAAAAATTTAGTGATAATAATGCAGGAAATATTTTTTTTAATTTCTTGGGGTTTTTTTTGTTTTATCAAATTATCAGTGGTTTTCAAAATCAAATGCAGAAAAGCAGAAATAGTAAATGCATCCTTCTCAGATCATGATGCAATAAAACTCACATGTAATATAAGGCCAGGAGAAAATAGACCACAAGTTATTTGGAAATTAAATAATCTAATCCTGAAGAACGAATGGGTGAAAGAGCAAATTATAGACACAATCAATAATTTCATCCAGGAGAATGACAACAATGAGACAACATACCAAAATTTGTGGGACACGGCTAAAGCGGTTATAAGGGGTAATTTTATATCTCTAGATGCTTACTTGCATAAAACCGAGAAAGAGAAGATCAATGAACTGGGCTTACAATTTAAAAAGCTAGAAAAAGACCAAAGTAAAAACCCTCAATTACATACCAAATTGAAAATTCTGAAAATTAAAGGGGAGATCAATAAAATTGAAAATAAGAAAACTATTGAATTAATAAATAAAAGTAAGAGTTGGTTTTATGAAAAAACCAACAAAATAGATAAGCCTTTAGTTAATTTGATTAGAAAAAGGAAAGAGGAAAATCAAATTATTAGTCTCAAAAATGATAAGGGAGAACTTTCCTCCAATGAAGAGGAAATTAGAGTAATAATTAGGAGTTTCTTTGCCCAACTTTATGCCAATAAATTTGATAATGTAAATGAAATGGAGGAATATCTACAAAAATATAGATTGCCCAGATTAACAGAAGAGGAAATAAATTATTTAAATAGCCCTATTTCGGAAAAAGAAATAGAACAAGCTATTAATCAACTCCCTAAGAAAAAATCTCCAGGGCCAGATGGATTTACATGTGAATTTTACCAAACATTCAAAGAACAATTAATCCCAATACTATATAAACTATTTGAAAAAATAGGGAAAGAAGGTGTACTACCAAATATGACACAGATATGGTGCTGATAGCTAAACCAGGTAGGGAGAAAACTGAGAAAGAAAACTATAGACCCATTTCCCTAATAATATTGATGCAAAAATTTTAAATAAGATTTTAGCAACAAGATGACAGAAAGTCATCCCCAGGATAATACATCATGACCAAGTAGGATTTATACCAGGAATGCAGGGCTGGTTTAATATTAGGAAAACTATTAGCATAATAAATTATATTAATAACCAAATTAATAAAAACCATATGATTATCTCCATAGATGCAGAAAAAGCCTTTGATAAAATCCAACACCCATTCCTATTAAAAACACTGGAGAGTATAGGAATAAATGAGCTTTTCCTTAAAATGATTAGTAGTATCTACTTAAAACCTTCAGCAAGCATCATATGTAATGGAGTCAAACTAGAACCATTCCCAATAAGATCAGGAGTGAAACAAGGCTGCCCACTGTCACCATTATTATTTAATATTGTCTTAGAAATGTTAGCTTTGGCAGTAAGAGAAGAAAAAGAGATTAAAGGAATTAGAGTAGGTAATGAGGAAACCAAATTATCACACTTTGCAGATGACATGATGATATACGTAGAGAACCCTAAAGACTCAACTAAAAAACTACTAGAAACAATTCACAACTTTAGCAAAGTGGCAGGATACAAAATAAATCCACATAAATCATCAGCATTTTTATATATTACCAATAAAGTTCAGCAGCAAGAGATACAAAAAGAAATTCCATTCAAAATAACTGTTGATAGTATAAAATATTTGGGAATTTATCTGCCAAGGGATAGTCAGGAACTATATGAACTAAACTACAAAACACTTTCCACACAAATCAAATCAGACCTAGTCAATTGGAAAAACTTAAAATGCTCATGGGTAGGATGAGCGAATATAATAAAAATGACAATACTACCCAAACTAATTTACTTATTTAGTGCCATACCAATCAAACTCCCAAGAAATTATCTTACAGATCTAGAAAAAATAGTAGCAAAGTTCATTTGGAAAAACAAAAGGTCTAGAATTTCAAGGGTATTAATGAAAAAAAAGGCTGAAGATGGTGGACTTGCTGTACCAGATCTAAAACTATATTATAAAGCAGCGGTCATCAAAACCATTTGGTACTGGCTAAGAAATAGAGTAGTCGATCAGTGGAATAGGATAGAATCACAAGACAAACTAGGCAATAACTATAGCAATTTGTTTTTTGATAAACCCAAAGACCCCAGCTTTTGGGATAAGTATTCACTATTTGACAAAAACTGCTGGGAAAACTGGAAACTAGTGTGGAAGAAATTAGGGCTTGACCCACATCTAACACCACATACCAAGATAAGATCTAAATGGGTTCATGATCTGTATATAAAGAGTGATACTATAAGTAAAATAGAGGAATGTAATATAGTTTACCTCTCAGACCTATGGAGATGGAATAAATTTATGCCCAAAGAAGAACTGGAACTCTTAATTGAAAACCAGATAGATAACTTTGACTATATTAAGTTAAAAAGTTTTTGTACAAACAAAATCAATGCAGACAAGATTAGGAGGGAAGCAATAAATTGGGAAATCATCTTTACATTTAAGGGTTCTGATAAAGGTCGCATCTCTAAAATATATAGAGAATTGTCTCATATTTATAAAAATTCAAGCCATTCTCCAATCAATAAATGGTCAAAGGATATGAGCAGACAATTTTCAGAGGATGAAATTAAAACTATTTATAGTCATATGAAAAGGTGCTCCAAATCACTGTTGATCAGAGAAATGCAAATCAAGACAACCCTGAGATACCACTTCACACCTGTCAGATTGGCTAAAATGACAGGAAAAGTTAATGATGAATGTTGGAGGGGATGTGGGAGGGCTGGGACACTGATGCATTGTTGGTGGAATGCATCCAACCATTCTGGAGAGCAATTTGGAACTATGCTCAAAAAGTTATCAAACTGTGCATACCCTTTGACCCAGCAGCATTTCTATTGGGCTTATATCCCAAAGAAATCATAAAGGAAGGAAAAGGTCCCAAATGTGCAAGAATGTTTGTGGCAGCCCTTTTTGTAGTGGCTAGAAACTGAAAATTGAATAGATGCCCTTCAATTGGAGAATGGCTGGATAAATTATGGTATATGAATATTATGGAATATTATTGTTCTGTAAGAAATGACCAGCAAGATGATTTCAGAGAGGCCTGGAGAGACTTACATGAACTGATGCTGAGTGAAATGAGCAGAACCAGGAGATCATTATACACGGCAACAACAGTACTATATGACGATCAATTCTGATGGACATGGCTCTCTTCAACAATGAAATGTTTCAAACCACCTCCAATTGTTCACTGAAGAAAGCCATATACACCCAGAGAGAGGGATGTGAAATGTGGACCACAACATAACATTCTCATACTCCTTGATTGATGTTTGCTTACATTGTGTTTCCTTTATCTGATATATCGTTTGAGTAGATAAGATTTTTCTTGCACAACAATGATAAGTTTGGAAATATGTATACATATATTCGATTTGCCAATATTTTAACATAATTAACATGTAGTGGATATCCTGCCATCTAGGGGACAGGTGGGGAGTTGGGGGGGAAAATTTGTAACGGAAAGCTATGTAAGGGTTATTGTTGAAGAATTACCCACACATATGTTATGCAAATAAAATTTTTAAAAAATTTTAAAAAATTAAAAAAAATGTACTTCTCAAAAAAAATTATCAGTGGTTTATCTTTCTGGGTTCCCCTCAACAAAACCAGCTCCTACTTATATTTATTATCTCAGTAGCTTTCTTATTTTCAATTTTATTAATCCCACTTTTGATTTTCAGGAATTTCCAATTTGGTGCTTAATTGGGGGTTTTAAATTTGCTCTTTCTCTAGGGTTTTGTTTTGTTTTGAATTTGTTTTGTTTTTAGTTGCATGCCAGTTCAGTGATCTGCTCTTTCTCTGTTTTAGTAATGTAAGAATTTAAAGAAATAAATTTTCCCCTATGGTTTGGCTGAATTCCATAGATTTTGGCATGTTATCTCATCACTGTCATTCTCTTCAGTAAAATTATTCTTTCTATGATTTGTTCTTTGACCCTCTTATTCTTTAGGATTAGTTTCCTATAAATTTTTAATCTATCTTTTCATTGGCATTTGTTGAATGTAATTTTTATTTCATTATGATCCCCAAAGGATGCATTAAAATTTCTGCCTTTCTGCATTTGATTTTGAGGGTTTTATGCCAGTTTTGTGCCAGGTACCATGTACTGTTGAGAAAAAGGTATAATCTTTTCTGTTCCCATTTAGTTTTCTTTAGAGATCTGTTACATCTAACTTTTCTAAAATTCTATTCATATCCTTAATTTTTTTTTGGTTGGATTTATCTAATTCTGAGAGGAGACAATTGAGGTTCCTTGCTAGTATTGTTTTGCTCTCTATTTCCTTTTGGCACTCATTTAATTTCTCCTTTAAGAATTTGGATGCTATGAACACTTGGTGCTTATATGTTTAATACTGATATTATATCACTGTGGTACTTTTTATTTAATAAAATGTAGTTTCCTTCCTTATATCTTTTAATTAGATTTATTTTTGCTTTTGTTTTATTTGAGATGATTGCTACTCCTATTTTGTTTTGTTTTTTAATTTTAGCTGAAGCATAATAAATTCTACTTCAGCCCCTTATCTTTACTCTGTGTGTGTCTCTATTTCAGTTGTGTTCATCCTATTCATATTCACAGTTATGATTAGTACCTGTGTATTTTCTTCTTCTCGATTTTTTCCTTCTGTTTCTTTTCTCTCCCAACCAGTGTTTTGCTTCTGACCACCATTTCTATTCTCTCTTCTGTCAGTCCTTATCCCTCTTCACTTACCCTCTTTCTCTTCTACTGCACTATTGGGTAAGATAGATTTCTATACCTTAACTGATTATGTAGATGGATTTCTATAACTAACTGATTATGTATGTTATTCCCTCTTTGAGCCAATTCAGATGAGAGTAAGGTTCAAGTAATACCCACTACCCACCCTCCCACATTCCCCTCCACTGTAATAGGTCTTTCGTGTCTCTTCAAATAAGACAGTTTGCCCCATTCAGCCTTTCCCTTCCTTCTGTTCCCAATATGATCCTCTTTCTTATCCTTTAATTTTTTTTAATGTTATCCCTTCAAGATCACCCACACCTTCTTTATATGTATGCTCCTTCTAACTGCATTATTAATGCGCAATTACAAGTATCTTTTTCCCATGAAGACATGTAAACAGTTAGCCCCAATTGAATCTCTTATTTTTTCTCTTTCCTTTTTACTTTTTTAAGCTTCTCTTCGGTCTTGATATTGAAAATCAGATTTTTTTTGTTGTTGTTCAGTTCTGATCTTCTCAGGAAAGTTTCATTGAGTGACCTTTGAAGAATTATGCTCAGTTTCTCAAAGTACGTGATTCTTAATTTTAGTCCTGGCTCCTTTGCCTTCCAGAATATTACATAACCTCTAATTTTTTTAATAATTGCATTTGCTAAGTCCTGTGTAATCTTGACTATGGCTTCCGTCTATTTGAATTGTTCCCTTCTGATTGCTAGCAGTATTTTTTCCTTGACCTAAGAGTTTGACTGTAACATTCCTAGGAGTTTTCATTTGGTGGATTTCTAGAAATTGATTTCCAGAGATGATTGATGGATTTTTTTAATATCTCTAATATTTTACCTTCTGGTTTTAGGATGTCAGGGCAGTTTTCTTTGATAATTTCTTGAAGAATGATGTCCAGGTCCTCCTTTTGATTATGGTTTTCAGGTAGTCCAATGATTTTTAAATTATCTCTGCTGAATCTGTTTTCCAGGTCAGTTGTTTTTCCATTGAGGCATTTTACATTTTCTAATTTTTCATTCTTTTGATTTTGATTAATTGATTCTTGATGTCTCAAAGTCCTTAGCTTCCACTTGCCCAAATATAATTTATAAGGAATTATTTTCTTTAGTTAGCTTTTAAACCTCCTTTTCTACTTAGTAAGGATTTATATTTTCTTTTTCTAAACTATTGACTCTTTTCATGGTTCTCTTGCATCACTCATTTCTTTTGCCAATTTTTCTTCTACTTACCTTATTTGAGTTTTTCATGAATTTTTTCTGGGCTTTAGTTTAGTTGCCATTTTTCTTTGGGACTTTGCCCATAGATATTTTGACATTGCTATCTTCTGAATTTGTGACTTGATCTTCCCTGTCATCATAATAACTTTATATGATCAGGGGTTTTTTTGTTTGTTTTTTGATTACCTTTTTCCAACCTTTTCCCTTCCTTTTAAATTTGAGTTCTGCTGCAGGGTAGAAGGGGCACTGTCCCAAGATGCCTGTGCTGGAGTCTACCCACTGTTTGCCTGGTGCTGCACTGGTGCTGCCCTAAGCACCTTATCTCCTGCCTTTTTGTACTGAGGGTATGGGGTGGATGGTAGCTGGCACTGCTGGAGGCCACAAAGGCCAAGCTCACCTGATGCTGCACTGAAGCATATGAGAATCTCAGCCCCCTCCTCCAGCACTGCCCTGAGGCAAGTGAGATGTCAGCACTGGCCTGATGTGTGGAGTCCCCGTGTTGGTAACTACCTCCCTTCCTGGAACTCTGCTGAGGCAGAGGAGTCTTGGTGTTGGCATATGCTTGCTCATCTGGCACCATATTAGGACTGAGGACTTGCTGCTGACTTGCCTGGATGTTTCCTGTCCTGGACTGTGCTTCCCTTTTACCTAAGTGAAACAGACATTTCCTGCTGACCTTCCAAGTTTTTTTTGCTAGAAGATTCTTTTACCCTGTCTTTTTGCTTGTTCTGCCATTCCAGAATTCTTTTGGGGATACTGTGTTTTTTATTGTTTTTTTTTGTTTTGATAATAGCTTTTTATTTTTTAAATACGTGCAAAGATAGCTTTCAACACTCACCCTGGTAAAATCTTATGTTCCAAGTTTTTCTCCCTCCCTCCCCTAGAAAGCAAGTAATTCAATATGGGTTAAATTTGTACAATTCTTCCAAACATTTATACATTTATCATTGGGGACAAGAAAAATCAGATCAAAAAGAAGGGAAAAGGCAAGCAAACAGCAAAAAGATGAAAATACTATGTTGTGATCCACATTCAGTCCCCACAGCCCTCTCTCTGGGTGCAGATGGCTCTCTCCATCACAAATCTTTTGGAATTGGCCTGAATCACCTCATTATTGAAAAGAGACAAATTCATCACAGTTGATTATCACTAATCTTGTTGCCGTATACAATGTTTTCTTGGTTCTACTCACTTCACTTAGCATTAGTTCATGTAAGTCTCCTGCTGATCTTTTCTTATAGAATAATAATATTCCATTATTCAACCTTCCCTACCTCATTGGCATCCACTCACTTTCCAGTTCCTCACCAAAGGAGAGGGAAAGAAGGTAGGGGAGAGAGAGTGAGACATACTGCATTATTCTTGTTTATAGGCAAAGATGGGAGAGTTCAAGTGATTTCCTGCCTTGTCTGCCCATTTTGACTCCTCAGAAGTCTTTTTTTTTAGTTTCTTTAAAAAATAATTATAAAATTATGTTTGTTATTATACTTGTAGGTTTTTTTATTTATTTCTTGCTTTTGTCATTTTAAGTAAAAGCTACACATGGAGAAGAAAATCTAAAATATTGCCTTAAGTTACTAAATTGTATTACAAAAAGATATATCAATAATACCCTGAATTTTTTTTGATCAACAAAACAATGTTAGAAATTGAACATGACCAGCTATATTGGTAAACACCTGTAAACCCTTCTCCCCATCCACTGAGGTTGAAAGATCTCTTGATCATAAAAGTTCTGAGCTGCAGAGGGAGTGGGGGAAAGAGGAGATTGCCTAAAGAAGGTTGAACTGGCCCAGATCAGAAACAAATCAGCCTTGTCAGTCAGTAGAATCAGTTCTATAAGTAGACCTTATATTTCAACTTTGGCAAGATAGAGGCACAGTCTTGAAAAAATGTTTGTGGCAGCCCTTTTTGTAGTGGCTAGAAACTGGAAACTTAATGGATGCCCATCAGTTGGAGAATGGCTGAATAAATTATGGTATATGAATGTTATGGAATATTATTGTTCTATAAGAAACGACTAACAACATGATTTCAGAGAGGCCTGGAGAGACTTGCATAAGCTAAGTGAAATAAGCAGAACCAGGAGATCATTGTACATGGCAACAACAAGACTATATGATGATCAGTTCTGAAGGACATGGTTCTCTTCAATAATGAGATGTTTCAAACAAGTTCCTATTGTTCAGCAATGAAGAAAGCCATATACACCCAGAGAGAGGCCTGTGGGAACTGAGTGTGGACCACAACATAGCATTTTAATGCTTTCTGTGAATGTTTGCTTGCATTTTGTTTTCCTTCTTAGATTGTTTTTTTTTTCCTCTTCCTACATCTGATTTTTCTTGTGCAGCAAGATAACTGTATAGATATATATACATATATTGGATTTGTCATATATTTTAACATATTTAACATGTATTAGACTACTTGTCATCGAGGGGGTAGGGGAAGGAGGGAAAAATTTGGAACAGAAAATTTTGCCAAGGTCAATATAGAAAAATTACTCATATATTCTGTAAATAAAAAGCTTTAAAAAACAACAAAAAAAAGATCAAGACAGTCTTGAAAAAGAGAGGAAGAAAGAAGGAAAAGGAAATTTGCAATGATATAATAACTCAAAGAGAATATTTGACTACTTAATTTAAAAAAATTTTATTTGTTATGGGAGCAACCTGCTAGTGGCTGCTGGGGATCTAATTCTGACCAGCAGAATAGATTCCTTCATGTGAGAGGATGATAACAATGCAAAGAGACTGAGAGGCAGTTGCATTCTCTGACCTCTCTTCTCGCTTGTCTCCAATTTATTTTATTCCCAATTCACAAGCAACATCTGTATCAGTAAAGGCTGATTTGCAATTCCTTCAAGTGTGTTATGATTCACAGCTATTTGGGCTTTCTGAGAATCGACCTGCCCCTTCATACTTAGGCATGGTCCTTATGGTTTTGAAATTTTTTTTAAAATAATCTTCATTTCCAAACTTTTCCTTCTTCTTTAACCCAACAAGCTATTTCTTGTAACAAAGAATTAAAAAGAAAGGAAAAAATTTTGGCAAAATAATTAACACATGACAAAGTTTGACTATATATACAGTATTCTATGATCACAGTCCCCCTAATTCTGCAAAGAAAGGAGGAAGGTTCTTTTTTATCTTTTCAAATTTATACTACTTATATTTACAAACCAATGAGAAAGGGGAGAATGGAATACAAAACTTATTTTAAGGTGTATTTGGACTCTCTCTGATATATCAATATCAGTTTCTTATTGCCTTTCATATTTTCAATTTAATCCCTATTACTGTATACTTTGCTTGCTAATTGCTATTTATGAAATGAATACTTAATTACTAGTATACTCTTAAGGATTACTTAACAGAATTTTAAGAGCAGATTTTAAAAGTTATTAACTTGAATAATGCCCTTATGTTTTCAAATAGGTCTGATGCCAATTCAGCAACAAGGATTTCCACTGGTTTCTGTTATGCAGCCTAATATGCAAAGCATGATGGGAATGAATTACAGTTCTCAAATGTCTCCAGGACCTATTGCCATGCAGGTACTTGTTTTATTAACCTGTTATTTCCAAAGGTACAATTTCTGTTGCTATTACATTTCTGTGTGCTAGAGACTATTAATATTTAGGTCCCTTAGAGGATTTACTATCTAAAGAGGGCAGTTAGATGGCACAGTACATTTCTGGCCCTGGAATCTAAAAGACCTGAGTTCAAATGTGGCCTCAGACTATTTCTAGCTGTATGTTACTAGGCAAGCCACTTTACCTTTTTGCCTCAGTTTCTTTATCTGTAAAAGAGGATAACAGCAGAATCAAATGAGATAATTGCAAAGCCCAGTGCTTGGCTCATAGTAATAGCTATATAAATTGTTAGTTATTTTTATTATCTAAATAAGGCACAAGAGCTTGCAAATAATAAGGGAAAAGGAATCAAAATATGCATTTGAAGGATTAGAAAAACAGGCCTTTTGAAAGAGATATCTACTAATTGCTTTCCTTATTTTTGCTGGACTTTTGGTGTAGAGATTATTTAAATGCTGAAGGTTAAAAACCTCAGTAAAATCTAAAGCATGGTATGTTGTGATCCAGCATGTTATCAATCCAATATAATATAATAAAACCAGACACATAGAGAGAAACAATCTCTATCCTTGAGAAGCTTCCTTTTGAAAGAGATAAACTATAGTTAGAATGAAACTGAAGAAGCAACAAAGGGGAAAGGAGAGCAAGAAGATGGGTTTTATCATTTCTTTTGAACTTTAAATCAGTATTCTTTCTTTGATTAGAACTTCCTTGCCACCTTTCTTTCATTATACCATGCCTGTTTTCAACCTTCATTAAGACATCCATTCACTCAATGGCTCCTACTTTTCTGAGTGCCCTAGCCTTTGAAATACTTTCTATCCTAAGTTTCCTGGTCAAATGTCTTCTTTTTTCTGCCCCTTTATTTAACCTTTCCTAAGTCAGGTGGTAACAATCCCCAACCTTGAATCATCCTCCCTCTTTCTTACCTCCTCGGTCACTGAGAACTTCTAAAAGATGCACATTCAAAGCTGGACTTAAAACAAAATCATGTGTTGCCAGATGTCAAGCTGGTCCTTACTTGACTTAACTTTCATGAATTCTGTCAAACTCACCACTACAATTATCCCATCTTTTTTTTTTACTCTTTAAGGTTCCTAACTTTATCCCCACTTCGAGCATACATATAATCTCTAGCAGTTAATTCCTCTTCCTTCTGGAATGAGTTACCTCATATACCTTCATCTTTACCTCAGCATACCATTACCTTTGTATCTGTCCTTCCTTTCCACTTGGACTCAAGACCCCCCTTACTTCATCTGAAATACTTCTTCCATAATTATCCCTTATCTCTCTACAACATTGTCAGTTCTTCTCCAAGAATTCTTGCCTTTATGAAATCACAACTCTGGTCCGTCCTTTAGAAAAGCATTTTGACCATGCTTTGGTCTCTCATGGCCTTCAGGCCTTTATATGACCCCCTGGGTGAGCCATTTCTAATACATATATCATCCTCTACTCTGGAATCCCTTGCCCAATTGTCCTTATCATTAATTATACTCCGCCAAACTTCAATCCTAGATTACTCCATCTGTCTTCTTCGCTTCTATCCATGTGCTACTGGACAGAGTAGAAAGTGCAATTGTGGAATAGATCTGACATACAAATAAATATTTCTCAATCTCTACAAGATCCTCACTGCACTCCATAGCTATCTACTTCTTATCTACTGACTAATGAGTTGGATTAAAAAAAAAAAAAAAAAAAAAACAACCTTTTTATCTGAATTCTCCATCCATTCCCCTCCCTTTTTCAGCAGATTGCCCCTAGTATCATCCTCATTCCTTCACTAATCTTCTGGTCTCTCTTTGTCTAACTCTTATACTGACTATTAACATGCTTGTGTCTTTTCCGTCTTTAAAAAACTTTCACTTGATTTGTCCATCTCTACTAGCTACTATTCTGTACCTTGCCTCTTTTTTGTGGTTAAACTCTTTGCGAAGGTTCTCTGCAATTGGTCACCTCCACTTTCTTTTGTTTCTCTTAATTCTGAAGTCTGACTTCTAACCTCATTCAACTGATACTGCCTTCTCCAAAGTTATCAGTGATCTCTTAATTGACAAATTTATGACTTTTTCTCAAGTCTTCATACTTCTTGACCTCTCTGCAACCTTTGACACTTGTTGATGATTATCTAAATTACTCTTTCCTCTCACAATTTTTTTTTGACACTCTCCTCTCTTGGTTCTTTGGTACATCCAGCTATTGCTTCTTAGTCTCCTAGTCATCTAGTTGTTCTAAGCCTTCTATTAATCATGGGTTCTCCCTCAGAGATCTGTTCTGGGCCCTTTTGTCAGTCTGTATTCTCTCTCTTGGTGATGTTAATCAACTCCCATGGGTTCAATTTTCAGATCTATGCAGATGATTCTATATGTCCAATCTGTTTTTTGAATTCTATTCCTGATACACCAACTCCCTTTTGAGATGCCCTGTAAGCATCTCATATTCAGCATGTCCAAAATATTCATTACCTTTCCCCCCAAAATACTCTTATCATTTTCAACTTTCCTGTTAACTTTTGAAAGTATTGCCATTCTCCCAGTCACCCAGACTTTCAACTTTAGTGTTATTCTTAACTCTTTATTTGTATTCCATATTATCTAGTCTTTTGCCAGATCTTGTTGTTTCTACCTTCAAAGTTTCTACCTCATTTATATCCCCTTCTTTCTACTCACACAGTCACCACCATTGTACAAACCCCCATCATGTGTCACCCCGACACCTGGAATCCCTGCTTCAGATCTGTACCTCCTCCCACTCTCCACTTAATTGACAGAATGATAGTGATTTTCTTAAAGCACAGATCTGATCATATTAGATTATTTGAAATCAGTAACTCCATTGGCTCCCTATGACTTCCAAGATTAAATACAAACCCCTGTGTCTGGCATTAAGTCTTTCATAACCTTACCACTTACTACCTTTCTAGCTCTAGCCTTATGCTTTCCTCCCTTTCACATACTCTGTAATCCAACTCTGCTGGCCTTCTTGCTGATCCTCACCTACAAAACACACACACACACACACACACACCTTTCTTTGAGATTATTTCCATCTACTGTGTCTTTTATGTCCTAATTATTTACATGTTGTCTACCTTTTTAGAATATTGGTGCTCTTTATGGACAGGGGACAGTGTTTCATCTTTTTTAAAATATCTCAACACTTAGAAGAGTGTCTGGCCCAAATGTCTAATGATAGACAAATTAATTTGCTTTCTTTTCTACTTTCATACAATTTCTCTCATTTTCAAATATTTGATCCATTCTTTCAACTTTCATTCCCAATCCTTCAAAAATTTTCAGCAGTCTGGTTTCTGTTACTACTGCTTTACTGAAATTTCAGTCTCAAAAATTAAAACTAACCTCTTTTGGAGGAGCTAAATCCAGTGGCCTTTCTCTTTTTTTTCTAATTTATTTTTATTATAGTTTTCTTTATCCTGTAATGCTCAGGGAGAAACTGAGGCAGTATCACACATGGAAATTAGGTAATGCTTTATTGATGTTAATTGAGAGTTCAGAATCCATAGCTATGGATCAGGACTGGTGAGACTCATGTCTCAAAGCATGCAATCCAGGCCAGAGACTAACACAGCCACGGCCATGTTAGCCGACTGAATACAAAGTACTCAGTGATGTCATCAAGGAACTTCAAACATTATATAGGGTCCTATAGCTCAGGGAGACAAAGAACTCATGGGAACAGCTGAGCACATCTGGTGTCCAAGGAAACCATAAATTCAGTTCTGACAGGTTAGGGAGTAAGGAGCCTTGCCAAAGCAGACTGCTTGTCTGAGTCACATAGATAGATAAGGGGGAGGTCGGGGCAGGCCATCTGGAGGTTTCATGATTACTTTGGAATGTGAGTCCAATCATTTCTGAAGGTCAGGAAGTGGGGATTGCTATTCTGGGAACAGAGCATTTAAGGGAGACTGATACTGCACCTGAGGGAAACTGAGACAGCAACTGAGGGAAACTGAGACAGGCACAACAATCCCAAAGAACAGATGTTGAAACACACCTTTTGATAGAAAGATAAAGGATTACATAAGGCATGAACTATCACATGTAGAGTCAAGTCTGGTCACTGCATTTTTTGATTTTGCTTAACTTTTCCTTTGTTCAAGAGTGAAGGGAAAAGAAAGAAAAAAAGAAGTCATATCCAGAAATGACTGTCATGTTAAAACAAAAGCAGTAAAACTTATTCTAAAAAAAAAGGGGACATGGATTGATCATGTGGCGAGAGATAATAGAGAATTGGAATACTGTACTTATACTAACAAAATATAACAAGACATAGAGGAAAGCTTCTAGTTAGCCTCTAAGTCATCCTTGTAGTATATTTGAAAGAAAATAGACAAGAATGGCATGGGGGGACCAATCTTCTATGGGTTGTAATTTACAGAATTGTAGGAACTATCCATACCAAATAAATCTTAACTGCAAATAGTCATATGCCCTACAAGCCTACTATTATTACCTATAATAATTAGGAAATGATTGAAAGGAGAATTGATCAGATTCTTTTATCTGTATTCCTTTGGACATTTAGTTGCAATTGTCCTCAGATCAGTGCTATCTAAAGTTTAGTACACTCTTACCCTTACTCATATCCTGGAGAAGTGCATAAATCTATGGAGAATACAAAAAGGAAATATAGTATTTCTGTTTATATTTATTTTTATCTAAAAATTAATTAAATGTTATTTAAAATAAAACTAAATGTGGTAGATGATAGAGCATTGCTTGTAGGTTCTTGAGCAAGTACTGACATAATGAAAGTAGCACTTAAGGAATTTAATTTGGGTGTATTATTTAGGATGGACTAGGGAAAGAGGAAGTGGAGACAGAAAGAACAACCGAGATGGTACTACAGTAATCCAGGAAATAAAGAGGGGCCCCTTTGATGCTGCCAGGTAACATAGGATTGCTACAATATATTCCATAAAGTCTATTTTGAATAACTCCCTTTAATGTAAGGTTATGTTTACTTTTTAGAACCTTTAAAACTTCAAATGTTGTTCCTTCCTTTCAGTGAATTGAATGTTTACTACTAGAAATATGCTGATCAAAAGCCCAAACAACTTAAATCCAAAGTCCTATTTGTCTTTTCAAAAATAACAAGTTTGAAGGCCATTGTGTTGATACTCCCCCCCAGCTATTTAGAAGTACAATAGCTCCCCTAAATTGTTTTTTTTTCTTTTGCAGTTTTTATCTTTTTCTCTTTGTACCCCTAACCTCCCGGAAAGATGAGTACCTATTTTCAAAATCTCTGTAATGCCCATTCTGTTGAGTTCCCTGAGGACAGGATCTGTTTTTGCATTTCTTTGTATCCCCAGATTTTAGCATAATGTTTAGATGTTTACTCACTAACTAATCTCAATCCAAAGGAAATAGTTCTTTTAGAGAAAACAAATTGCTGCAGTCTAACCAGAGATGAAGAGATACAAGACATTTGGTAGTAGCTCCCTACTCCTAATATGTGTTCTGCCCAAACAAAATAATGAACTTATTATTTAAATAGTAGAAAAGTAGATAAAGCTGTTAGTTCGATTATACTTGTGTTCAAAAAGTAGAGTGGAGAAAGATGTTGGATGTGGTTTGAAGGTGAAAGTTAACTTTACTTATAGTTATCTTTTAATACTTTAGTTCACAGGAATCCTAATAACATCTCTATACTGATGAATCATATGTCTCTGCATCCAGCCTCAGTCTTTCCCTGAGCTTCACAATACCAACCAACTGGGCCTTGTACATTTCAGACTAGCTGTCCTAGAGACAGCTCAAATTCAGTGGCCAAAAGGGAATTCATTATCTCTGTCCCAACCCCACCCTCAAACCCTCCCCTTTGCAAATTTCATTTCTGTCAGAGGCACCACAGTTCTTCAGTCTTCCAGGTTTGTAACTCCATCATTATCCTAAACTGCTCACTTTCTCAGACAGCTTTGGATATGGATGTGCAGCAATGGTTAGGGCTCCAAGACTGAAGTAAGGAAGCCTCATCTTCCTGAGTTAAAATGTGGTCCCAGACACTTAACTAACTGTGATCCGGGGCAAATCGCTTTACCCTGTTTGCCTCAATTTCTTCATCTTTAAAATAAGCTGGAGAAGGAAAGGCAGTTTGGCAAACCACTCCAGTATCTTTGCCGGAAGGGAAAAAAAAAAAAAAAACCAAGATGGGGTTAGGAGTCCGACAAGCCTGAAATAGTTGAACAGCCTCACTTCCTCTCACAGCACATATCTGGTCAGTTGTCATCTTGCCAGTTCTTCCTCTTTCATACCTCTGAATCTAACTTCTCTCCATTGCTACCATTTTTGCTTACTCCTTAGTCACCTTTCACCTGGATTATTTTAACAGTTGCCTGATTTTTCTTCCTGCCTCAAGTTTCTCTCCACTTCAGTCTATCCTGCACATTATTGCCAAAGGGATGTTTCCTAAAACACAGATCTGACCATCTCATTCCTCAACACAGCAACTCCAGTAGCTCCCTGTTGCCTCTAACATAAAATAAAAATTCTTCTGTTTAGCTTTTCAAAGCCTGACTTCAGCTTATCTTTTTAGACTCGATCAACATTACTCCCTTTCCTGTATGAACCAGCCAAACTGGGCTTTTCTCTCTTCTTCAGGCATGACACTCCATCTCTTCATCTCCATGCTTGACCAACTTCCCTAACTAGAAAGTGCTCCTTCCTCACCCCGACCATAGAGAAACCTTTCTCCTTTCAACCAGGAAGCATCACTTTGTGCATGAAGCTTTTTCCACTTCTTCCCAACTATTTAATGCCATCTCTCCTATCCAAAATACTTCGTATACTATATATGTTTATTATTAATGTTCTGTCTTTCCCATTAAAATGCAAGTCCCTTGCAAGTAAGGATTGTTTGATTCTTTATATTTGTATTCTCAGTGTCCATTATAGTGTCTGACACATGGTAAGTGCATAATGCTTATAGATTGATCTGTAAAATCATGGACAAGACAGGATAGACAATCTCTAAGCTATACTTTAGAATTCTGTAAGATTTTTCAGTTTAGTAATTTTGGGGTCAATTTAATAAACGTTATAGTGGATGGTAAGTATTTGCCAAACCTAGGCTTATCCACATCTCTTTCTCCGTTTCATGAGTTCCTGAATCAAGACTGCTGAATGCCTTTTTTGCCCCAATTATCTGCCATGTGTCTGCAAGACAAACCATACTTCAAGAGCATAATAGATCTGAAGTGAAGGGAAGGGAGAGTATCTAGTAGGAGGGGATGAAGCCCAAAGAATGGCCATTAGATTTAGCAATTCAGAGATCATTGGCAGCCTTGATTTTTGGCCTCAGTTCTCTTAAATTTTATAAATGGAAAGACTATTTCCCTTTGCTCCATAGAGTACCCTATTATCCCCATTTCTTGTTTAATTACCATATACATCATATTATTTTTCAACTTTAGGGATTTCTTTTTAACTTTATATCCTTTAAGTAGTTGTATGTGTGTATATATATAATTTTTTTTTTTGGCTGAGACAATTGAGGTTAAGTGACTCGCCCAGGGTCACACAGCTAGGAAGTATTAAGTGTCTGAGGGTAGATTTGAACTCAGGTCCTCCTGATTTCAGGAATGGTTCTCTATCCACTGCACCTCCTAGCTGCCCCAATATATGTATTTTTAAGCTACATTCATTTAGTGCTGTTATATTCATTTAAGTGCCAGCACTTAGTTGGAAAGCCAAAGTGTTGTTAAATAAGCCACAGGCTAGGCTTGGTAATATTGGCAGCCACACATCCTTGATTTAGAAAACAGATTGCTTCTAGTCAGAGCTCTCTGCTTGTGTGGTGCCAGCTGTGGAATCCTAGGAGCAATTTTCCAGACTTCAGTCCTGCTAGAGTACCAAACTGAGCTAACAGGTCACAAGTGAGGGTATGTGGAGGGAAGGGGAAAATTGGGGGGAGGGCTAAAATAAATACCATGAAATTCATACCCAAGAAACAAAAGGCTCTTCCTAGATTTTTATTAATTGGTGATGCTAATGTTGACATCATTATGAGGACTTAAAATATCTTGGTCTTACCATCAGAAAGGTAAGGTTAACCAAGTAAGAGATTAGTTAATAAGTATATATATAAAATAGTATGCCAGATTGAAATTTGTTATCCTCAGACCAAGAAAATATTGATAAATATTACAATGTTGTAACTAGCACCATTTAATAATTAATTTTGTAGACATTTCTAGCAACCTTTCCTCTACTGTGGTTATAATAAATGGCAAAATATAAGAAATTAATGCTTTCTTGAGGAAAGATTCTTTTTTTTATTCCCTAGTCTTTCTACTAACTATTCATCAGCCTTATAATCTTGGAAAATGTAACCCTAATTTTTTTTCTGAAATTTCTTTGTGTTCATGCTTTTATGTGTACTGCACTTGAGGAGGAAAATTTAGAAGCCATGTTTTTGATAGTTCTAAAAGAAAAAAACTACAAAACTTTGAGTTCATGGAGAAAAGTGAATAATTCAGTTCGGCCCTCACCTATTAAATTATATGTTTGACACTGCCTGGAACTGGGATAAATAGCAGATAAGATAGGTCATGCCCTCAAGGAGTTTACAATCTAATGGGAGTGATAAGGCTACATTTAGAAATAACTGCTACCAGGCAGATTGTGCTTAAGTGGAGAAAAGGTCAGACTAAGTATGAGAAATATGGAGAAAAAAAAGAGAGAGAGAGAGAGAGAGAGATTTTCATCTGTGAAATTCAGGAGACAGCTCTAGGGGATGGAACAACTAAATTAAACCTCACAGGAATAGTGGAATTTCCACCCATGAAGCTGAGGTTGCTCTCACTCTCGCTCTCTCTTTTGGTGAGTAAAAAATGGTAAGCAAGATATCTAGGGGTAAAGAAGAGAAAAGCTTGAGAAGATAGGAGGTTTACAACAACATATGTGGGAATATAATAGAGAATTAATAAAATTTGAATAAAAGGACTGCCACACAGCAGTGAGAACCCAATTGTAGTTAGGTCGTATGAACACTATTGAACCCAACCCAATCAGCAAGATTTCATGATTTTCTCTATAAGGAATAGGGATATAAGGATAGGCAAAGATCATTGATAGAAGTGACCCAGGGTCAAAGATTAATGTAGGACTGTAGGACAAAACTCCTACCACCTAGGGATTTTTTCACTAAAACCAAAAACAGTATTATGGGGAGCCAGGGGGAAGGGAGAAAGAGAGGATGACAGTGGTGGCAACACAGAAGTAATTTTGGGAATGGTGATAGCAAAAGACCAGCCCAACCAGTGCCCATGCAGTTGCACTAGGCTGGGAAAGGAATCTGTTTCCCTAGAAGGCCCTGTAAAGTTGAAAGGGGGTGGGATTTTGGGGGGAGTAAGGGTAGAGGTGCTTAAGAGAAATCTTGGGAGAGAGAGGATAAAAATATTTAGGATGCTGAGTCGGGACTAGATGAGGGAGTAGAATTATGAAGACCAGAAGAGGACTTAATGAGATGCAGAACTGATGATAGTCTTTAGACCACTCTGGGAAAGAAATATGTCTCCTCAGAATATTAGCACCCTGAAGAAAAAGCCCTAGTCCCACCCTTGCTATGTAATTCTGTAGAAGGACTATGGATTAAAAAAGAGGGGATTATTCAACTGGTTGACTATGGGATAAGAAACCGGGAAGGAAGGGAAATGAAAAAAGTGTACTTTGTACTTCTCATGTATTATTGGTATTTAGGTATGTATCACCTCCCTATTAGACTAAGCTCAGTAAGATCAGAAACTATAGCTTATCTAAATTTTGTATCTTCCCCTACCTAGTGCCTAACATATACAGAATAAAGTATTGCTGAATTTGTGTGGAGAGAACATCAGGTACATGCAGGGAAATAGTATGAAAAAAAGGTAAAAAGGTAGTTTGGAATTGGTATCATATCACGGTTAAAGAACATATCTCTCCTTTCATTTAATAATTGATAAACTTTTCTGTAAATGTACTTTGTAGGAAAGGTTATATGGGTGGGCATTTGAAATTTTCATGTTATGTATCAAATCAAGTGGAATCAGTATAGTTTTTTTTTAAAAATTTAAAGAAATAAATTGATGCCAGATGGTGGAAGACCATGAATTTGAATTAAAATGTTGATCATTTCTGTTAATCACCTCTCCTTTAATAACTTCCAATGGTTAATAGATTTAATAACTCCATAAAGTTAAAAATTGGGTTAGGGATTAGGGTACTCCTTGGGCTGGGGGGGAGGGCAGGGTACTTCACTTGCATCTTCCTCAGCAGTTCTCATTGTTCTACGATTGCTCTTTGGGTCTAGTTGTTATCATTTCAACCTTTATCCTTCTTAGACCTCTCAGCAGCTTTTAATAATTGTTGATCATCCTTTTCTCCTTGATATTCCCTTCTTTCTAGATGTTCATGACCCTACTTTTCTGGTTCTCCTATCTGTTTGACCTGTTCCCTCTCTCAGTGTCCTTTATTGTATCCTCACCTAAATTGCTTCTGCTAACTATAAGTGTGCCTCAAAACTCTTATCTTGGGCTTCTGATTATCTGTCTGACCACTCTTCAGTGCCCTTTGCTGTATCTTTATCTAGTTTGCACCTATTAACTGTGAGTGTCCCCCAGGATTTGACCTTATTCACTTCTATTACTTTGTTTGATAATCTTATCAACTGTTCTCCTGGATTCAGTTATCTGTGTAGATGATGGTCAGACCTAGAGATCCATCCCTAACTTCTTGCCTCATATCTCCATTTGCCTTTTGGCAATCTCAAACTGAGTGTCTCATAGATGTCTTAAATTCAGAATATCCAAAACTGAACTCATTGCTTTTCTCTCAAAATCCTCCAGGGTAACCTCCTCACTTAGGCTGAAACCTCAGTGCTGTTGTTAACTTCTCACTCTTGTCTCTCCATTTGCAGTCCTTCACAATACCTTATACAACATCCCTTTTCTCCTCTGAGAATTGCCACAATCATAAGTTTCCTTCTCTGGGCCCTTCATAGACTTCTTTTCTTATAGCCACTTCTTAAAACTCAAGTGTTCTTGATGAATGTTAGTTTTTATGGAGCTCTCTACCTGCCATTCTCAGCTTATAAACAGTTTTTTTTCCAAAAGTTAACTTGTCCATTTATTGTTGTAGATTAGTATGTGGAACATATTTTCCCAAGGAAACAGATCAGATTCCCAGACCAAATTTGTCATCTATTTAACCCAGAGTGTACTTTTCTAATATAGTGTACAACTTAGATAATATCTACTCTTTAACAATGATAGAAAATACCTTCAAAAATGCCAATTTGAACCATCAAGAAGTATTCCTCTCCCCAGCTATAACCTTAGCAGTACGTGTTATTGAAACCATTAGTATTTACTCTCCTGGTCTGAAGCATGGACACCAACAGACATGAAATCTAGGGGTGAAGAACTTTGTGATTAGAATCTCCTGCTAGAGTAAGCCTTCAGTATGCTTCCCCATCTAGCCTGCTTCCTGATTCCCCAGTTTCTTTTTTCTGAAGCCTGAGCCCTATCCTTTTCTACAATACCACCTTTTGTTTCTGATGAGAGTTTCTCTCCTTTGCTGAATAATACACTGCCTCACAATTTCCTTTCTCCCCCAGTTTACCCCCCCCCCATCCTGGAAGCAAGAAAACAGCTCCTATGGGTTTGTTTGTTTTTATTCTCAGAGAGTTTCATTCTGGTAATATTTGGAGTCTTCCTCCTTTATGTCTCACATCTCTCTCATTTCTTTTTAAATTCTTCTTATTGAAATACAAAGTTGCATAGATGATAGTGGAGGATCTTTAGGTACAAAAAAAAGCTGAAGTAAGCTGCATTTGTATTTCAGGAGACTATTTTAAGGAAACTTAATCTAGAAACTATGACAAGGACTTTGGAGAATAAATAGTAAGGAAATACTGCCCCCAGACTACAAGTCTATTGCTGGGTTTGAAGCAAAGAATGAAGCATTTACTAAACAATTAATTGTGTGGAAAGTAATGTGCAAAGCTCTGGGGATATAAATAGAAAAGATGGTCCCTAATCCCAAAGAGCTCGTATTCTAATGAGAGAGAGAACACATGGGGAAGGTTTCAGCTATAAGTCTGATAGAAGATTTCATAATCCTTATTGTGTAACAGCAAAGTAAATGTTAATGCTTATTCTTCAATATTATTTCCACTTATAAAATCATATCTGTTTCTGATATTGAGCCATTCCACAATGCCAGTGGCTTTGCAGGATCAATTGCCAGACTTTCTCCACAAGAGCTGCTTCCCAAGATGATAGCTGAAGGCAGTGCGCTGGAAGTAATGCTTATCCTAAGGCAATTCTTGGTTCAGGATGGCTGTCTCCATTAGGGTCTGGGTAGAGGTGGTAGTCAAGGTGGCAGTAATAGTTTAATTTGTCCAGCTAATGCTTCCTCCCATCTTTAAGGAAGGGTGCTTTGTTGCTTCAGCAGGACTGGCTAGCCTGCTCTGTGGATAGCAGTTAGAGGGGTTGGTCCCTTCTCCATAGGAGCACACACACACACACACACACACAAAATATGACTGAATGCCAGGATGGAAATAGAATTGGAGCTTGGGGGGGGGGGGAGAAGAGAGTCACTTCCAAGACTTTTCTGCCCTACTTGCCTGTGTGGTAGTTGGTGAACAGTTGTTGGTTTTGAGGAGGAAGCTTGATCATTTTCTCTACAATGATTTCTCTCCTGGATGGCGACTCTAGGGACTGGACTACAAGCAGGTCTGATGGTGGGGATATGGTTGGCTGGTTGTTGTCCTTCATTTTTGAAGAGGACCAAAATAACATCACTCTGTTAGAATCGAGTTACAGTGTCTGACTGTGGCTGATCAGACCAGTATGAGCCAGAATGCTCTGCCACAAGTTGGACACAAATAGTCCATATGAACATTTGGGGTGGTTTCTCTAAGTTTGCTCATCTCATGTTTGTTCTGAACCAGTTCAGTTCTGCTTTGTGCTCATAGAGCACAGCATCTTCTCTGAGGAGGACATGCCATGCCAGTGTTTCCCCTGTCATGCAATCGATTCTGAGTTTAGTTCTTAAGTGTACCTCGAGAGTGTCCTTGTATTGCTTTTCCTGTCTACCTTGTCAGTGCTTGTCCTGTGTGAGTTCTCCATAAGATAATTTTTTTGACAGGCATGAGATTTGGCGTTCAAACGATGTAGCCAGCCCAATGGAATTGTGCTCTCTGCAGGAGAGAATGCTTGGCAGTTTAGTTCAAGAAAGGACCTCAGTATCTGGTGGGGAGGCACTATGATTCTCAAGTGGCTTGGGTTTTATGCCCTGGACTGTGTCCATCAGAGTCTGAGTGAAGATGGCAACCAAGACTTTTGGTAGCAGTTTGACTCAAAAGAAGGGTTTAGATTACAAGTGGAACCATGTGTCTATTCATTGTGTTCATTAATCTTAATATTTTCTTGATTTCTCTTTTTTTTCAGTATGGATACTTTCCTTGACAATAATTGTTATGATTATAATTCTTCTTAAGTAGACATACTTCATGAGTTCCTATCACCAAAAAAATTAATTGCCCTGAAGCTAACCATGTGATGAGCTTCTTCAAACTTAGTTATGTTGATCAATGGATGAAAAATATATTAACCATTGCCGGGTTCATATTTGAAGTCCTTCCATTTAGATTTTAGACCTACCAGGATTTGAAATCCCCTGGCACAGCTTTGAGAAGCAAGAGGCACCTCTCTCTCACAATAATGAGATAGCATAGTTGTTCATAGACTCATAGCGTGTTAGACCTTGGAAAAACTTAAGATTCTTCTTGTTGATTAATTTACTGATAATAATTTAGTCTAGCTTATTTTATAGAGGAGGACATGGAAGCTCATTGAGGTGACATGACTGAGCCAAGGACACATACTGGCAGTGTTGGGGCTATTAGGTCTTATATGTAAATATATGTATTCAGGCATGCTCTACCTCAGAAAACATATTCAGCTTGGATTTTACTTATGGACAGTGTTGTAGAATTTTAGAGTTCAGAAATCTGTTTGGGCCAAAGTAGTCAGGAAATATAAATAGGGTAAGAAATTTTGAAGTCAGTCTTAAAAATGATAATATTTCAGTCATTAGCATAAAGAATTTTTAAGTGAGGAACCTGCCTCTACCAATGCAAGTCAGCAATTTCTCTACAACTTAGAGACTTAAGAAGTTACCTGGAGTACTGACAAGTTAATTGACTTGTTAAATTTGTATGTATCAGAGCTAGTATGACAGTCAATTTATGTCAGAGGTTATACAAGAAATCAGATCTTCCAGGTTCCTGAGACCACCTTGAATATATTAGAAAATGGGGGGAGAGTTTTCTAATAAAAGGCTAAAGGAAGAATAGCACAAGGGAAGATGCAAATAATCATGGAGTAGATAAGGGGATATTAAAGAATGACAAAATTTTATAGTTGGAAGAGTGTTCAGTTGCCATTTAGTTCAAAAAGAACATCAAAAAAAGAATCTCCACTGATATACCCAACAAGTGGATGTCTTGCCTCTTTTTGAACACCTCCAATAAAAGGAAGACTGCTACTTAGTAGAAGTAGACAGTGCACCCCACAGTTCTTATTGTAGTTTATTTTAATTTGCTTTTTTACAAGTTGTATTCATTACTCTTGGTTCTTCCTTCTTGGTGCAAATAGAACAAATCCAATCTTTTTTCTTTGTGCTAGCCCTTCAAATACTTGAACACAGCTATCCTGTTTCCCCTGAATGTAATCCCAAAGCCAAACAATTCTCATGTAACATAAACCCAAGATCCTTCAGCATCCTGGTTGCCTACTCTGTATAATGGCCAGTTTTATCAGTATCATTCCTAAACTGTGATGCATAGAAATGAAAGTTAATTTATAGTTCACCATGATTCTCTCCCTCCAATTTTTTATACAATCTGATTTTGGGGATTTTTGTATTTACCAAGCCATTCCCCTTCTTATACTTGTAATTTTTTTTAACCTAAGTTTTAGATTTGGTATTTATCTCTATTGAATTTCATCCTAAGTGATTCCATCCAGTGCTCTATCCTTTCAGGAACTTTTGTATTCTGACTTTTCACCCATGATGGTTACTGTACCTCCCAATTCTGGGTCATCTGTGAATTATCCATGTCATAACAAAAATGTCAAGAGACCAAGCACAAATCCTATTGGCAACCTCCTGCCAAGCACATATGGAACCATTAGTGACTATTTCCCAAGTTTGTTTTTCATCTAGTTCTGTGTCCATCCAGTTACACAATCATCTAGCCCAAAGAGGTCAAACACACAGCAGCAACACCTCTTAATAAGGCTGAAACCAAATTAAAATGTTTTGTAATTGGAAAATATGTAACCAAAAAAAAAAAAAACTCAGTAGTACATAGGTAATCATTTGGTTTGTTTTTTAAGTCAGTATGGGTCCTTGTTTCTACTTTACTCTGACACCACTAATCTGATGCATATATCTCCATATTTTCTACTAGAATTATTTGTTGTTGTTCAGTTATTTAATGTCTATAACCTCCTTTGGGATTTTCTTAGCAGAGATACTGGAGTGGTCTGCCATTTCCTTTTCCAGCTCATTATACCGATGAAGAAACAGAGGCAAGCAGGATTAAGTGACTTGTCCATAGTGTCACAGCTAATAAATATTTAAGACCAGACTTGAACTGAGGTCTTCCTGACTACAGACCTGGCGTTCATCTACTGTGCCATTCCTATCACTCTCAGAATTGTATGAGAATATTTTAATGATCAACATTTTGCTAAAATTTTATATATATCAATCAACAAGTTGTGTTAAATCTCTAATAGGTACCAGATACTGTATTTAGGTCTTGGGGATATAAATATATAAGACATTCTCTGTCCTTAAGAAACTTATGTTCTTCTGGGGTGATAAAATATGGTCATGGATAAATAATAAGGTAGACTCACAAATCAAATACAGTCACACAGGGGAGGGGGGCAAAGAGGCACTAAGAAATAGAAGAATCAGTATTGACCTCTTAAAGGTAGTAGCATTTGAACTGAATATTAAAAGAATAAAGAGAGCAGAGGTGAGGAAGGAAAATATTATAAGCATTGCATGTTATATTTTATCTTTAAGGGCATAAAAATAGGAGATAGAATGTGGTTTACTGGGAACAGCTAGTAAGTCATTTTGTCTGGAACATAAAATCTATTGAGGGGAGTAATAGATGATTAGCCTGGAAAGATAAACTGGAATCAGATTTTGAAAGGCATAAATGCCAAGCAGAAGTTTGTAGTTTTTCCTAAAAGCAGTCTATTTGAATGGGGGAATATCATGGCTAGACTTCTTGCTTCAGGAATATCAGTTTCATAGCTGTCTGGAGGAAGTATTAGAGAGGAGAAAGACTGTTAGAAAAATTGCAGAGGCATTACATTCATCTAAGCCCATGGTACTCAAACTTTTTTGATCATGTATTCCTCTCATTAAACATTTTTTTTAATATTTTTCCCTAATACATACTTATTTCTCAGTGCAGATTCTTTTTTCTTCTAGGGAGGGATAACAATGGGTCCAATGACAGCAGCAGGAATGCCTTACATGGGACAAGCTCCTTTTTTAGGGATGCGTCCCCCAGGTCCACAGTATACCCCTGACATGCAAAAGCAGTTTGCAGAAGAGCAACAGTAAGTGCCCTTTATTTTTCTTTTTTTTAAAATTTTTTTATTAAAGCTTTTTATTTGCAAAACATAATGTATGGGTAATTCTTCAACATTGACCCTTACAAAGCTTTCCGTTACAAATTTTCCCCCCCTACTCCCCACCCCTCCCCTAAATGGCAGGAAGTTCACTACATGTTAATTATGTTAAAATACTTGACAAATCGAATAGGTATATATACATATTTCCACACTTATCATTGTTGTGCAAGAAAAATCATATCTACAGGAAAAAAAATCTGAGAAAGGAAATACAATGCAAGCAAAAATCAATGGAGAGCATGAAAATGTTATTTTGTGGTCCACATTTCATATCCCTCTATCTGGGTGTATATGGCTTTCTTCACTGACCAATTGGACCTGGTTTGAAGCATTTCATTGTTGAAGAGAGCTATGTCTATCAGAATTGATCATCATATAGTTTTGTTGTTGCCATGTATAATGATCTCCTGGTTCTGCTCATTTCGCTCAGTATCAGTTCATGCAAGTCTCTCCAGGCCTCTCTGAAATCGTCCTGCTGGTCGTTTCTCATAGAACAATAATATTCCATAACATTCATATACCATAATTTATTTATCCATTCTCCAATTGATGGCCATCCATTCAGTTTCCAGTTTTTAGCCACTACAAAAAGGGCTGCCACAAACATTCTTGCACATGTGGGTCCCTTTCCTTCCTCTAAGATCTCTTTGGGATATAGGCCCAATAGAAACACTGCTGGGTCAAAGGGTATGCATAGTTTGATAACTTTTTGAGCATAGTTCCAAATTGCTCTCCAGAATGGTTGAATCTGTTCACAGTTCCACCAACAATGTATCAGTGTCCCGGTTTTCCCACACCCCCTCCAACATTCATCATTTTCTTTTTCTGTCATCTTAGCTGATCTGGCAGGTGTGTAGTGGTACCTCAGAATTGTCTTAATTTACATTTCTCTAATCAATAGTGATTTGGAGCACCTTTTCATATGACTGAAATGGTTTTAATTTCATCATCTGAAAATTGTGTCGTTCATATCCTTTGATCATTTATCAATTGGAGAGTGGCTTGAATTCTTATAAATATGAGACAGTTCTCTATATATTTTAGAGATGAGACCTTTATCAGAACCCTTAAATGTGAAGATGATTTCCCAATTTTATGCTTCCCTCCTTATCTTGTCTGCATTAGTTTTGTTTGTACAGAAACTTTTTAACTTAATATAATCAAAATTATCTATCTGATAATTCAATTAAGAGTTCCAGTTCTTTGGACATAAATTTATTCCATTTCCACAGGTCTGAGAGCTAAACTATCCTATGTTCCTCTAATTTGCTTATAATATCACTCTTTATATCTAAATCATGAACCCATTTATATCATATCTTGGTATGTGGTGTTAGGTGTGGGTCAAGCCTTAATTTCTTCCACACTAGTTTCCAATTTTCCCAGCAGTTTTTGTCGAATAGTTAGTACTTATCCCAAAAGCTGGGGACTTTGGGTTTATCAAACACTAAATTGCTATAGTTATTGCCTAGTTTGTCCTGTGATTCTATCCTATGCCACTGATCGACTACTCTATTTCTTGGCCAGTACCAAATGGTTTTGATGACCGCTGCTTTATAATATAGTTTTAGATCTAATACAGCAAGGCCACCTTCATCAGCCTTTTTTTTTTCATTAATTCCCTTGAAATTCTTGACCTTTTGTTCTTCCAAATGAACTTTGCTACTATTTTTTCTAGATCTGTAAAATAATTTCTTGGGAGTTTGATTGATATGGCACTAAATAAGTAAATTAGCTTGGGTAGTATTGTCATTTTTATTATATTTGCTCAGCCTACCCATGAACACTTGATGTTTTTCCAATTGACTAGGTCTGACTTTTTTTGTGAGGAAAGTGTTTTGTAGTTTAGTTCGTATAGTTTCTGACTTTTCCTTGGCAGATAGATTCCCAAATTTTTTATACTATCAACAGTTATTTTGAATGGAATTTCTTTTTGTATCTCTTGCTGCTGAACTTTGTTGGTAATATATAAAAATGCTGATGATTTATGTAGATTAATTTTGAATTCCTGCAACTTTGCTAAAGTTGTGAGTTGTTTCTAGTAGTTTTTTAGTTGAGTCTCTAGGGTTCTCTAAGTATACCATCATGTCATCTGCAAAGAGTGATAGTTTGGTTTCCTCATTACCTACTCTAATTCCTTTAATCTCTTTTTCTTCTCTTACTGCCAAAGCTAACATTTCTAATACAATATTAAATAGTAATGGTGACAGTGGGCAGCCTTGTTTCACTCCTGATCTTATTGGGAATGGTTCTAGTTTGTCTCCATTACATATGATGCTTGCTAATGGTTTTAAGTAGATGCTACTAATCATTTTTAGGAAAAGCCCATTTATTCCTATACTCTCCAGTGTTTTTAATAAGAATGGGTGTTGCCCAGAGAGAGGGATGCGAAATGTGGACCACAACATAACATTGTCATACTCCTTGATTGATGTTTGCTTACATTGTGTTTCCTTTATCTGATATATCGTTTGTGTAGATAAGATTTTTCTTGCACACCAATGATAAGTTTGGAAATATGTATACATATATTCGATTTGCCAATATTTTAACATAATTAACATGTAGTGGATATCCTGCCATCTAGGGGAGGGGTGGGGAGTTGGGGGAAAAATTTGTAACGGAAAGCTATGTAAGGGTTATTGTTGAATTACCCACACATATGTTATGCAAATAAAATAAAAATTAAAAAAAAAAGAAAAATAAAAATAGTAAAAAAAAAATAAGAATGGGTGTTGGATTTTATCAAATGTTTTTTCTCCAGATATTGAGATAATCATATGATTTTTGTTAGTTTGGTTATTAATATAATTGATTATGCTGATAGTTTTCCTAATATTGAACCAGCCCTGCATTCCTGGTATAAATCCTGCTTAGTCATAATATATCATCCTGGGGATGACTTTCTGTAATCTCATTGCTAATATCTTATTTAAAATTTTTGCATCAATATTCATTAGGCAAATTGGTCTATAGTTTTCTTTCTCTGTTTTCACCCTACCTGGTTTAGCTATCAGCACCATATCTGTATCATAGAAGGAATTTGGTAGCATACCTTCTTCCCCTATTTTTTCAAATAGTTTATATAGAATTGGAATTAATTGCTCTTTGAATGTTTGGTAGAATTCACATGTAAATCCATCTGGCCCTGGAGATTTTTTCTTAGGGAGTTGATTAATAGCTTGTTCTATTTTTTTTTTTTCTAAGATGGGGCTGTTTAAATAATTTATTTCCTCTTCTGTTAACCTGGGCAGTCTAAATTTTTGTAGATATTCCTCCATTTCATTTAGATTATCAAATTTATTGGCATAAAGTTGGGCAAAGTAACTCCTAATTATTACTCTGATTTCCTCTTCATTGGAGGAAAGTTCTCCCTTATCATTTTTGAGACTAACAGTTTGATTTTCCTCTTTCCTTTTTCTAATCAAATTAACTAAAGGCTTACCTATTTTGTTGGGGTTTTTTTTTCATAAAACCAACTCTTAGTTTTATTTATTAATTCAATAGTTTTCTTATTTTCAATTTTATTAATCTCCCCTTTTATTTTCAGAATTTCCAATTTGGTATTTAATTGAGGGTTTTTAATTTGTTCTTTTTCTAGTTTTTTTTAATAGTAAGCCCAATTCATTGATCTTCTCTTTCTCTATTTTATGCAAGTAAGCATCTAGAGATATAAAGTTACCCCTTATGACCGCTTTGGCCGTATCCCACATATTTTGGTATGTTGTCTCATTATTGTCATTCTCCTGGATGAAATTATTGATTGTGTCTATGATTTGCTCTTTCACTCATTCATTCTTTAGGATTAGATTATTTAACTTCCAATTAACTTTTGGTCTGTTTTCTTGTGGCCTTATATTGCATGTGATTTTTATTGTATCATGATCTGAAAAAGATGCATTTACTATTTCTGCCTTTCTGCATTTGATTTTGATGTTTTTATGCCCTAAGACATGGTCAGTTTTTGTATAAGTTCCATAAACCGCAGAGAAAAAAGTAAACTCCCTATTGTCTCCATTCAATTTTTCTCCAAAGATCTATCATACCTAACTTTTCTAACAATTTGTTTACCTCCCTAACTTCTTTCTTATTTATTTTGTGGTTTGATTTATCTAATTCTGAGAGAGCAAGGTTGAGATCCCCCACTAGTATAGTAGGCTGTCTATTTCTTCTTGCATCTCTCTTATTTTCTCCTCTAGGAATTTGGATGCTATATCACTTGGTGCATATATGTTTAGTTTTGATATTGCTACATTATCTATGGTACCCTTTAGTAAAATAAGTTTCCTTCCTTATCTCTTTTAATTAAATCTATCTTCGCTTTTACTTGATCTGAGATTAGGATTGCTACCCCTGCTTTTTTTGTTCTTCTGAAGCATAATAGATTCTGCTCCAGCCTTTTACCTTCACCCTTTATGTGTCTCTATGCTTTAGATGTGTTTCTTCTGAACAACATATTGTTGGATTCTGGTTTTTAATCCAGTCTGCTATCTGCTTCCGCTTTATGGGAGAGTTCATCCCATTCACATTCACAGTTAAAATAACTAATGCTGTATTTCCTGCCATCATATTTACCCAAGTTATGTTTTTCTCTTTCCTTTCCCCTTTCTCCCTTTCCCCCTCCCCAGTATTTTGCTTTTAATGACCACCTCCCCCAAACAGTCCTCCTCCTTTAGAACCCCTCCCCCTTTTTTACTCCTTTCCCCTGATTCTTCTATTTTCCCTTCTATTAGTCTATCCCTTTCTTTTCCTCCTTTCTCTCCCACTTCGCTATAAGGACAGACAAGTTTCTCTGTGAAACCAAATGTGTCTGATATACTCTTTTAGAGCCCAATCTAATGAGAGGCCTTTATTATTCGTGAACAAAAAAGAGATCTGCAACAAGCAGTTGCCTCAGATGTATTAGAATCATAAGATTTGACTTGGAAACGGCTATAGCAGCTAATACAAGCCAGACCCAAAAGGAATCCCGGTTTTTTGTCAGAGAGTGGGAGGTGGGAAGAATAGGGATCACAGGGAGAGAAGGTAGTCTTGTTAATTGAAAAAAAATAAACTACAAAATGTTTAAACTACAAAAAAAAAAAATCCCTATTATAATATTCCAGACAGGTGATTATCCAGCCTCTGCTTGAATATATCCAGAATGGAAGAAGCAACCACCTCCCAAGGGAGTTCATCCTACTTTGGGACAGCTCGAATTGTGTGGAAACTTAAAAGTTCCTTCAAAATTCTTATTAAAATTACAATTTTAATTGTAATTAATACAAAATTAAAATTTTAAAACTGGGTAGAGGGGCAGCTAGGTGACGCAGTGGATAGAGCACCAGCCCTGAAGTCAGGAAGACCTGAGTTCAAATCTGGCCTCAGACACTTAACACGTCCTAGCTGTGTGACCTTGGGCAAGTTACTTACCCTCAGCAAAAAAGAAAGAAAAAAAAAAACTGGGTAGAAACTTAAAAGTTATCTAATCTAACTCTCATTTTAATAGGTGAGGAAAGAACCAAATAATAAATGTAATGAAATAATTTGTCAAAGTTTGGACAGTTTATTTTTTGACATAGTCTGAACTGGAACCCCAAATTGTTTGACTCCTAGGCCTATGCTCCTTTACTGCAATATCCAACAATAATTTTAATCTGGTCAAAGCTAGTACTAATTTCTTATATATTTACTTTTAGTAAGTACAAGGACATATGCTCTTTTTTAATCTTCCTTTCCAACCTTTACTAGCAAATCAATAAAGAAATGAAGCCAAAGCAAGAAAAAGAAATTGATAGGAAAAGCATAAACAAAATTATTGCTCTTTTAAGATGAAATAATGGTATACTTAGGGTGCCAGCTAAAAAATTAATAAAAAAAACAATTTTAGTGAAGTTGCAGGACATAAAATAAATCCATATAAATAATCAGCATTTCTCTGTATTATAAAGAAAAGCCATTAGAAAAGGGGGCAAAAAATAAATCCCATTTTAAGATACTACAGTGTGTATAGAATACTTGAGAGTTTACCTATCAGGTTACACACAGGAATATTTAAGTACAACCATAAAACATTGAAGAAATAAAGGCAAACCTTATTTTTTTTATTAAAACTTATTTGCAAAACATATGTATGGGTAATTCTTCAACATTAACCCTTACAAAGCTTTCTGTTACAAATTTTTCCCCCCTAGTCCCCACCCCTCCCCTAGATGGCAGGATATCCACTACATGTTAATTATGTTAAAATACTTGACAAATTGAATATATGTATACATATTTCCACACTTAACATTTTTGTGCAAGAAAAATCGTATCTGGGCAGCTAGGTGGTGAAGTGGATAGAACACCAGCCCTGAAATCAGGAGGACCTGAGTTAAAATCTGGCCTCAGACAACTTAACACTTCCTAGCTGTGTGACCCTGGGCAAGTCACTTAACCTCAATTGCCTCAGCAAAAAGCAAAAAAAAAAAAAAAATCGTATCTACAAGAAAAAAAAATCAGAGAAAGGAAACACAATGCAAGCAAACATCAATGGAGAGCATGAAAATGTTATGTTGTGGTCCGCATTTCACATCCCTCTATCTGGGTGTATATGGCTTTCTTCACTGAACAATTGGAACTGGTTTGAAACATTTCATTGTTGAAGAGAGCCATGTCCATCAGAAATGATCATCATATAGTATTGTTGTTGCCGTGTATAATGATCTCCTCGTTCTGCTCATTTCACTCAGCATCAGTTCATGCAAGTCTCTCCAGGCCTCTCTAAAATCATCCTGCTGGTCGTTTCTTACAGAACAATAATATTCCATAACATTCATATACCATAATTTATTCAGCCACTCTCCAATTGATGGGCATCCATTCAGTTTCCAGTTTCTAGCCACTACAAAAAGGGCTGCCACAAACATTCTTGCACATGTGGGGCCCTTTCCTTCCTTTATGATTTCTTTGGGATATAAGCCCAATAGAAATGCTGCTGGGTCAAAGGGTATGCACAATTTGATAACTTTATGAGCATAGTTCCAAATTGCTCTCCAGAATGGCTGGATCCATTCACAGTTCCACTAACAATGCATCAGTGTCCCAAAAGGCAATCCTTAATAATTATGCAAATAATTTTGTCAGGATAGCCAAGGCATAATAAAAATTACAATACTATCTAAATTAATTTACTTATTACTAAATAATACATGAGCTGGTTTTAGACCGTCGTGAGACAGGTTAGTTTTATCCTACTGATGAGGGGTTGTCACCGTAGTAATCCTGCTCAGTAGGAGAGGAACCACAGGTTCAGATATTTGGTGGATGTGCTTGGCTGAGGAGCCAATGGGGCAAAGCTACCAAATGTGGAATTATGACTTATCAAACTCAAAAAGGTTTACTTTTTATAGTACTAAAAAGTTGATATTCTTAGAGAAAGTTAAAGAATCTTAAGGGAAATAATGGAAAAGACAAAAGAAAGAAGTGCCAGATCTGAACTCTACTAAAAAAGCAGTGACTATCAGAACAATTTGATAGTACTTTAAAAAAAAAAATGGGATGAGTGATCAGCAAAACAGGCTATTGTTCTAACATAACTTATGTAAACAAACCTAACAATTTAAAGACCCCAGCTATTGGATAAGGACTCATTGATTTTACAAAACTTGATCGGAAAACTGAACAACAGTCTGACAGAAATTAATTTTAAATTGCTTCTTTATACCAAATAGCAAAATAAATTCCAAATGGATTTATGACCTAGTATTTTTAAGTCAGATAATAAATTAGAAGTACAAAGATCAATGAAATGGGAAAGAGTTCTTGACCAATTGAGAGAGGATTACAAAAGATGAATTGGATAGTTTGGGTTACATAAATTTTTAAAGTTTGTGCAAAAATAAATCCAAAGCAGCTAAGATTCAAAGAGAAAAAATTAACCAGAGAAAAAATATTTGCTGCAAGGTTCTCTAATAAAAGGTCTCATTTCCAAGATATATAAGAAATTGAATCAAATGTATAAGAATAAGAGCCATTTCCCAATTGCTAAATAGTCAGAGGATGGACAATTCTCAAAGAACGTAATGTAAGCCATCTATATAGCCATATGAAAAAAATGCTCCAAATCACTGATAATTTTTAAAATGTGAAATGAACTCTGAGGTTCCATCTCGTGCATTATAGTGGCAAAGTTATTATTTAAAAAAAAAAAAAAAAAAAGGGAAAATGGTGAAGGACTGGAAGAGTTGTATGGTGGGGAAGGGTAGCCAAGCAAATCAGTGCACTGTTGGCAGTGCTATGGATTAGTCTAGTCCATGAGGAACTATGCCGAAAAAGTAATTAAAAAAGCAATAACACCATTAGATTTACATCATAAAAAGATCAAATAAAAAGAAAAAAGGTGAATAATGTACAAAAATATTTACAGCGTCCTTTTTTGTGGTGAGCAACAACTGGAAACTAAGAAGATACCCATCAGTTGGAGAATTGCTGAATAAATTATGGTGTAAGCATGTAATGAAGTATGCTACCCTACATCCTGACCAGAGGTGATGGGCAAATATACAGATTGAGATACCATTTTGAACATGGCCAATATGGGAATTAGACTAGGCTTATTTGTTATATGAAAGTTTTGTTTTTCTTTTTCTTTTTCAGTAGGAAGAGGAAAAATGGGAAGGAGAAAAGGTAGTTTGAAATAAGTTTAAAGTTTTCTTAAGTAAAAGAAAGGGAGATGAAAATGTCTTGAGGATAAAATTAGACATTTTAGAGTTATAGCTGTGTTACCATACAGGTATATTAGTTTGTTAGTTAATGATTTTATCTGTTTGTCGTATATGGAATAGTTGATATGGTTATTCATTGGTATTCTGTTTCCTTTAGAAAACGATTTGAACAGCAGCAAAAATTCTTAGAAGAAGAAAGAAAACGACGCCAATTTGAAGAACAGAAACAAAAACTCAGACTTCTAAGTAGTGTGAAACCCAAGGTATATCAACTTGGAATAATCTTTATCCAACACATTCTTTATTCAGTATACCATGGGGAACCAAATTCTGAACCTGAGGCAGTGATTAATACCCTAAAGCAGATTCTTAATCTGAAGTTCATGAACTTTTTTTTTGTTTTTTAGGAAGTATTTTGATGACTGTATTTCAATAATAGAATGTTTCCTTTGTAGCTTTATGTACTTTATTTTATGCATTTAAAAACATTCTGAGAAAGGGATCCATAGATTTTATGATACTAATGCCAAAGGGATCCATGAAACAAAAGTAGTTAAAAGTTCCTGCCCTCAAGTTTGAATTATCCAGTACCTGGATTTATTCATTTTGTTTGCCCATTAAGTTCTCTTGTGACTTTTTTTTCTGTTTCCTCAAAAAGATCCATAGATTTTCTTTTATGACAGTAGAGTAAAATACTCAGTAATAAGAAAAAGATCAGGATAAGTTGTTCTCTTTCCCTTAATATTTGCTGCTTTTCTATAATTCTTGCAGTTACTACAGTAACTGTTAATTTGCTTTTTTTCCCCCTTAGAAAACATTCCAAACTCTTTGTTTCCCTCTGAGATTAGATATATTGTCCTGTTCACTATCCTGATGTCTAACAAGTTACTTCTGCTATAACTATAGTAAACCCTTTATGTCATTGTTTACGGTGTGGGGGTAGAAGGTGGGACTTATTGGATTCCTTTTTTAGTTTTTGCTGGCTATATTAGCTCTTGTGCCTCACTGCCTTTGTTTTCTATATCCCATTAGTGTCAGTCTTCTTTTGAGAACTTCATCTAAAAGATGTATAATCAAAAGGGGGGAGGGTAAGAGTCAAAAAGAAATGGGGCTAATATTGATTGGTTAGGATTAAGAGGTAAAGGAGGCAAACAATGGTGTGGTATAAAACCCATGTGTATTTGTCATCTCTCAGACAGGAGAGAAGAGTAGAGATGATGCTTTGGAAGCTATAAAAGGGAACTTAGATGGATTTTCCAGAGATGCTAAGATGCACCCCACTCCAGCATCGCATCCCAAGAAACCAGGTAGTTTTATTTTTGAGAAGCACAGAAATGAAAACAAGTAACTGCTGAATTTTGCTTTTTTTTCTTATATGGCAATTTGTAGTTCTTGTGTCAGTTAATTGACCATTAAATGTGATAGGATTCAGAGCTGAGCTCTTTCCTCAAGCTAAATGCAGAATTGAATGCATTGAAATTTACATGAGGTAAAAATTCTAGTCTGGCACATTATTTGGAGGAAGGCTTTTAATCATCTGCTTAAATACCAGTATGACAACTTTAATTTTAAGTCTTTGGTATGTAAATGAGTGTGTTAACTCAGCTATTATAGTACACCATTAACTTATCTGAGTGAAATGGAGTTTGTCATTTCATTTTCATTGTTTTGTAAAATAATTATACAGTTTTTTTATGAGCTACCTCAAAGTTCATTATCTGAATGTGATTGGACTTGTTCTTAAGATGCACTGAAATAAGAATTGTAGCATTAGTAAAATTCCTTAAACGAACTGAAATATATGAATAGATGTTTCTTTCTAGTCCTTATTCAAATGGTCAGAAAAACCAAAACCAAAAGCCCATCCAGAATACTTACTTCCTTTGTCATTTGGGAATGAAAATAATTCTCATCTTTGGATAACAATTATATTGTAATTTTAATTCTTTGATATTTTGACATTTGATTCATCTCATTCAAAAATAATACCGTGAGATTTTTTGTCTTTTGGACATTCAACTAACGAGGTGTCCTCTTGTGATAACTGAAGAATTAGAGTGCTATCTTTATATATAGAAAGGGAATGAAGTATGATAGACCCAAAATACAAAGATACCAGACCTAGTATTGAAGTGAAAAAAATCTCTCACTGATAAAGGAATTGTTGTATTATTTGAGGAAGAGGATAAAGGTTCAAATGCCTTTTATCTACCAAATCCAAAGTAAACAGCAGAATTCTAAAAATTTAAATCAAGTAAATATCAGGAAGAAAATATTGTCTGTGAATGAAGTCATATACCAGTAATGCAGGAAGTAATACAGGAATTGAAAGAAATTTGTGATATTCTAATAGGGTACCTAGAAAAAAGAAGAAGTAGGGAATGATGAGCTATGTCAGTTTAAACATTGTTTAAAAAGTATTTCTTTTGTCTTGAGACACTATATAAATTTGCCCATTAGGAGCAAAATACTTTGCATTATCAGCTATGGTTCCTGATGATTTCCTTCAGACAATGTTTTCTTCCTAATCTTCAGCTAACTTCTAATATGCAGAATATTGATTTCTGCTTTGGATCTAACAGCTAAAAAGTGTTTTGAACCCTGAATCCTCTTCCTTAAACAGTAATATATAGTTCTTTAATCAGTGAAGGACCATCACCATCCATTGTAAATATATTCAAAGTTTCTTGTAAGTTTAAACAGTTTTGATCAAGTAGTTGAGCCTTATTAACTATTACTAGGGTGATAAAAATTAAGACTTTGTAGTAGTTGTGAAGTCTACTTTAAGCGTAAACTATATATTATATTCCCATAGAACCTACTACCAGAGTATCTCCATGTATATTATAAATTTTTATTATCCAGCAAAATTAACAGAGGGAGAAAGAAATCCCTTTCTTAAGACATAGACCAAGCATCTCTTCCTCATTTCTGTTGATGTTGCCTCAGTACATAAACTAATACTGATCAAATGAGAAAATATTGTAAGGAGTACTTAGCCTGGGAAATAGTAAGAGCTATATAAATTCATATTCCTTCCCATCTGGCCAATCAGTCAACAAGCATTTATTAAGCACTTATGTGCCAGGCACTGTGCTAATTCAAGAACAAGAACAAGGATGTGTATTTGTCCAATTCTTAAGCAGCTTTATATTAGGAACAAACCTGCTAATTGTTGGCAATGTAATTTCCTGAAGGAGACTAAAGTTCTTAGGCTTTGCCCAGTTTGAAGTTTTAAAGTAGAGATTAGAATAGTTAGTTCTCCTTGTTGAGAAAGTAGATGGAAGCATGATGTGATAACTCTTTTTTTGTTGTTGAAAATATTCAATAATTGTATCTTTCTTCCATAGATCTCTAATGTAAACAGCAATTATCTCCTTAATGTCAAAGAATAACAAAAAGCAACTGGTGTCTTTTTTCAGAAGCAGAAATTTTTAACAGAATGTAATGATTATTTGGCATCAGATAGTGGGCCGCTTTTTTAAACAATTTTTTTAACTCTTCTCTGTCTTTGAAACTCAGATAATTCAAAGTGTAATTAAAATGCTTCTTTAAAAATAACTTAGCATTTTTAATGGATATTGGTCCAAATGTAATCCCTGAAAAACAGGTTTAAATTTAAATTAACCTCACGTTTAAACCATATAAAATCAATAATGATGTTTATAAACTGTTTACAATCCCTCTCCCTTATAGTTAAGTATCTCTTTAATGCACAAAGTCTTTTAAGCTTGGTGCTCCATCTTCACTCTGCCGAATTTATTGTTGAAAATTTTGTATTAGAAACTATCTACTCTCTTGGATTTTTAGGTTCTTTATTTTATCGAAAGAAAGCAGCATTTTGTAATGATTATAACATCTTGAAGGGCAATGTGATGTAGTTGATAAAAGGATCAGCTTTGAGGTAAGGAAAACAGGTTCAAGTCCTGCCTCTGACACGTGCTGGCTGGAAGACCATGAACAAATCAGTCAGGTTCTCAGCCCCGACTTTTCCCCCACCAGCAACCCTCACTGATCACAGGTTGAAAATCTATTAGTATAAGGTCTGTGTTAGTAGGGAGGGAATTTGCATAATGAAAATTTCTCACATTGAAATCATAGGTCTTAAAAGGAAGAGGTGTTTAAGAGGGAGTGTAAGCAAGACTGACCAAAAATTAGATATTTGTAAATTTATATTGATTTTGTATTACTAAATATCCTGACAAAACTGAATCATCAATATGATTATCGTAAATGTATTTAGATTTTAATCTTTAATTTACACTATAACTATAAGAATAATGACCAGGTAAGTCAATTTTTTGGTTTCATCCAGAAATACTGCTGGTTCTTCTTGCTCCAAGTGTTGCTAACTAGGACAACTTGATTTCATTCAGAAAAAAAAAAAATACACTTCATTATATCTTCCTGAAAAGTAGAGATATTTTGAATTTTACATTTGTTTCTCCTTTGACAGAGATGCAAAATAATAGTTGTCTTTTTTCATTAAAAAGAAAAAAACCTGACACATTTAAATTGTTCAAGTATATCGTTTTGATATTTTTGATGGATTCATGTAATTTCATTTGACTATTGTTACCTGGATTATTTCTTTCTCCACTCCCACTATTCATGTTTCAGTATTTCTCTTTTGGAACTATATGCCCCATCTTTATTTCTTTTTCTCCATTGACTTCCATTTCTGTATGTTTCATTGCCATTTTCCATTTTACAGATTGTCCCACACCATCCCATTCTACTGTAACTGTCTCCCAATCTTCTGCCTTTCTTGATGAAGAAGAATTCAGTGACTTTATGCAAGGGCCTGTTGAAATTCCCATATTTGGCTCTTCATCCTCTTCCCAGCCTTTTCAGTCTTTCCATTCCACCACCCCAGGTGGCCAGTTACTTTCAGAGAAGGCTGTGACCCAGCCCCTCCCTCCAGCACAGATTCCAGTGTCTTCTGCCTTACATGGTGCCCCTGGGCAGGGTCCTTATTTTTCTACTGCTTCAACCTCACACAGTACACAGAAAACAGGTAATTCATAGATAGCACTGTCAGATGCCTCTATTTTATCTAGACTATCAAATTTAATTCATGTTTAAAGAAGATAATACAGTAATGCAGGCAAATCAGTGTACACTTGGTTTAAAGATAAATGTTGAAGAAATTCTGCTATCCATCACAGTAGATGTCTCAGAGAGGTGTAGGATACTAGAAAAGTTGTGATTGAAATGACTTTTATAGTATCTATTTCTGATTTCAGGGGCTATTTTCACATCATTGGTCTTTTATGAAGATATTACTTCCTTTTATTTGATCAAACCAAAGCAATCTTTTCCCATGTCTCTCTTCCCTTCCCTCTTTCAACAGTGGGCAGTGGGGAGGCTCTTACAAGAAACCTATCAGAGATCTAGTGACTTGGATATGCTATTGTGGGAGTCTAACATTTTTAAAATGAAAGAAATTATTTTTTAAATAATTGTGGGAGTGGAAATGGGGTTGAATAAAAATAAAGTTACAAATATAAATAATACTTAATGCTGTTTGTTTAGGCCCTTCCCTGGAGAAGAAGTTCCTAATATCTTGTGATTTAAGTACATCTGGGCAGGTGCAAATTAAATTAAATACTTCTGAAGCTGGGCACAAAACCTCAGGCTCAGATGCCAATAAGAGCCATCCCAGTTTAACTGCCAATAACGGGGGTGCTGTAGGTGGACGTGTAAATGGTGCCATCATTGCAGAGACAGAAAAGACTTCAGACCAAAACCTGTCAATTGAAGAGAGTGGTGAGCTCATGAAACATTGACAAAAAATGAATGCACTTTAACCAAATGTTGCTTGAAAGCTAACACCTTAAGTATTAATCCTGAAGTGAATGTTGCTTGATTTTGCTTGTTAAAATCTTGCTTAATATATATAAATATAACCTATTTTATTCTTTTTCCTAATCAGTATTTTTAAGATTTTGCTCTGAAATCTTTCAATATGCTCTTCTTTTAAAAAATTGATAACAAGTTTCTATAATCAAATTCATTCCTATTTTAAAATACTTTTCTCTAGTTTTACAAAAGCCACATCCTGTTTGGTTTTTTTCCTGATGATCTTTATTCCTCTGGGGATGGTGGGACATTAAAAATAAAGCCTATAAAAGTCACCAATAAGAATTTTATGTTTTTCTTTTCATGAAATATATTTTGAGTATTGCTGAATAAAAGATTGAGATTTTATAAACTCAGCTTGCACAGATAAATGTCAAAAACAGAATATGAATAACTCAGTAGTCCTTTGGAAGATTCCTAGATTTGAAGTGTAGACATCAGAATTATGCTATTGGAAGAAAAGTGATTTGTTTGAAATGAAAACATAATTTTGCAATAGTGTCAAATTCGAGTTAAGAAAATCATTTTCTAGTATTAGAAAATGCTTCAAACAAAATTTTATGCCATTGGTTATACATGTGTATTTAAAAGTGTCATTCTTGGCTAGCTTTCTTTTCAGGTTTATAATACATTAAGTATGATGAAACCTTAATATAGTTCAAAATATTAATCTGGTATATTTTAGATTTTCTTTTTAATCTTATTTCTTAAGATATATTTGACATTCTCTTGGTTATATTCTTGGTATGTTGGTGACTTTTTTTTTTAGTATCTATCCATTATGGTGTGTTTTTAATCTGTTTGAGAGGAATTTCCTCTTTTTTAAAAAAAAATACTCTGTTTTAAATACTGTTTCTATATCTCCTAGGTGTGGGTGTATTCCCTTCTCAAGATCCAATTCAGCCTATGATGCCTTCTTGGATTTACAATGAGAACTTAGTCCCAGGTAAAAAAAATTTTTTAAGTCCCTTTTATAATTACTTCCAGAATCTTATTTTTTTCCTAGCACTTATTAAAATTGCATGCAGACTAAATAAAAAGGTTTTATTAACACATCTTGAGAGTACATGAATTGCATTTTTCCTGTTGATTATACAAAAATTATAAAACAACAGCAACATTCAAATAAACTGTTGCAAATTAAAATTTTAAATGGTGGTATTTATAAAGGTAATAGATAGAATGCTACCCACAGAGTCAAGACCTCCCTGAATTCAAATACTTCTTCTTGCGCACAGACTTTGTGATCCTAGGCTTGTCACTTAATCTGTCAGTATTTCTGGGCAACAAGTTGCAGAACAAATGCCGATTTGCTGCCAGGTTTCTTCATTGGAGTTTGTTATACCAATTAAATTATGTCTGGTTTAATAAAAAAGAAACTTCAAAATATTTATAATTTGGAGGTTTTCTAAAGTACATTTAAGAAATTCAAAGACATCTTGCTTCTATATACCCTCTGATCTTTTTCTTTGTATTTTTTTGTATTTTATTGTTTTAGGTAGTTATAATTAATTTAGTATATTTATATTCTGCTTTATTCCATAAGTTGCATTTTTCTAAATGGATCGCAAAATTAGAAGATTAAAAACAACCATATTTTAAATTTACCAATTTCTTTTACAAGAAATGTTTTATTCTCCTTAACTTTGTCTTTAGCTTAAATATCCAAAGATTGCTATTTAACCAGGTAGCTTCAAAAGAGGATGCCTTTGACATAACGAGTGATCACTAAGGACTTTAGTTTTATACATCATATATGCCATCCAGATTAGTGTTTTGTTCCTAACAATAATAAGGAATATCTTGTTGTCCTCCATAATAGGATACTTAAAAGTTCTGTTATATCTGTAATTGGACTGTCTAACTTCCCTTTTCATATAATGAATAGACATAAATTGAAGTATATTTCAAACCTGATTTTAGCCTGTTCAAGCTCTGGTACTATTTTATTCCATGTGTTTTTCTACTCTGAAAAAAGTACAGTCTCATTTATACAGCTTTTGCTCATTTGAATATGTTTTCTGTATAGTTTCTCTTCATCAAAATAGCTCTTTCAGTTCAATTTTTCCTACAAGAGAATTTATATGTAAATTTTGTATATCATAGAATTTTATTGGAGTTGCCAGATAATTTTCTCTAATATATAATTAACAGAACAGTTAAATTAAAGTTAATGATGCTATCTTCTCATTCAGACTTAGAAAATTGTAGATCTCTTGGGCAGTCAATAGCCTTTCAGATCTTCCTTGACTTTAATACTAGTTGGAGTAAGTTGTAAAGTGTTTCTTAATGCATCAGTTCAGCTTAATCTCTATTTATTAAGTACCTACTGGGCGAAACTCTAGGGATATAAAGACAAAAGCATCGCCATTCCCTCCAGGTTTTCCTAAATCCAGATCTCAGCTGCTTTATATGTATGTATTCAATAAACATTTAGTACTTACTCTGCAATATAGTATTAGTGGTGCTGGAGGAAGTACAAAAATTATATATATATATATAGGATTATGTTGCAAATATTCCTTTAACAAATGTAACACGCACCATTCAGGGAGATTGCTGCCTACCCTTTTTCTGAAAAATCCTGAAACCAAGAGCCCCAGGAAGAGTAGTTCCCCACCCTCAAAAAAATTGAAGCCCTTCTTTCAACCTACATTGAAGGGAGAAGGGGCCCCTTATTGCCATCAGCCACCAATTATTTGCTAAATTACTTAAAGAAGCAATTAAGCCAGCCTAGTCATAGCAGGAAAGAATCTGGAGAGAGAAGTAGATGGCATATGTGAGGCAGGTCAGATCACCGTGACCACTACCTCCACTTGAGACTATCAAGGAATACAACCCAGGGCACTAAATTCAAGAACCCTGGGAAAAGCAGTTGCTCAGACCTTCAGCCCTGCTCCCAGCCTATTCCCCACAACCATCATCGAAAAGAAAAATCATGGGAAAAGGAACCCACCATAGCACCAATACCATTTGCTGATCTCACTGCTCAACATCAGCACTCTGAAAATCAGTGGCAGTCCTTAAAATGCAATCTGGCAACTTCCTCCATTAGGGAAATAGTGTCCTTAGTCTCCACAGCTACTAAAGTCCAAAAAAATAAAGTTCTCAACACTAAAGATCTTAACACCATCAGCTGGTTCTATCAGAAAGCATATGGTTTCATTAAAGGAAATCACATTTGAAAAGATTCATTACTACCTGCTTTGCTGCTAAGGAGCACAAGGCCTTTCTATATGATTTGTAGCTGAAGTTTCCTTTATGACACAGTTAAAATGTGAGCTTCTTAACAGCAGGTGCTGTCTTACCTTTCCATTTTATGAAGGGCTTAGTGCACTACTTGCACTTTATGCAGTCACTCATTACATGGTGAACAAACTCATGTTCATAATAGTCCTGTTGTTCACATCACTAGTCAATTTTTTAATATTTTCTTTTTATATTCAATAGTGTTATAAATTGTACCACATGATTTATTTTTCCTTAGCACTTCATGAAAAAACACAAGTGAATAAAAATAGTCTAAATTACCTTAATACTTAAAAGATAAATATTTTCAAGGGTATGTCTGATCCTCTTGCTGTATTCAGTAACAGAAATAATTCAAATGGTACTATGTTGAGTTGAAATTTATGCCAAAAATTTAAACTCTCTCCAAAAAATATATTAAGTCAACTTCAGTATGAAATACCTATAGATGTGTTATACCATTGATATTTTTTCCATTTTTTCTTTCCTCTTTTTGTTTTGTTATTTAACTAGTGTACTTTTATTTCTTTTTTTTTAAATTTAATCCCATTTTATGAGATTATTCTTCATCTTATTAGAAGGTGAAACTTAATCAGGGCTAGGTTATATATTTTCATACACACACACATATACATACAATATACACAAATGGTGGGGGTTTTTTAAATGTTAAAAAAAAATTAGTGACATTCCAAGAATGATTTGTCTTAAAAAATTTATATATGTTTTATTTTGGATAATTTTATTTTGGATATTTGGATAAATATATCCATTATTCCCTATTTGGATAGAAGATTTCTTTGTGTTAGAATGATGTGCATTAAGTTCATGTTACTCTTCTAAATCAAATTTTATCATCACTCGTTTAAAAGGGAACAATAGAATATTTTAATCAAAATATATAGAGGCACTGAGTAGCATTACAACAGCAGAAAACAGTTAATTTCAACTTTTCTTGAAAGTTGTATTGTTTAGTTTTAGATACTTTGTTTAGGTAATTGAAAGATAACTCCCTAGAAAATTTTCATAGCTGAATTGCATTAAAAATTATTTTTTATCCAGTTAATGAAGTCTTAGGGAAGATTCTCTTAGATGAATTTGTTTTGGGAAGAGATTGTCCATGTTAAGTTTACACCATGTTCTCAAAGTCTAATGGCTTGTCTTGGGAGCCCTTCAGGAATATATTTTAAAATGCTAAATTATTCTTTTTTCTGTTCCAGGCAAAAGAATATTGTTTATGCACCCATGCCAAAAACAAAAACCAAAAATTTGGAGTGCTATGAAAGTTTTTCCATTTTAAGCTCCAGCAAATCAGTCATAACATAAATGTAAAAGTATACTTGTACTGTCACCTAATTAGAAATAATTTTACTATTGCATTGTTGTTGAATTATGTCCTCCATGAGCCCATGAACCATACTGTTCGTGGGGTTTTCTCGGCAAAGATGCTAGAGTAGTTTGCCATTTCTTTCTCCAGTGGTTTTAAGAGGCAAAGTGACATGATTAATGTCACATGGCTGGTGTCTGAGGCCAGGTTTTCCTCATTCTATCATCTGAGCCATCTAGCTCTCCCTCGAAGGGATCAGCTGATACACCTCAGGGCCAAGTCCAGGCTTGTTTCTGTATTGTGTCTGTGAGCTAAAAATGGTTTTCATACTTTTTAAAAGAATAAAACTTTGTTTAATAATACAGAAACTATCGTTAGCTCTCAGGCAGCCGTGAGCCAATCATTAGGCCAATCAGCAAGGCAATATGTAGTTGGGTAACCTTTGCTAGATAGCAAAACATACTACAAAATGTCTATTCATCTGTAGTGTTTTTACACTTGTAATTATGCAGTCTCTTCTTTTCTTTACTAGATGCCTATAAGAAGATTTTAGAAACCACTATGACTCCAACTGGAATAGACACCGCTAAACTTTATCCCATCCTGATGTCATCTGGACTTCCCAGGGAAACCCTTGGGCAAATTTGGGCCTTAGCCAATCGTACTACCCCTGGAAAACTTACTAAAGAAGAACTTTATACTGTTTTAGCTATGATAGCTCTAACTCAGGTATACATGTTTTTCTTAAAATTAAATATTAAAACCAATGTAGATAGGAGAGATTTTGGTTATTTATATATTTTGTTTTACATTATATTATGTATGTTTACATATCTACATTTCTTCTATAATAGTGTATAATTATGCATGCATTATAGTTTTCATTTTATTATATATGAATAAGAGATTTCTCTATCATACTGCTTATGTGGCATGTTTGCTACTACTTATAGAAAAATTTTTATCCTATAATTCTTGGGTATAGGTAAAAGAGCTTAAGTAAGTATAACATTAACATTTCAATGTAGAATTTCTACAGTTTTTATTTTATTTTTCATATAAAATATTTGGGTTTTATTTATAATACGAACAAGATTTTAAATGAGACTTTGTTTCATTGTCTATATTTTCAAGTTTGGATCATTTTAGCTTGAAATGTAAGTCTTAAATCTTAAGATTTTGCATTTTTTCCCTTTGTTCTATTTAGAGGGGGGTGCCTGCAATCAGTCCTGACACATTAAACCAGTTTCCAACTGCTCCTGTCCCAAATCTGAGTGGCTTTCCTATGACTCTTCCTACCCCAGTGAGTCAGCAGACTATGATGCCTTCTGGTCCTACAGTCTCTATGCCTCTTAACATTGGACAGCCAGTCATGGGTATTAACCTAGTTGCACCAGTGGGTGGAGCTCCAGCTCAAGCTTCCAGTGGTTTTGTGCCAACTTATCCAGGAAATCAGGTCAGTGGAGTTATTGTACTTTGCCCAATCCAAGTAATAACCAAAGGTGAATTTAGATAACTTCTTTACAGAAAGGAACATTGAAGTAAAGCACCAATAGTTGGATAGCATCCATTAGAATTTGGTATTATAGAAAGAGGCAAATGTAGTTTTTTGCCTTTACAAAGAAATTTTGATGATCTAAAAAGATACTTAATTCTTTGTGGTAAATAGAAAGTTTTGTTTTTCATTTCTTCTAAAATTTATTATGATAGAATTTTTTTCCCCAGATATTAACTTTAATACTATATGTGAGCTAAATGCTTAATGCTACTTAAGTTAAAAGGAATTAAGCTACTAATATGTATCGAGTTGTTCTTTCTGGAACCTAATTATTGTACCTATTTCTTTTATTTCTTTTTATTTCTTTAGAAGATGACATTTCAATAAAAGCTATTATTTAGAATTCTTACTAGTTCAAGAATGATAGATTTCTTTATTAAATTACTCAAATGTCAATCTGTTAATTTTAAAGATTGAGTCTTAATTTTCAAACCAACTTTACTATTTGCATTGCTCAAAGATCATCTCAAAAATGGAAGAATAGTAAGACTTCCTTCATTAGTTAATGCTTTGGTTGTAGTTAAAGATTTTTGGCTTATTTGTATTCATCTTTTTTTTACTTAATATCTTTTATAATCTAGGTAGTAAAACCAGAAGAAGATGACTTCCAAGATTTTCAAGATGCTTCAAAGTCAGGATCACTTGATGATTCATTTACTGATTTCCAAGAGATGCCTGCTTCTTCAAAAACCACTAATTCCCAACATGGGAGCAGGTAGAAGAAGAGAGTTGTTCAGCATTGTATTTAATGGCATAAAAACATATCTCATCTTTTAGAAAGAATTTGATTCCTGACTTAAGATATTCCTCATTATCCCTTCTTTGTTTACATATATTCTGGCCTTCGTACTTTCTTCCCACTTTTCTACCTGCAACTTCTGCTTCTGCCATCTTCCCTTGGTGCTTATTTTGGTTGCTTTTGAGATGAATTTAATGTAGGTCAATGTTCCTTTTCAGTTAAAGAAATGGCTTCAAATTTTTATATATTTGGGTTTGTAAATACCTTTGGGGAGACAGTTTACAGTTTTGAGGGTTTTTTAAATTTCTAGTATCTAAGACCATCCCCATTTTATAGTTTAATTTGCCACCCTAAAAAAGCAAGACTTATATTTTTAAATATAGCTGCTCACATATGTCTCCCATCTTCAGTTTGAGAAAATGGTAGGCTTTCAACTTTCTGCACTAATAATTATTGGCATCTCAGCATTTTTTAATACCAATCGAAGTCTTTTTTTTACAATGATTCATGCTCATGCCCACTTATCCCATTTTCATGATACAATAGTTACCTGTTTCACACAGTAATGGAGAATACATCAGACATTAAAGTGTAAGATATTTTTCCCTTAACCAGTTCTTAGAACCATTGTTTTTGTCAGTACATATGAACAGCTTTTATATATGTTTCTATGCCATATCATTCATTATTTCTTTTGTGTAGTGATTTATCAATTACTGAGTACTTACTATGTGTATGTTATTTGAAGAGAACAATTGTAGCAGTATAAAATTTTACAAATTAAGTAGTTAATTTTCTTTTGAAGAGCTTTATAATCTCATGAGAAAGACAGGCCAAACCAAATGAAAACACATGAAAACACAGTAAACATTATATGTCCATAAAATAGTGAACCTGGTTTCTTTCTCAATCTTTGTGTTAATAACAATCTTATTACTTTAAAAGTATATATATGTATATACATGTACACATACATACACACAAATTATGACTAAATTGAGTAAATGTAAAGTAAATTCTGTTTTTTCCACTGATTTCCACAATAAAACAGGAGACAAATTCCCATGGAACATTACTCCTTTAGGGTTTTTGCTTTATATTTATCTTTAATTTGGAGCATTTAAGATGGTAATCATGCTGGGCATATTTCAACAATCTGTATTTGATGGGAGTTTTAGTTCTCATTTAATTTTTCTTTACAGCAATATTTTGCAGCTTTCTTTTCCTTACATTAATATCACAGTGTAGACCTAATTGTTACTATATCCATGTGTTCTCTATGTTATAGAAATTTTTCCATATCTAAAATTCTCTTGACTTATATTCTCAAGCTCCCAAAATTTAATTACCTTTTTTATTTCCCTGGGCTTGGTACTTCATAAATTTGGTCGTCAGTGTCCTCATTTTTCCTGGCTAATATATGATGTACTGTAGTTTGAAAATTCCTTAGTTTTGATGCCTCAACAAATGTAAGATAAATTTGTATCAATACTATAAACTTTTAATTCTATTGAATTCACCAAAAACAGGAGTATATGGAGGGTGATGATTAGATTGATCGATACTAAACAGTCCACTAAGTCTTTATAGAAAGCTTTATCTTAATCTGATTAAGTCTTTATGTAAGATATGAACCTTGAGTCATATTAAAAAAAAAAAACCTCATTTGTTCAGGGGTAAGTGGAATGGTTAATTAATCAATTCATGTAGGCATAGTGAAGAACATTAGCTAAGCTATAGAATAAGAAGTTGATTTGCAATTTTGCAGGGTGTCTTAGAACTTGTGATTAGTGATTTTGATTTGCCGGAAGTGGAAACCATTATTGTAAAAACTTCCAGAAAAAGTGGATACTTTGGGGCAGCTAGGTAGCGCAGTGGTGAAAGTACCAGCCCTGAAGTCAGGAGGACCTGAGTTCAAATCTGGTCTCAGATACTTCCTAGCTGTGTGACCCTGGGCAAGTCACTTAACCCCAATTGCCTCAGCAAAAAGAAAAAAAAAGTGGATACTTAAAGGAAATGATTCTTGCTTATGAGGACAATTCAAGGGGTAGAGACTGCCAGTAGTCCAGTTGAGATAATCAGAATATAATGGAAAATATGTTTCAGGAAAAAAAGAGTAGGATTTAGTGTTATACTAAATATATATATATATATATATATATATATAGTGTTATATGTTATAAGATATATACATCAGTAAACATTTATTAAATGTCTTTGATATGGCAGATTCTGTGCTAATTACCGAGGATACAAAGAAAGGCAAAAGATTACTCTCAAAGAGTTCACAATCTAATGGAAGAGACTACAGATTGACAAGTTGGAAATAATAGAGGGAAGGCACTACAATTATAGAGCATCAGAAAAGACTTTCTGTAGAAGGAAGAAATTTAGTTAGGATTTGAAAGAAGCTAGGAAGAGTTTTTCAGGCATGGGGGACAGTTAGCAAAATAATCCAGTATCAGGAGATAAAAAGACTTCTTCTAGAAACAACTCAGAGACCAGTGTCACTGAATGCCAGAGTACAGGTGTGAAGTGCAGAAGTGGGGAGATGGGGAGGAGCAGTTTACAAAGGATTTTATATTTGATATTAGAAGTGATAGGGAATATGAGTGTGAGGGGTCATGGTCAGATCTGCGCTTCAGCAGAGACAGACTTGTGGCAAGTCCATCAACTAGCAAGCCAATGCAATGTACTTCAGGCATGAATTAATAAGAGATTGCACCAGGGTGGTGGCAGTGTTAAGAGGGTGTATTTGATCCATATTATGATGATTAAAAATTCAACAGATATTGAGAGCAGATTGGATATAGGAGGATGGGTTTAATTTTTCAGTAAGATATGAGACAGTACTCAGGGTCGGGAAGGGGGAGGGAAGTGTAGTCAAAGGTTTGAAAAGGAATGGAAATGTTTGGAAGAAGTAATGAGTGTTTTGGTGAGTAGGATAGCAACTTAATTAAAGAGGTAAAAAAGGATTACCTAGTAGCAATGAGGGCCCAATTAAAGTTACATAAAATATATTTGTAATTGACCAGTTAATATGGTTTTGTGATTTTCTCCAGCTTCAGAAACGTATATGTTAATAGGAAAGGCAGTGATGGCTGGAGTTTAGAAGGGCACAATCAGTAATATGATGAGAGGGCAAGGCACTCCAGAGGACAATATAGACCTGAACTGGTTCATCAATGGGTCCAGATGGGGAAAAAGGAAGAGTATGTCTAGTGCAAAGATAATGACCTGGGAAAGAACTAAGTTTGGGAGAGAGGGGTGGAGGCCATGGTATAGACAACAAACAGGACCTGCAAGGCAGATTGTCATCAGATAAGGGAATTTCAATTTGATATATTTGTGGATAATGGCAAGATCAAGCATTTGTATGTGGCTGAACCATTGTAGGATGGTGGGAGTAGATAAGATCATAAGAAATGACTATGTTGAACTATAAGGTTTGAGTGAAGGAATATTAGTATGTATATCGAAGAACCCCAGTATGAAGGCAAGATTAAAAGGAAAGAAAAAAAGGTCTGTAAGCTATACACTGAACTAATAGAGAATCAGTACAGCTCAATACACCTCAGCTACCAGAATTTATAATGGATAGTAAATATGCATTGAATGAATGTCAAAGAAGTTACTAGTGATAGTGGGAGGAGAACCAGGAAATGGCGGTGGGAAACTAGGTGTATTTCAACACCCCCATAACAACTAATGAGTCCAGAGGAATGAGTGAAAGTGCACCCATTGCTTGAAGATGGGAAGGAGAGGCCTATATCATCAAGTTGGATAGGAATTCAGCTTGGGAGGCATAAATGAGTGGGTAAGGATTTTCTAGATTTAAGGAACAGTTTGAGCAAAGGCATTGCATCGAAAAGCATGGGGCAGGTATGGAGAACTGTAAGTAATACAGATATAAATTAATACTATAAAGCTGGAAATGGAAAGATAGGTTGGTGACAGATTTTAAAGGTCTTTAACACCAGCTTAAGAGTCTTAACTTTGTCTAGTTTTGAACAGTATAACATGACAAGACATGTATAAAAAAGATGTCTGGTAGGGAATGGAGGATGAAATGGAAGTGAAGAAAGAATGATTAGAACATCTATTAGGATATTGTAGAAGCCAAGTAGTGGAAATAAGAGTTTTTTCTAGGCTAATAATGATGAAATAGAGAGGAGTTGGAAGTAAAAGATACTTCGTAGGTAAAGTGAATATCATTTGTTAACTAGAAATGAGAGGTGGGAGGAAAAGAAGTTCCAACAACAAGATTCCAAATATATCAGACTAAGTGAAATTGTGTTAGCACTCAGGAACAGTGACATCAAGAACAGAGTTGGGGGAAAAGATTATGTATTCAGCCTGAATTTGGGACATTTAAGTTTGAGATTGGTAAAGGAGTTAGAGATGTGGTTCTCGGTTTGACAGGAAAGATAGAGAAATTTGAGCATCATTTGGTTGTCAGTGGATGTTGAAGCCATGGGAGTGAATGAGGATGCCAAGGAAAGACAAGAAATATCAAGGGGAAATAAAAACTAAAGAGGAAAGACAAAATTTTGAAAACTCACATGTTTAAGAGTAAGAGAAAAGAATATTAAAGAAAGGGACTGAAGAATGAGGAAAGGAATCAAGAGACTATGGAATCTTTGAAGTCAAGGGAGGAAAAATGTAGCTAATAGAATGGAGGTACTTATCAATGCCCACTTCTCCACAGATATCAAAAAAGAAGATGGAATTATGCAATAACCACAGTATATTTTTTTGTTTTATTTCAGTAGAGACAGTAGTGAGAACAAATTTAGAGGCTTTATTTAGACCTCTTCTCTCAAGAAGCCTTTAGTTTATTTAGAAAGGTTCATGGTTCTTGACATTTTAAATACTGGGCTTATATACTTGGGTACTTTGCATCTGTACTGGAGAACAAAAATTCTGTTTTCCTATTTAGATCTGGGAATGAATCTGTTTATATGTAAATGGTATAAACACTTTCATGGTGATTAGCAGTTGTTTTTTTAATAATGAGTTCAGAAGAGAAGACTACAATGAATTATTCAATTGCAATATGCATAAAATTACAGACTGAGTCATAGCCTTTCTTGAATGAGATTTCATTTCATTGGTTTTAATCAGCAACACTTCATTACCCTGAGAATGCTCTATTTTTTCTAACTACCTTATTCTGTGGTGAACATAATTTTAAAATTAATAATATTTAGTTAAATGTCAGATTTAGCAAAAAGATTTTACCACCTTAAAATCACAAAGCTATAACAAACTATCTTTGGTTAGAGTCACAAAAGACAAAATGTATCATGTAGCTGACTGTCTTTTCTACTGTATTAATTCTTTCTATTCAGTTGTAAAAACATCTAACAACATTTTGTACAATGAGCTCTAGTCTAATTACTTATAGAGCTTTTCTTTAAAGTCCATCTATAGTGTATACATGATTACCCATTTCATTTGCAAAGTAGACATTTGTTAGCTATCTAACCGCAGTGTAAAATTAAATTATATCTCAACTATAGTTTGATGCTATTGTAGTCCTGAAGCACTGTGGATTACCATTAGCATGGGTTTGTAACTTGCTTGTAGGCATCTGATAAGATTTAAGTGACTTGGGAAATATTTTTGCTCTGGGGCATATAGGACTCAAAAAGAAATTCATTTATATAGTTTGTATCTGTGGTATTGAATGATTTAACCTGGAGTTAGAATACTGTCATTCATATGTAAAAGTTGTTCTTCCTGGGAGCTTTCCTCTGTCTGATAAGGAGGTGGGGGGAGAAGGAGGGAAGCAGTTGCCATGTGTATTTGAGCATTCCAAAAATTACCAACATAGATACTACTTCCTTTACCACTTTCCTTATGCAGTAAGAAATATGTTGTCAGTAAAAATCTTTTAATCTAATTGTGAGATGATTGTTGTTTTGCTACGAAGATAACTCCTAGAATCCACTGGTGTGTTGATTGTAAAAATGCAAATTACATTAATACTACTACTTTATATCAGATGGGTTAGCTTCTGCCAGTGGCAATCAAAAGCAGAGAATTTCAAGCTTGGCTTGAACAACATTTCATTACTTCTGATTCTTATCATTCCTATTCTACCTCTCTGAACCCACTTTAAAGCATATGACTTATAATAAAGTTAACATAATACATTTTTAAAATCTAGTTTCTCATATTGGCTATGCATGTTTAGAGCATTTCATTTCTGTGCTTTTGTATCAAGGGGGCTTTATAGCCATAATCATTCCATTGCTTCCACACGCCTCCACAACCTCATCTATTATTTTGGCTTAAAGAGGTGGTTAGAATTAGTGTGTGACTGACCACTCTTATATTCATAAATTCATAAAAAGGTTGCTGCTTTTAAGTCTTAATTTTTTAAAGATAAAATAGTAAAAAAATTTTCATAATTGTATTAGCATCAGAATTTTTACCCTAACTTTTGGCATGCAAATGATTTTAGGAAGTATGTAATTTCTGTTTTGAAAATCAATCTCTTACATGATTTGTAGTAATACTGAAGAATTTAATGTGCTAAACATTTAAAGGATTTTCTTCCCTTTCTAGTGCCCCTTCTTTGATACCACTTCCAGGAACAAAAGCACCACCTTCAACAGATAAATATTCTGTATTTAAAGGAATTGCTATTGATAAGACATCAGAAAACACAGCTCCATTTGGAGGTAAAAACAAAATTTGTTGACTCAAAATATGAAACATAATTTTCATGTTTCTATGATTTTATTAGGGATTTTATGCTGTGTGCAAAATATTAGTCATTTAGGTGAAGGTTTTAAATTTTATTTAGCTATGGAATACTTTCACAGTAATCTTAATGAAGCTTTTGCCTTTTTTATATGCATTGTAGAACATGGAGACAAATACAGTGCTTTCAGAGAATTAGAACAGCCTGCAGAAAATAAGTCCTTAGGTAAGTTTTTGGCAATATACTAAAAATACATTGTTTGAGTTTTTTTTATTTTTAGTAAAAACTTGAGTGTCCTTGGACATGTCAGTGAGGTTTATTTAGGAAAAAAATATATTAAATCAAGAACAATAACATTGGAATAGAGTTTTCTAGTTAGTGATTTAAGTTTCCTCTTGGAGACTGTCATATTACAAAGTTAAGTGGGGCTATCAAGACTTGAGCTGCTGAACTACTTTGTGTTAGAGCAGCGCAGCAAATGGTAGCTCACCCTTCTCTCTCTCTCTTTCTTTCTCTCTGCCTCTCTCTCTCTCTCTCATCCCTCTTTCCCTTTCCTCCCCCCTTTTATTCTAATATTTATTTCACTAAGCTACTACCAGCTTTGTCATTTGTTGCTACTCATGTTTCTTTTAATAAGAATATATCAGATCACCAGTGATTAGAAACACAAAAGCCTAGCCTCTACCGAGGTAGAAATGTCATTTTAGGATTCCTGCCTTTGGGGTTGACTGGGCTCCTTTATACTAATTGACAGGATATAATCCTGCTTTCTTTCTCCTCAAGATGGTGTACAACAAATCTTCATAAATTTGCCATCTTTCTAGGAAGATAATGACAAATTTATTTTAAAACAGTAGAAAGATGATAGTGTTCTTAGGGGCTGTCAGAAATTACCTTTTGCAATGTCCTTTACAGAATGTGACAGGATAGAGATAATCTCTTAAGGCATAGAATTGTTTACTGGAAACAAGTAGCCTCAAAAGGATACTCATGGAATAATTTGCTTAATATATCATGCTATTGTAGTTTTTGATGTGAAAGTTTCTATTTACTGCTACTATTTTGTAAATAGTTGTCAGCTTATAAATTACCCAATGCTGATTTGTTTTTAACCTTTTCACCAGCTTACCTCACTAATGGAAAAGTGTACAGTTCATCAGTAAGTTTAGTTTGCTGTGGTGTTTTTGTTTTTATAAAATAAAACAAAAAGTTGTCAATTTCACAGATTATTTTAGAGTAGCACATCAAATTTTAAATGAGTTGCTTGTTAGTTATTTCATTCATATGAAATAATATATGTTTTCTGATATAATCATGGATAGAATTACCTAAAATCCAGAATTATTTTGAGAATGTTTAACAAAATTTTTGTCCATTTGTGAAGTTGACTTCATTCTTGTTAGTACTACATATTAAAAACATAAGACTCGGGGAAATCTGAGTGCAATTTCATTCCCTGTATAAAAATTGATATTAAATAAAAATGTCTTTGTTCATTTAGACATTATGCTGGTGAACTGGTTATATATTTTAGATTAACAGAGAAGTTCTACTTTCTCTATTTCCTATGCTTCTCTGGTTTATAATTTTAAAAATAAATTTTTATTTATAGCTTTTGGTTTTTTTACATCACCATAATTTCTCCCAGCCTCTCTCCCCCTTTCTCAGATAACAAATACTATTTTTTAGAGAAAAAAGATAAAAATTGGTCAATAATTATAAAAAGTCAGAAAATATATGCAGTGCCCCACACCCATGGATCTCCTACTTCTACCAAGAAGTATTGAGGGAGCTTGTTTCTCTCTTCTTAGGGCCATGCTTGTTCTTTGTAATTTTGCATCATTCACTTTTAATTCTTTTGTGGCTTTTCTATTTACATCGTTGTAGTTATTGTATATTGTTTTCTTGTCTCTGCTTATTTAACTCTGCATCAGATCATATAAGTCCATACTTTTCTGTATTCATCATATTTTTTTAGTTTTATTGGTGTGATTTGTTTTTACATTGTAAAGCATTTATAGATTATTTTAATTCTATGTAAGATTTCCTAACAAAGTAAAATAATTAAGCAAAATTCACAATAAAGTGAATTTGGAAGTGCATGAAACATTTCCACAATTGTAACACCCTCCCACTTCTCTTTTTTAATTATTTTTTAAAATTTACAACACTTTGCTGAGTCTCACTCTCATTCCTAACTCCAACCAAAAAAAAAAGAAAGAAAAAAACAAATTCCTTATAAAAGATATGCATAGCCAAGCAAAACAAATTCCCGCATTTATCAGAAATATATGTTTCATTCTGCACCCTATATCTATTAGCTCAGTCAGGGGCTATATAAATATGTTTCATCATAAATCCTTTGGAATGATAGGTGGTAAGTGGTATTTAAAGCTTTTATAGTTGTCTTTGCAGTATCATTATTGTAGTAATTGATCTCTTGGTTCTGCTCTTTTCAATCTTTATCACTTTATAAAAGTTTTCCAAGTTGTTAATAGTATAATTGGTGTATATTTATACACTATTACAAATTATATAGTGTAAATTGTTCTTATTCTACTTAATTCATTATCTATATATATATAAATCTCTTCATGTCTCTTTGTAACCTCATTTTTTATATCATAGTAATACTGCTGTCATAATCATTAACAACAACTTATTCAGCTGTCCTTCAATTGATGGGCAGATATCTCAGTTTCCAGTTTTTTGCTACCAGACAAAAAAACAACTATAAATATTTTTGTACATAAAGGACCTTTTCCTATTTCTTTGATCATTTTTGGCTATAGAACTAGCAGTGGTTTATCTGGGTCAAAGGTTTAGTTTAGTAACTTCTCTTTGTAATTCCAAATCAGTTTCTAGAATCGTGTACTGATTCACAGGACTACCAACAGTGCATCAATGTTTTTGTTTTTCTATATCCTCTTCAGAATTTGTTATTTTCCTTTTCTATCATTTCTGTCAAATCTGATGAGTATAAGATAGAATCTCAAAAAAGCTTTAAATTGTCTTTAGTTAGTAGTGATTTTGGAGTATTTTTATGTCTATAAATAAACTAGGTTTCTTCCCTTGAGAACTGCATATTATATCCTTTTACTATTTATCAATTGGGAAATGACACTTAGTCTTATAAGTTTGAATCAGTTCCTTACATGTCTTGACAATAAGGGCTTTAGCAGAGAAAATTTGTTTCAAAGATTTTTCCCCCAAGTTCTTCTCTTTTCATTTTAGCTCCATTGAATTTGTTTATGGAAAAAAATTAATATATGCAATCAATCTTGTCACTAAATTAACAAATATTACAAAATCTATTACTATGGAATTGTTATTTCAAGAATTAAAGACCATATTTTGTGACTTAAGAATTGAAGTTCCATTGATGAGTAGTTCATATACTGTTGTTTTCCTTAGAAAGGAAAAATAGTTTTCTTTAATAATTGATGGGAACATTATAGTGAACATTTTGAGATTATCCAGACATGAGTTTTAAACAGTCAGCAAGCATTTATTAAGCATTTAGCTACTGTGTAATAATGCCACAATAGAAATAAAAATCATTCTCTTCCCTCAAAAATCTGAGTGAGTGTGTGTGTGTGAATACAAAATAGATATAAGATAATTTTAAGGAGAGGACACTGGGAAGTGAGGGGAAAATAGAGTTATGAAAAGTTTTGTGTAGAAGGTGATGTTTAAACTAAGACTTGAGGAAAACTAAGGATTCTGAGATACATTTGTGAGAAAGGAGTATATTCCAGGTATGGGGGAATAAATAGCCAATAGAAAAAGCTTAGAATCTGGAATTGAAGTGTCATTTATGAGCAGCGTTAGAACATGTGTCATAAAAATGGCACAGATCTGTGACAGATGTGTGATAAAACTGGAAAAGTAGCTTAGCCATATTTTATAGTAATAGTTGCTGTAATTTTGATTTGTCTGTTAAATACTTATTATGTACCAAGTTCTGTGCTGTCTAATCTTTGCTTTATGAAAGACTTTTAGAAATTTGGAAAACTGCAACTAATCATATCTTAAATATTATGGATATAAGTGATGATATTATCACGGTAACAAAGAATAAGAACTCTGTCAATCTTAGACCTAGATATTGACTTATATTTTCAACAAAGCCTGGTTTTAATTCTTTAAAGAAATGTTCCTGGGGACAGTTAGATGTGTGGTGAATAGAACATTGGCCCTGGAGTTAGGAAGACCTGAATTCAAATTTGGCCTCAGTCACTTTAACACTTACTAGCTGTATGACCTTGAGCAAATCACTTAATTCCAAATACTTCACCCCAAAAAAGCACACAGAAAGAAATTTTCTTTTAATTTTTTAAAACATTTTTAAAAAATGTTCTTGTATATTTTTGGCTGCCAACAAAATTTTGGTTTAGCAACCTTTTCCTTAGGATATTTAGATACAAAACCAAAATTTTTAAATAGCTCTGAGATTGAAATATAAAATGACATTGATTGCCAGAATTCCATTACATTTAAGTGAGAGTAATATCTAACTAAACCTAATAAGCAAGTATGCCCTGTATCAAAGGAAGCTGGAAACATGAGGAGTGAGACTTGTATTTTCTGACTGAGTACCTTTTTTTTAAGAGTTATGAACCTTTTTATTGGTAACTTTGGGGCAAAAAAACAAATCAGTAAATATTTGTTAAGTGCCTACCATTGTATGCCCTGTGCTAGGCATTCTGTGGCCTTAGATGACATTTTTGGGAAGGGAGGATTATTTTTCTCTTTCTGATAAATTAATGCCCATGTAATTTAGGAATATCAGTTTGTATCTAGTCCTGTATTGAAAATGCACAATTAAACAAAATGTATTCCCTGGGTATTAACATTAAATTTCTCATTACTTCACCAATACCATTAGTTCATATGGTATTATTGTTTAATGTTTAAAGGTTTTATTCTTGGGAGAACACCATTCCTTGCATAGCTCTCCAGTAATCCTCTCAAACCCTTCTCATTTCACTGCATGCTCAATGGACCATCTACAAGGACAGAAAATAGTGAAGTCTTGACCCTGACAATGAAAGACCAGTGATTGCCAATATTGGACATTGACGCATTTATGGAACTAACTAATTAAAAGGCATTTGAGGAATGAAATGAGCCATAAAGCATCAGCAGGGTTTTTATCTATTTCCTCATCCATGGATTTCAATGTGGGAATAATCTGTGATTTCCAAATTGGGAATCTAGAGGAGGGTAAATACACAAAAAGATCAGGTGGTAGTTAAATTTGTGTCTTCAACTCAACAATGGAAGAGGCAGAATTAACAAATGTATTTGACACTTTGCAGGAAGTTTTGATTCAGTCTACATTATGTGGTTTTAAGTTAAACATCCTTGTTCCCTTTTTCATTTCAGGAGATAGCCTTGCAGAATTCAAGTCTACAGGAACAGATGATGGCTTCACAGATTTTAAAACAGCCGACAGTATTTCACCACTAGAACCACCAACAAAAGACAAAATGTTTCCAATTCCCTTCCCCTCTTTAACCATACAACAGAAACAACCAACACAAGCTAAAAATCATCTGAACTTGGCAGACCTAGATATGTTTTCCTCTGTTGGTGCCCCTGGCGAGAAACCACTTTCTTTTCCAGATGCATTTAGCTCTTCAAAATCATTGTCCATGCGGCCACTCCCAACAACTGTTGCCGCAACCGCCACAACATCGGCACCAACTAAAAATTCTAGCTTAGCTGATGACTTTGGAGAATTCAGCCTTTTTGGGGGATATTCTAGTTCAGCATCTGTTGGGGGACAGGATGACTTTGCAGATTTTATGGCTTTCAGTAATAGCTCCAGCATGTCTGAGCAAAAAGCAGATGATAAATATGATATTCTTAAAGAAGAAGCTAGCACTGCTCCTCTGACTAGCAGCATAGGCAGCGCAGTGAGAAATGGGCAAACCTCTTCAGCTGCTGCTCCAACCAAATATGACGTCTTCAAACAGCTTTCTCTGGAGGGCCCTGGAATAGGGATGGAGGAGTTAAAAGACAGCACTCCTCCAGGGAAAAGTGACGAAGACTTTGCTGACTTCCATTCAAACAAATTCTCATCTCTGTGTGGTAATTCAGACAAATCTCTGGTGGAAAAAGTGGTAGCTTTCAGACATGCCAAAGAAGACTCTGCTTCTGTGAAGTCTTTGGACCTGCCTTCCATTGGTGGTAGCAGTGTTGGCAAGGAGGACTCGGAAGATGCGCTCTCTGTCCAGTTTGACATGAAACTGGCTGATGTAGGAGGAGATCTTAAGCATGTCATGTCTGATAGCTCTTTGGATTTGCCCACAGTTAGTGGCCAGCATCCGCCTGCAGCAGGTGAGGAATTGGTGCGATTGCTCTGGTGATAGTAGTAGATTTCAAAGATACTTCTGTGTTGCTGATTTACAGTATTAATGCTTTGACCCTTTATCATTGTGAAAGGTTCCTTCATAGCAAACCCCTTAGTTGCCAATATTCCTCTTAAAACACTGTAATTGTTGACTTTTTTGACCACTCGATGAGGCTGATTAATTAAAATACTTTTGTTTTTAAGATCTTACATCAATTTGGTGTCCCTAAGGCACATGAACACAACAGTTAGAGAAACTCAGCATTGCCAGGGATTTGAACAAACATTTTCAGTGTTAGCAGTGCTTCTCCAGTTCTGTGAGGTCAGTGTACCTCTCTTGCTTTCTCATATTATGGGTGTATTTTACAGCTATTAGAAGTGATCAACTTAGTGTTCTAATTAGGTTTACAGAAGCACACTCTATGCCAAGAGTAAAAGCTTCTAAGTGAATAACCCAGCATTGTAATATGCCCTTTCAAAAAGGGGAGGAAAGATTATATTGATGTCCTGTGTTTCAGGTACTGGCAAAGGAGATTTTGCATTGTTACTGTCAGTGAAATCACAAGTTTTCAGTGTTAACATTAATATTGCTATCATTTAGTTATAACAAATCTATCAATGCTAAGATAGATGAGCTCTAGCTAGTTATTTGGGGAAAATCAAAGTTAGCTGAATGTATCTTATTAAGTGGCCCTCTTTAAACTCTCTATGAAGTTAGATAATAGAACAGCATATGAAACAAATGTATCTCCAGTCTTACTTCATAGCATAAAAAACTAATTTCCCAAGTGTCCTAGTTTTTTTTCTTTTGATATGTACATAGAGAGACAGTTAAACCTATTTTGTGGCCTTTAATAATGAGAAATATCTCAGTATTACTGTATTATTATAAAGAAAGCATTATGCAGTTGAAAGTTTTTTGAATGGGAGGGGGACACACTGTTAACTGTAAGGATCAATTCTTTCCATAAGAGAAATTCTTCCAAGTTTACAGATCTGGACTAAAAATTATAGTTCTGTAGTTTTGCATCATATGGTATTTTTATGTCTGAAAACAAACCTGGATCTTTCTCTTGGCTCCCTAAGTGTGTGCAGGACATGGACAGGACATGTTCCTGACAAAAGTTTGAAACCAGGAGCAGCAGCAGTTAGTCAGAATGTTCATACTTCATGTTGCTGCTTGGCTAAGTGTTCTAAACACAACAGGCTATCCAAATAGCACCTCATGCTCTTGAATGTTTACTTACTTTTTATGTGCTTTTTCTCAAATATTTTTCTATCTTTTTTTTCTTTTTTGTTCAATACAGTGATTTTGCTGTGCTGCTTTTTTTTTAATTATTATTATTATAAGCTAGCTACTTTGGGGCCATGGCAGTTAATTTCAGACTGCTCTGTTTTGTGAAAATTGTCTTTATTTATATCTAAGAAATAATAGCGTGTAATCTGGGTAGTAGTCTTTTGGACACTGAAATTATTCATTAGAAGCTATTTTTCTGAAAGTAAGTCTGTATTCTTTCACAATGCCAAGCTAAATGTTTTCACAAGGAGAGTTTTATTCCAACCCTTTTCTGTTTTAGTCTTCTGACTGAGCTTGCTCTGATTTATTTGTTAAAATAACCTCCTGTGCTCTCATGTTCTTTTTATGTATGTTTGGAACACTTGTAGCTTTGAACCTGTAATGTTCAAGCCAAGTCTCTTCAGTTTGCATATATTCTTAAAAGCATATTGTTTCCTCCTCCCTTTGATCTGTAAATTTCATGTCAGAAAGAAGCAGTATCCCTTTAGAGTGGTTAGCAAGGTTTGTTGTTTGCCCACCGTGCTACATTATGGTTTTACAAAATTGCCGCATTAAAGTATTAAAAGGGATCAAGGGCTGTGAATTTTGAAAGCTTGATTTGGCTTTACCCATGAACATCATACTATCCTGCCCTCTGAGTGTGTAGGTTGCACTTATCCCTTAGTAGGGAAGTAAGCACTAGAGCTGATGAAGAAGGGAATAAAATGCAGTCAATTTCCAAGGACCTTAAGCCGATTGAGTGACCTAAGTTAACTCCATAAAAGGATACTGTCTCTTTAAACTTTGCTATAATTCTTTGTATGGAAGTTAGAGAATACTAATAACTTTGCCTGATTTATTGCATATATTCAAGTTAACAGTTTGATTACTTGCTGCAAATAGTTTTGCCTAGACTGCTTTGATATTTTTCCCCTCTAAATTTAACTTCTTCATATAAACATTTTAATTATTGTTCAGTCAAGACCACCATACTCTTATTTTAACTGCAGCAGGAGCTCACCCTCATTTGTAACATTATCAAAGGGTTAGCAAACTAGCTGCATCTGCCTACCTGTGTAGTAGCTCTTCTTTGACATTACAAATCTTTGTATTTTAATCAATACCTGGTTTTTTGCTGCTTTTCTGATGTCTATTTTCAATTTAAACATTTTCTGTGTGAATGTGCCTTCTCAAACTTGCGTTAGTATATTCCTCTCTGCAAATACTGACTTGCATGCTTATTCTGATTACTCCTTTTTGAGCTCTTCTGTATCACTATCTTTTTTGTGATCTGTAAGTCCTGTGTTAATAAATAATACCTTGGCATATTTTGAAAGTGTGGGGGTGTGTGTAATTTGTACTTGAGAAGGAGAAAACAGAGAGATATAACTTATGTCTTACCTAAGTTCAGAATCAGTAGTATCCCCAGAGCTGTTTGTTCTTTGTTTTGGATTGTTCCAATTCCTGTTTCCTACAGAAATACTGTAGCTATTTGGGAAGGGCATTTTCAATTTTTTAAAATTCCATTGATAGACGTCCTTTCATGTGCATTTTGTAGATGTTGGACTTAGGCTGTTCCTTTTAAAATGTTAGAGGAAACGCGTTACCTTTTTAAAGTAAGCTTACCCTGACTTTTCTGGAGGGAAGAACCACATAAGTGGCTTTCATTGTTTTAATAAATATTATAAGAGCCTATCCATACTAGGTGTAGTGATTTTAACATTGAGGAGTAGAGAAAAAAATTAACAGAAAACCATTGAAAATTAGATATCTACAAACTCATTTCAAAATAGCTCATCAAATGGTGTTGACATGACTTTTGGTCACCAAAGACCTGCTCTGAATTTAAATTGATGATCCTGCAGTGAAAATTGTTTACTGCTAATTCCTACAGGACTTCAGACCTAAATGTAAACTGCATTCAGAATTAGCTCCTGTGTCCTTTGATATTTCAGCACACTTTCCCCCCTCCCTCTCTCCCAAGCATCAGAATTTATTTGGAGGTCTGATTGAGTTTTCATTTATTATTAATAATCTATAGCACGACCTCCCCTCCCAAAAATGACTTTGGATATGTCGAGACAAAATAAATATTTTAAAATACTTTTATTGCTACCAATGCAACTTAGGAGTCGGTGTTGGTCAAACATATATGCTGTTTTTCCCATTTTAGAGCAGAGGTTTTTAGGAAAAACCTGTAGATATTGTTTTTTAAGTAAAAACCATGGAAACTATGGAGAGGGTGGTGAAAATCCTAGGCTAACTTTTAAATCAGAAATCTGCATTCTTGACTGAAAAAGAAAGGAAATTTAACTAAGGCAAGAAGTTATAGCAAGATAGCTGGATTCAATACTGTGGTATTGAAAATTAATTTCTGGGGGTGGGGAAGAATTCAGATTATTTGGTGTAACCACATCTAAGGGAAAGAAAGCAAAAGCAGTGTTATGGAAAACTTTCTTATATGTTTATAGCACAGTGACCCATAAGTCATCTTTAAGTATGTAGTTTATAAGTTGTTACTTAAAAATTAATGTCCAGTATCACAAATTAATAAGTTCCTCTTAAAGGTCCTGAAGATTTCTAAAAATCATTGGGGCCTAAAAGATAACTAATATAAAAGAATAACAAGGAAAAATAATGAATTCTCAACCTGTTTAAAAAATCAACTTATTTTGTAATTAGAGATTATTTGAAATCTTTATTTTTCTCAATTAAGCACATTTAGGGTAGTTCTGCAAATGCTATAGAAATGCATTGGAACTTTTAAGAGTAGAAAATGTGTTACTGAAAGAAGTCAACCTTGGAACATGTGGAATTGCTCTATCTCTAGTTAGGAGTGTACTCCCTTATCAGTTTGTTTCTCTATTGCCATTGCCATTCTGTTCAACAAGGGGATGAATGGGATGGTGTTTGGGGTTCTGATCATACCTGATGATAACCACCTAGCTACTGATCTTTCCCACTCTCCTGAACTCTGTGGCATGAATGTGAAAGATGTCAACAGTCCTTTATCTTCTACTTATTTTTAGGTAGCCACTTAGCACTATCAAATGGAAACTCTGTAACTCGCTTATGGATTGTGTGGATAAAAATAAATTCATACTAGTTAGTTCAAATGAAAAATGGCAGATTTTATGTATATGAGTAATATTAAAAGCAGTTATATGTCGCCATTTAATAACCTGTCAGAAATCTGCTATGATGTCATTCTTGTTTTCTTTAACAGCACCAATCCTAGTTTGTGACTTTTCATAGACTGATGTCAGCCTATATTTATAATTAGTAGAAAATACCAAACTTTTGACTTTTCTGAGATGCTATTATGAAATTAGGAGGACAGAAACTGAAAATTAACATTATACAGTAGGCTGTGGTAGAAAAGATTCAGATTAATATTGAGATTCAAAGGACCCTTCTTCTCTGATCCAGTAAACATTTTTATTATTCCATAAGATTTTTCCTTATGATAATAGAATTTATTCTCTGTCCCTATTCCAGAACACTTGTCTTGATTATCTGGACATGTGCTTGGTGTTTTAGAAAAATATGTGTATGAAAATGACTCCCATTTCCTGTGCTTCCTACAGTAAAAGTGGTAATAGTATGAGCTCATCTTTTGTTTAGAGTGTACCACTTGCCCACATTGATCCAAAATTCAAAATTAATTTAAAAAATAAACTGTCCTTATTTTGGAAGTTTCATTTTGAAACTGATTTTTGAAAGAATTTAATTTTTTGTTCATGCAGTGAACAAAACAAATGTTTCAACCAACCTGTTTGTTCAAGGGAATATAAATATAGGTTAAGGCGGGAATCTCTAATGTTATTGCTGTAGTATGAGCAAGAAATCCATATGTGATTTGTGACCCATGGTGAGAAAGCAGATTGTATAGTTCTTTACTTTGTTGTATTCCCTAGGCACACTGAAGAAGTAGATGTTGTAGAACATGGCATGGCATCAAACAAAAATACATGTATTTAAAGCACACAATTAAAAGTGCATTCTCTTGAGCTCAATTATGGCCCTATTTAGTACAATCCAAGAATATACTGAAATTTGAAATGTAGTAATTGTTCCTGGTTTGTTTTATTGTGTTTCAGAATACTCTTGCTTTTCTTTTCTCTTTCTGTTGCATTTTGTTGGCTGTACCTGTCGATTGAAAACTTGAGTTATAGAAGCTTCAGTGATTAAACAGCATAAAGTAATAGGTGAAACCTTAGTTTGCCAGACAATTCTTCTATCATTTATACCATATATCTTATAAAAAAAAGACTTAGCTTGGCAATCTCTTCAGTATTATGAAGAACATCATACTCTCAGATAACATTGTATATGTATAGGGTGAGGTAGGGGGACAAGAATGAAGTGGCCATGAAGTTTACCTTGAAAAGAAATATGCACAAATGTCACAGAGATTTTGATTTCTTTAGCAGTGCTAAGATTTTAATAATCACAGTGACATTCCTAATGATGATTTTAACTTTTTTTAAGATAAATCAACATACAGAATAACAATTTTTGTAGATTTACATTTGCACATTAGTTTAGAAAAGTAAAAGTTAGACACTTGAAAATCAGCTTTGATTTTTAAAATCAATTTTTATTTTTAAGTAGGCTAATAACTGTTATTTTTTAAATGTTAAAAAAATTTCTGTCTTTTGACATGTATCTTATTTGGGATATCTCTGTGATTTATTCTAAAACATAATCTTTTTGCTGGTCTTATTTTCCAATATGAATTGGAATTTGTATGAGTATTCAGTCATACAAATAATTTAAATCCTGACTAATTATTTAGTTAAACTGGTATATTTATCCTCTTTTTTTTTTTTTTTTTTTTGCTTAGGCATTTGGGATTGAGTGACTTTCCCAGAGTCACACAGCTAGGAAGTGTTTGTCTGAGGCCAAATTTGAACTCAGGTCTTCCTGACTTCAGGGCCAGTTTTCTATCCACTGCACACCTAGCTGCTCCTATCATCCTCTTTAAAAAAAAATTGTGACCACAATTGCACAAGGGAGCTTTTTATTTCCATGGAAACTGGTTTATACTTTTTAACCAGAACTAATTTTTCATTAAGTTGATTTCCAGCATCTAAGAAATTTATAATTTCTTTAGTCGATAGAATGACATTCTTCTTAATCTTTCACTTTTAAGGTCCTGATTACATTTAATTGAAACAGCTTTCTATTTAAATTTGACCTTATGTGAGACAATGTATCTGTTGTTACTTTTAAGGAGGGAGAAACAAGGGCATCTATAATGAGGTTTTTCTCACAGTGATAATGCTTTCTTCTGTATATTTTCAATTTGATTTTTTTAAATGAGTTATAATTGAAGAGGCAGCATTTAAAATTCCGTCATCCTGTGAAAGAAACTTAATTTCCTAGAAAAGGTTCATTTTTTAAACATGCAGATTTTTTTTAATTTTAATCTTAATTCCCTTTCTCTAACTGAATTGAGAGGAAAAAGAGTAATTTGGGGAGCATTCTGTACAGGGGGGTTGTGGACATGTCAGAATCCTTCAACTAACTTTGGCTACTCAGTGTTTCTGTGAAGAAGAAATAAATTACCTGGTACACTGGCCTAGCAAAGTAGGATGATAGACAGCTGTGGATAATAAATATGGGTCTGAGAAGCAGACATTAATTTGTTTGTCTCACCTATGTTGTAATCAGGTGAAAAGAGGCACATCTTAAACAGTCTAAGCCCATAAACTCACCCAGCAAGGTCATAGGAAAAGCCATGCTGATGATGGTACAGGTTCCCCCAAACCAGCTATATTTAACTTCATGGTTACTGTTTGAAAACCAATTAAGAAACCCATTTGCCTTTCCTTCTCCCACAAGTAGTAATATGTTTTCTTTTTTTGACTTGGAAGCCATTTCCATTAAATAGCAATGTAGCTTCGCTTCATTCACGAGCGTTCACTTCATGTTTTTAGTAGTTCTGTCTAAGTTCTCACTTACTAGTGCCAGTAAAAACATACCAAGCACATACTTGGATTTTAGATGCTTTGTAATATGTTTTCTGGCTTTGGGGTTTTCACTTTAAAAAAGAAAGAAAAGAGAGGAGGAGGAAGAAGAAGAAGAGGAAGAAAAAGTTGAATGAGAAGCAGGCAGCTTGATAAGAACCAGACCTTTGGTTATTAATAGCAATGTTATGGGCTAAAATAGATGATCGGATTGTTTCCTTCCTCACACCCCGTCACAACAGTGGGAAGCACACAGTGGCCCAAATAATGACTGGGTAAGTAACTGCCTAATTGAAGTCCCACTAGAACATTTTTTGGTTTAGTCTGAAACAAAGTCCTTACTAATTCAAAGCTAAGGACCTGTAGTGCCATTTTCACCTTAATTTTAATGTTGGAAATCTTTTGCTTTCTTTTTTAATTACCCTAAACATATACATATGCTTTTCTTGTTTCTCTTACACTTGTGTTGTCTGAGGGCCTTTTTCTGGGCAAAATCAGGACAAAGATAAATAGCTAAAATGACAGGTTTGTTTGGGGTTTGGTGTGGTTTTTTTTTAAACCAAATAATGTGTTACTAGTGTGATTTATTTCATATACATAGCCACACATAAATTAGCTTATAAAAGACCTAAAACTTTTATCATAAACAACACATAATTAATAGTCCTTCTATGTGATTTTTTTTTCTTTTTCATACCCCAAGAAAATGGTTTCATATAAATTGAATGTAAACCTCAATCCCACTTTGACCTAAGGTATATAAAAAACCCAAAAATTTAGTTCCCACATAACATAAAACTCTTAGCTTATAAAAGACCTAAAACTTTTATCATAAATAACACATAATTAGTAGTCCTTCTATGTGATTTTTTCTTTTTCATACCTCAAGAAAATGGTTTCACATAAGTTAAATGTAAACTTCAATCCCACTTTGACCTAAGGCATATAAAAAACTCCAAAATTTAGTTCCCACATAACATAAAACTCCAAACTTGATGCTCCATACGTTTCACTTGTGCATAGTTTAGGGTATTTAATTAGATAATGAGCCACTTTTCTAACTGTGGGGTCTTGTTTTCCTTTCAGATATCGATGACTTAAAGTATGCTACTTTGGGGATTTATGGTAGCAATTCTTCCGTGAGTGCCCTTGCAAGCTGTGAGTGGTCAGACAGGGATGATGTTTCTCCGGGCAGAATGCTTTCTCCATTTGTCCTCTCTGCAGGAAGTGGTTCCTCCTCAGCTACTTCAATTCTTCAGAAGAAAGAGACTTCATTTGGCAGTTCAGAAAACATTACCATGACAACAGTTTCCAAAGTGACGACCTTTCCAAGTGATGATACTCTCCCAGAGGCTACATTTTCAGCTTTTGAAAACTTTAAAAATGGTCTTTCCCAGCCCATTGAACAAAGAGACATTGAGAGTGGGGATTTCATAAAAAAACAGGATCTACCTTCAGCTGAACAGAGCCAAGATACCATGTATTCAGTGTCAGTTGCCAGTGGCATGTCTCAGGAAACTCCAAAAGAATGTCCTGATGACTTTGGAGAATTTCAAAGTGAAAAGCCCAAAATCAGCAAATTTGACTTTCTGGTGGCTAATACACAAAGCAAGATGAAATCTAGTGAAGAAATGATCAAAAATGAGTTGGCTACTTTTGACCTTTCTGTTCAAGGTGAGCAAATTAAGGGCAGATTTTTCTGTTGTGATTTTGTCTCTTGGAATTATACATTCTCTTTCTTATAAATATTTTGTTTCCTTTTATCAATGAAAAAAAACATTTTCCTTTTTTAAAAAATTCAATTTTATTTTATTTCTAGTTCCAAATTCTTTCCCTCCTTCACCTACTGAGAAGAAAAATAAAACTGAGAAGAAAAATAAAAAGAAAAAAAAATTTCTACAATAAACATGTCCAAAAAAAAAGTAGAAGAAAATATGCCTCAAAATCTGTATATCCATCCTCTTTGTCCGGAGATAGAGAGCATGTTTCATCATGAGTCCTTTGGGATTGTAGTTGGCCATTGTGTTGATCAGAGCTATTAATGAAAAACATTTTCTAGATATGAAATTAATGTCTATGGGAAAAGGCTGAGTTTTCTTTAGGACTAAGCTGAGGCCAGTAGGACAAATACACTGAGATTTGTTTGGACACCTATATTGGATACCTTACCTTTAGTAAGCTAAAGAAATGGAGATAATAGTATATGGTTAGTTAGTTCATTTGGTAAGAGCACTGCTAAGGAAATCAAGATGTCATAGGTTTGATTCTCATGTGGACCATGCCTCTGTCCCCATTGGGCAAACAGATGCTTTTGGGAGATTAGAAGAAATGAATCAATAATAAATTGACTATTTCTAATTTTTTAAAAAAGATTTTCCTTGACTGAGTTTGGAATCAAGTTTAAATTCATGAAACATTATAGAAACCCTTTGATTGCATTTTCAATATTTCTTAGGATCTCATAAAAGAAGCTTGAGCCTTGGCGATAAAGAAATAAGCCGTTCTACTCCATCTCCAGCTTTAGAGCAACCTTTCAGAGATCGATCCAACACTCTAAGTGAAAAGCCTGCTCTTCCTGTTATCCGGGATAAATACAAGGACCTAACTGGGGAGGTAGAAGTAAGTACAGTTATTTGATGCAAGAGACATATAGATTACCCATGCTTTTGCTCCTAGGAGGTTGCACTTTTATAATTTCACATGAGAAAAAAGGTGTTTCTTGAAGAGCTTGAGAAAATTTTCTTTATTACTGTGATTTCATTGGAGTAAACTTCTATGAAAATGTTAATCCATTTATGAACCTCCTCAAAAATAGCATCCTGTACATGGAATCAATGTGAGACTCAGATTATATTCCTGGGATTCTTAGGATGAGGAGTTGTGCCTTTGTTTTTGAATATTTAAATCTTACCATTTCTACCAGTAGTTAAATTTAAACAGCAACAGAGAAAGTAGTAAACCTGAGCTAATTTTACTCACTACAAATTTGTGGAATATCTACAGTCAAGCCCTTATTGCTATTTGCTTTCTTTTTTTTTCCCCCTTTCTTTCAGTTTAGCATTTATTTTCTTTCCTATCACCTCCATTGAGGAAAAAAGAAAAACTAAAACCTTTTGCAGTATTCATAGTCAAGCAAAACAGATTTCCCTTTCCTGACTTCCTATCTCATAATCTCTCAGTGATTCTCAGACTTTTTCTTCTTGCTTTTTGATGCTAAACATGCCCGTGACCCCATTCTTATAGCAGATAACAGAGCCTCTTACCTTGCTGAGAAGATTGAGGCCATCAAGTGTGGCCTTAATTGATCCCATTCAGGCCTCAGCATTATTTTACAACACCTTTCCTCTTACCCTTCCAAGGACAAACTACTGTGCTGCTGTCTCTCCGCCTCAACTCTAATCCGGCCACTAGTTCCACTCTTTTATGCATCTTCAACTGACTCTTTCACATGTCTACAAACATGTAATAGGCCTCCTCCACCTAAAAAAGCCTTCTCTTGACCCTTAAAACCCCATTCCTCTTCTTGCTGTTACTACACATATTCTCTTTTACTGCTGCAACAGGATTGACCTTCCCACCATCTACTGAAATTGTTTTCACAAAGGTCACCACTGATCATCAATCACTAAGTTCTGTAGCTTTTATTTAGTCTTCACTACCCCAAAACCAATATTGGATATGGTCTTTTCACTTGGCTTCAGAGATTTCTTATTCCACTGCTTCTGCTAAGATCCTAGGTCTAAAGCAAGAAGGATCCTTAGAGTTACCTATTTCAGGCCCTTTATTTTACTGATGAGAAAATAAAAACCAAAAGATTAAATGTCTAGCCCAAGAATACATAGAGCTCAAGGCTCATGCTGATGTGTTTTCAAATTCAACATCTTTTTTTCCTTAGGCCATATTGTCCCTCTTGTCCTTTCAAGTGCTTCTTTTATATCATATAAAGGATTTCCCCAAGCAGTTGGTCTTTGACCTTTTTTCCTACACTCTTTCTCTTGGCAGTCTCACTCATTCTAACAGTTTCCACTGTACGTACAGCTCTATGCTAACAAAGTGTCCCAACTTTGTGTCTGCAGTCCTGACCTTTCTCTGAGTCTTAAATTCCCATCTATATGTCAAACTCAGTGGGTCCAAAAAGTTTATCTTTCCTTCTAAATTTGTGCCTTTAACCTTCACTAGTCTTTCCATAACCTCTATATTCACTTGTATTCTTCCACATTTGGAACCTTCTGGAGTTAATTTTGATTCTTTTTCTTTTTCATTTCTCTCAATCAATTGGTAGGTCCTCCTGTTATAGCTGAAAAATCTGTCCCCCTCCCTATCATCATTGTAACCACCTTAGTAAAGGCCTTTATTATGCTTAACTTGAGCCTCCTTAGACATCTTTCCACATTTGCTCTCTTTTCCCAGTTCTTCATAGAAGTATCATTTTTCTTTATGCATTAATCCCCATCCTTTCCTCAAATCTTATTGTGTATACAAAGTAAAGTTCAAACTTCTCTACCTGCTATTTCAAGTTCTCTATAATCTGTGTTTCTTGTCCTATTAGATTACCTCCTTGTGATGAAGTACTTTGATTTAGCCAAACTTTCTTTCCTGCCATACCTAATACCTTTGTACATAAGATGGTTTTATTTTTTAAAGAATAGATATCCAGTGGGCAATCTACAAATGAGAAAACTTTCTCGGATGTCCTATGAATTAAAATTATTTAAGCTAAAACTGAAAGTGTTAGGCTTGCTCTTTGCCATTTAAAGGTAATCCTTTCTTTTTTAACAGGAGAATGAAAGATATGCATATGAATGGCAGAGATGTTTGGGAAGTGCTCTACTTGTGAGTATATTGTATGTAGTGTTAGATGTCTTCCTATACATAGTTTTTACCCCCTAGGGCCACATTTTACCCTTCTTTCGACTGAGTAAGGATATTCCTAAGTGAGAACTGGAGTTAATAACTAATTCCAGTGATGAGTACTACATTATTGATGTCAGATATTCCCCCTTTTCTTTGAAAATTGACCCATCTAAATAAAGCTTCTTACAAGAATGTTTGGCTTACCAAGTCAGTATTTACCAAGCTCCATATTCCTTTAAATACCTATGGCTTTGTTTAAGATGATGAACTATCTTTAACTTTATTCCTAAAGTAAAATAATTTCTAATTTGGAGATTTTGTCACTCCAAAGAGGGGAAGTGAGAGAGTGAAGAGGAGAAGACAGCATCAGGAGGACAAGAGCAGCAGGATGATTTCTTCCTGGTTTAATTAAATTCTGAGAGCAGTGAAGTGTACTGCAAAAGAGCAGTACTCCATTTGAAGTTGAAGAATAAAATCAAATCCTGCCTCAGGAACTGTCCACCTGTGCGCGACGTGAGGCACATCTTTTAAACTCTTTGAGAGCCTCAGTTTCTTCATATGAAACATAAGGGAAATGGATTAGACCCCTTTCAGCTCTAAAGCTTATGATCTTTATAAACTTCTTTATAAAGTTATGGATCACAAAAGTCTGTATTTCAAAAGGAACTTATGTAAAGATTTATATGCTTATCTTTGGGCTATTAATTTTCATTGGATAAGAATGATTAATTTTGCTACTGTTAACCATTTTTTAAAATACATTTTTATTGATATCTTTTTACATGATTTAAATTTCTACTCTAACATTCCCTTTTTTCCCCCACTAGAAAGTCATCCCATATAATAGACTATTTTTAAGAGGAAAAAAAAAAAGAAAAGAAAAGAATAAGATAAACTAGCAAAATTGATTTATATATCAAAATAACTGAAGATGCATTCAGTGTTTCATGAACCTTTCATTTCTACAAAAGGTGTCTTCTCATATCTCTTCCTTGGAGCTGTGCTTTTTCTTTACAATTTTGCAATATTCACTTTTGATTGTGTCATTGATCACTTTTTTCTTAGAGATAATCTAATGACATTGTCATGTCATGTCTTTTAGATCATTAAGAAGGCAAATGACACTCTAAATGGAATCAGTAGTTCATCTGTTTGCACAGAAGTAATTCAGTCAGCACAGGGCATGGAATATTTATTAGGTATGTAAACTTTGTATTTTGTTTATTGAAAACCATGGTGCTTTCAATTTTCATTGTCTGTTTCATATATGCTGTGAAGCATTTTTAATTAAAAAACCTCAAGCCAAATATAATTGATGTTAGAGAGACATTTGCAAACGGAGAAAATAAGGCCACAAAAGCATCCCAGGATAGTGATAAAATGGGAGTAGAATCAGAAATTGTGGTTTCTGGATTCTTAATTATATAACCTAAGTTTCTTCCTCTAACTAGACTTTGTGTTCCTCCTTGAGTCAGATTAAAACAACCCTCTGAATGTTAAGATATGAATCCTAAAAGACTAAAGAAAGGTCCATGAAGTATCCAGGCTTTTATGGTGTCTTTGGGAAGATCCATGGCTTATGGGTTTTGTATAAATAGGCCAGTGAGGCTTTTGACTCTATTGTGATCATTTCTTTGTTCCAACTACAATATTACCCAAGTGCAAGTATGAGGCTGTTTGCCTCTTCACCTGGCATTCCAAACCTTTACTCTTGTTGACAGGTGTTGTTGAGGTGTACAGAGTAACCAAACGTGTGGAGCTAGGGATCAAGGCCACTGCAGTATGCAGTGAAAATCTCCAGCAACTGCTGAAGGACATCGATAAGACATGGAACAATCTGATAGGGTTCATGTCACTTGCCACACTCACGGTAAGATCATCCCATCCAATGCCCTCTTCCCCAGAAGCCTTGTTTTTTTTTTTTTTTGTTTGTTTGTTTGTTT
>JAJPUD010000440.1:431368-481206 GCA_023553655.1 Myrmecobius fasciatus
TTGGCTGAGGCAATTGGGGTTAAGTGACTTGCCCAGGGTCACACAGCAGCTAGGACGTGTTAAGTGTCTGAGGCCAGATTTGAACACAAATAATCATATCCACTGTGCCACCTAGCTGCCCCAGAAGCCGCCTTCTTAATGTAGGGAGAGGCTTTCTTTTGGTATGCTATCAGGAGTGGTTATGATGCATACTTAATCTTTATAACAGATAAGTGGTGACATTTGTTGCGGGTGTGTAGCATGGGGAGAGGGGGAAGAAAATCATTTTTATACTAGCAATTGGAAGGGCAGGATTTCATGTAAGCCACCAGAGAAGTGCTCTGGTCTCTGGGCAAACTTGATTTATTCATTGTTCCTAGCAGAAAACAAAATGAATGCAAGAGAGACAGAGACACAAAGGCTGAGAAAGAGAGAAAAAGGGAAGAGAGGAAGAAGAGGGAGAGGGGGGGGAGGAAAGGGCAGAGGGGAAAGGAAAACAGAAAACTTAATGCTTTTCAGCCCTGCATTTAAATTTTAAAGACTTGAATTACTGGGATCTCTCTTGAAAATAGTCATATTCCATGATTACCTAATTAATCAGATACTGTGATAGTTGATGCAGTGAAGAGAGAGCAGTTATTCAGCATCAGATCTGGATTCAGTTCCTACTTCTGACATACTGAATGTTTGAGTAGGGAAACAGCCAGTAGCCAGGGAGAGATTGAAACTAAGTGAAAGAGTGGGTTAATAAAGGGGGCAGATCTGTTGTAAGAAACAGAATGGAATAGGATTACGTGAGCAAGCAGTGTTAAACCAGAAGAAGGGCCATCGGCCTCATTATATGAGACTGATATTGGTGGAGATAGTGGCTTAAGGTATCTGAGATAAGGAGAAAATCTTAGAAAATGGTCTCAGATTTTTTTTTAAAATGAGACAGGGTTCTCATCTGAGAAGGTGGAGAGAAGGGATGAAAAGGTTTGGAAGAACCGCTGGTGAATCATAGGATACTGAGTTATTTAGGGAGGTAGAGGATTGCCAAGTAGTAATGAAGGTCCACTTGAGGTTATTTAAAAAAAAAAAAATAGTTGACCTAATCAGCACAGTTTGGTGATTTTATCCACCGTTGTTCAACAGCATATGTGGTAGATGGTGAGAGTGATCCAAGGCTGAGGCTATGAGGTCAAAATCAGCAGTATAAGAAGAGGAACAGTAGAGAGTTGAACTGGTTCAAGAAGGGATCAAGATGGGAAAGGAAGGGAGGGAGTATAACACTGGGATGTTGGCGTAGGAGAAAACCAAAAAGGATTGGAAGTCACAGTGGACAAAGAGCAGAGATAGAAATGCAAATAGATTGTGATCAGATAAGGAAATTTCAAGTTCATAAACAAGGAACTGATGCATTTATGGGTAAAGGCCTGATGAAGAATATGACCATCTTGGTGTGACTGAGCCAATGGGGAAGAAATTGTGGGAAATGAGTAAGTTGTCTCTTTTGCTGAACTTTGGTCCAGGGTCATGCCCATTAATTTTGATATTCCACAGAGCTCAGTCCTGAGCCCTCCTCTCTTTCTCTCCTTTACCCTATTTCACTTGGTGATCTCATCAGCTCTCATGGATTTAATTACTATCTCTATGTTTATTATCCTCATATCCATTTATCTAACCCTAAAAGCTCTCTTCTGACTTTTAGTCTAATATCTTCAACTGCCTGTTAGTTGGAGTTGCCAATTATCTTGAACGGGAAGTCCAGTAGCCATCTTAAATTGGTTTATCTAAACTGTTTATCTAAAACTAAACTCATCTTTCCCCCTAATGTCTGCCCATGCCTTGGCTTCTGAGTACTCCAACACCCTCCTCCCCAGCTCCTCACTGTGCTGTTAAATGTTATCTTTATCTACCCTCTATGTCCCCTTCTCTCTTGACACTGCCACCCCTTGGTGCAGGCCCTTATCACCGCTCATTTGCGGCAGTAGCTTGCAGGGCCTTTCTCAAGGGTCTCCCCGCTCTAGTTGGTTCTCCACTCAGTTGTTAGCTTCCTCAAGTACAAATTTAATTGTGTCACCTCCCTTACTCAATAAAATCCAGTGGCTCCCTATGACCACCAGGATTAATTATAAAATCCTTTGGCATTCAAAGTGTTTTGTAACTTAGCACCCTTCCCACCACCTTTCCAGTTTTCTTACACCTTCTTCTCTCTCTCTCTCTCTCTCTCTCTCTCTCTCTCTTTCTCTCTCTCTCTCTCTCTCTCTCTCTTATTCTTTCTCTCTTTTTCTCCCTCTCTCTCTCTCTCTCTCTCTCTCACACACACACACACACTTTGATTCAGTGATACTGGCCATTTTGCTATTTCTTAAACAAGACACAACATCTAATCACTTCAGACACTTGGTCTGGCTGTCCCCCATGCCTGGAATGTTCTCCTCATCACCTCTGCCTCCTGGCTTCCTTTAAGGCCCAGCTAAAACATCTCTTTCAACAGGAAGCCTTCTTAATTTTAGTGCCTTCCCTCTGTTGATTTTTTTCCTGTTGATCTTGTAGTGATAGAGTAATGCAAAGTCTGGGAGTAGCAATAGAGAAAGATTGAAAGGATAAGAGAATAAAAGATAGAGGTAGAGGTAGGTAGAGGACAGGCCAGTGTTAAGATGGTTAGCAGGGCCCAGACAACAAGCAGTGACACTAGAGCAGGAATAAGGTACTGAAAAACCAGAAAGGAATGAGGATTTCTGCAGGGACTGAGAAACCCAAGGTCATGATAGTGTGAAGGTATAGGTCAAAGCGTGGTCTGTGCTGGCAGAGTAAATGGAGCACCATATTCTCTAAGGAAAAATTTTGAACGTCAGATTCAAATCTGGTCCCAGACACTTGGCCATTGTTAGTCATTCTATCTCAGTTTCCTCATTTATTAAATGGGGCCAATAGCCTACCTGCCGGGGTTGTGAAGATCAAGTGAGATATTTATAAAGTGCAGTGAAATACACAATGCTTGGCATATAGTAGGTACTTAATACATGTTCACTCCCTTTCCTTTCTTTCAGATTTTATTTAGGAATTGAATTAAGTCAGTGTATTGATGAAATGAGATGCCTTTTATCATGCATTGTCATTACACAGTAATATGTTTCAAGTTTTACTATGAACACTACAGAATATTCATATATCTATTACTCATATGCTTATAATTGCTTTTTCTCCAACTTTGCTTTGGCACAATGATAGGCTTTCTTTACTCAGATGCTTTGCCAGGTTATAACCAAATCATTTCTCCTTGACCACTGTGGATGGAGTAGGGGATACCCTCTCAGATATCCTTAGCTTGTTGAATTAATCAATCTGTATAAAACATATCTGTGCAGTTCTGTACCTCAATACAGGCTCTCACCTTACAGTTGCCTCCTAACTGCTCTTCCTGTTTTCAGTGTTTCTCCTCTGAGGCAGGGTACTACAATGGGTAGAGTGCTCATCCTAGGATCAGGAAAATTTGAATTCAAATCTGGCCTCACTTACTGACTATATAACTTTGAGTAAGTCATATGCTCTTTGTTGTACTTAATCTTCTCAGTTGTAAAATGAAGGTAATAAATAAAGTACCTATCTTGAAGGGTTCTTGTTGTGTTTAATGATCAAATAAGATCATGTTCTTGAAAACTAGGTTCAATTATGCCACTAACCTGGCTCAAAAATTGCTGTTGATGCAAATAGGCAGCTTTCAGAAGAAAAAATCAAGCTTACCTTATTTAAAAAAAAAATACTCTAAATCAGAAATAAGAGAAATGCAAATTTTAAAAATCCTGAGGTTGCATCTCATATATATCCGATTAGCTGAGTTAATAACAAAGGAAAATAACAAATAATGAAGAGACTGAGAAAACAAGTACATTAATGCATTAATGGCAGCTATTTCTGAATCTAGCCATTCCTGAAAAGCAGTTTGGAACTATGCCTAAAAAGCTGCTAAACTGTGATTTTTTTTTTTGTTTTGACCCAATAATATTCTTACATCTATTCCCCCAAAACCTAAGAAAGAAAAAACCTATATACCAAAAAAAAATCAGACCAGCTTTTTTTGGTGGCAAAGATTGAAAATCAAGAGGGATGCCCATTGCTCAGGAAATGGCTGAACAAGTTATAGTATTTGTATGTGATGGAATGATATTGTGCTGGAGAAACTATGAAAGGGGCAGATCCAGAAAAACCTGGAAAGATTTGTATGAATTGCTACAGAATGAAATGAGCAGAATCAAGAGAATAATACAATAACAACAGTAGTGTAAAGACAAAATTCTGAAAGATTCAGGAACTGTAATCAATACAATGATTTCAGAAAAGCCTGGAAAAACTTACCTGAAGTGATGCTGAGGGAAGCGAGCAGAACCAAGAGAACATTGTACACAGTAACAGCAAGACTGTGTGATAATTGACTAATAGACTTGACTTTTCTGAGTAATGTGGTGATAAAGGCAATTCCAATAGACTGGGGATGGAAAGAGCCATCCACATCCAGAGAGAGAACTGTGGAGACTGCATGTGGATCAAAGTACAGTGCTTTTTGTTTCTTTTTCTTCCTCAAGGATTTTTTCTCTTTTGGTCTAATTTTTCTTACACAACATGACATATGTGGAGATATGTTTAAAAGAATTACACATATTTAACCTAAAAAATTTTGAAAAAAAAACATAAAAAGATAAAAAGTATACATAACTTCTCCAAGGTCATAAGAAGCAAATAGAAGAGCCAGGATTCAAACTAGATCAAGGGTGTTGCTAGAGTCAGCTCATGCTGACTATTGTGAGTCACTCTTTAAATTTTTCATCATGAGTACTTACACCTCAGAAGTTGGCAAATACTAGAAATCAAAACTTAAGTTACTATTTTGTTGATTGTGTGGTCTTAAGAAAATGGTGGATGAAATGTTAATATGCATTTAATTTTAAAATGGGGGAGAGAAGACTCATTTCAGGGGGCAGGAAGCACCAGATGCAGAAAAAGATGCCACAGGTTTCCTGAACTAGCATTGGTATAAAAATGAGTGGCATTTGGCAACTCTTGTCACCCATTACCCAATTTTGCATCACAGCTCCAGGTCAGAGAGGAACCCAACCATGGGCCCTTGCTGTGTACTGAGCAAGGAACATATTCCAAGAAACAAATGGTAGCTATTTGGCACTGATCCCCAGAACAGTATAGCACCTTAGACCAAAGGGGAGCTTGCAGTTCCATTCTGGTGAATCTCCAGGGACATCCAATAAGCTGGCTATTAATGGCTGAGTCCAGAACAGGCTGCTGAAAATCTCAACCAGGAACAAGCCATTAGACCCAAACTTGGGTAAGGAACTTGGAGAACTCAAACCAGAAAGTTAAAGAACAGATCTTTGGGGATCTCAACCATTTTGACAGAACTGAAAGCTTGCCTCCAGACTGAGCTGTGAAAGCAGCAGATGGATATAAGAAGACAGAAGCTCAAGCCAGAGACACCCCCAAAGCATGCAGAGCCCAATACAAACATAAACCCCAGAGTCAAGATGGAGGCTAGAAGTATAAGCAAACAAACAAAAAACTGACTATGGAGACAGGGAAGCTCAGTGCACAAAAACAACTACTTAGAAGCAAAGCCTCAAAGAAAAATGCAGCCTGGACACAAATTCAACAAGAATTCCTAGAAGAGTTAAAGCAAGAATTTTTTAAATATTTTTTTTAAATGGGAGCAGTAAGAGGGAAATAGGAAGAGAAATGTTAGTGATGAAGAAAAGATACAATAAAAGAAGTACAAAAAACTTACTCTTTGAGGCAGCTAGATGGTGTAGTGGATAGAGCATTGGGCCTAGAATCAGAAGGACCTGAGTTCAAATCCAGCCTTAGACACTTAACATTTACTAGCTGTGTGGCCCTGCACGAGTAATTTAACCCCAATTACCTTGCAAAAAACATACAGAAAATTTGCTCCTTGAAATTCTGAACTGGCCAAGTGCTGGCTGTGAGACATCAAGAAATAATACAACAGAGACAAAAATTTGGGGCTTTTTTTTTAATAGAAGAAAACGTAAACTATCTACCTCACAGGTAAAACTGACCTGGAAAACAGATTTAGAAAGATAATCTGAAATCATTGGAATACCTGAAATTCATATTAAAAAAAAAAGAAGAAGAAGAGGAGACTAGACATCATATTTTTTGCCTAGACATCATATTTTTTATTTTTTATGAAAAAGGAAAACTAAAGGATTGTATTTCCCAAGGAACTTTTTCACATTATTCAAAGTTTCCATCTGGCATTAGATTAACTTTTACAAATTATCTTTCTTTTTTTTTAATTAAAACTTTTTATTTGCAAAACATATGCATGGATAATTTTTCAACATTGACTCTTGCAAAACCTTCTCTTCCAAATTTTTCTCTCCTTTCCCACACTCCCTCCCCTAAGATCATATTTTTTACAAAACATTAAAAGAAAACTCTGTTTCTTAGGATCGGGGGGAAAGTAGAAATTGAAAGAACATATCAGTCACTTCCTCAAAGAAATCCCAAGATGAACACTCCCAGGAATATTTTCCCAAAATCTGGAGTTCACAAGTCAAAGAAAAATATTACCAAAAAATCAGAAAGAAAGGATTCAAGTATGGGGTAGGCATAATCAGGTTCATACAAGATTTAGCAGTCCCTGTACTTAAGAAGTGAAGAGCTTGGAGTATAATATTCCACAAGGCAAAGAATAACCTATTCAGCAAAACTGAATATAATCCTTCAGGAGGAAAAATGGGTCTTTAACAAAATAACATCTCTAAGCATTCCTGATGAAGACCAGAATTGATTGAAAAGTTTGACATAGAAATAGAGGAACCAAGAAAAGTATAAAAAGGCGAACATGAGTGAGTAATCACAAAGAACTAAACCAAGTTAAGCTGTCTACATTTTTATAAGAGGAGATGATACATGTGATACCTTGTCATCACTAGAGGTCTTACAGTCTAATTAGACAGAGGGCCTAATAATCTGTTCAGATAACCTCAAAAGAATAGAAGAGTAGGGGATAGCACTATACACTCGAAGAGGAGGAAGAATGGGGGAAATTATCTCATATAAAAGGGTTATGCAAAGAAGAGTTTACACAACAGGGGGGCAGGAGAATAGGAGACACTTGAACTGAGCATTTGAACTGGTTAAAGGAGGATAGAATACACATACACATTTAGGTATAAAAATTCATTTATCTAATAGGAAAGTAGAATAGAAAGAGTCAGGAATAATTTATGCAGTGTAAACACAGTAGAAAAAAAGCAGGTAAGAAAAAGAATGGAGAGAAATACACAAATCATAACTGTAAAATATGAGTGAGATGAATCCATTCACAAAAATGGAAGACCAAGGCAGAACATACTAGAAATTAGAACCCAACAATAATTTGTTTACAAGAAACTCTTGAAGTTTTTTTTTAAAGTGGGTAATTATAACCTCTCAAAGCAAAAGCAAATGCATTTAAAGAGATAAATTAGGAAAATTATATTTGCTAAAGTACCATAAACAGTGAATAATATTAAACCTATATATACCATATGCACAGCATCTAAATTCTTATTTGGGAGTTTTTGTTTGGTTTGGGGATGTTGTTTTCTTAATAGTATTTTTTTCAATTACATGTAAAGATAGTTTTCAATATTCATTTTTTAATATTTTTGAGTTCAAAACATTTTTTAATTCCAAATTTTTCTTTCTTCCTTTCCCACCTTGCTAAGATAGCAAGCAATCTGATATAGATGTAGAACAGCCATTTTAAACTTATTTTGTATCAGTCATGTTGTGAAAGAAAAAATCAGAAAAAGGAAAAACCACCAGAAAGATAAAAAAAAATGAAAATAGTATGCTTTAATCTGCATTCAGTCTCCATAGTTCTTTCTCTGAATTTGGATGGTATTTTCCATCATGAATCTATTGAAATTATCTTGGATCACTGCATTGCTGAGAAAAGTTAAATGTCATAGTTGATCATCATCTAATGTTGCTGATACACTCTGTGTTATAATGTTCTGATTCTGCTCACTTTGCATCAGTATGTGTAAATCTAGGTTTCTCTGAAATCAACCTGCTTATCATTTCTTTTAGCATAATAAGTAATAGTCTATAACATTAATATACTACAACTTATTTAATCTTTTTCCATTTGATGAGCATCCCTTCAATTTCCAGTTCTTTGCCACCATAAAAAGAGCTAATATAAACATTTTTGTACATGTGGGTCCTTTTTCCCTCTTTTGGGATACAGATGCAGTAGTGGTGTTGCTGGATCAAAGGGTATGCAGAGTTTTATGGCCCTTTAGGCATAGTTCCTTATTATACTCCAGAATGGTTGGATCCGTTCACAACTCCAATGTATTAGTATTTTAAAAATCTGTTTTATATTTTAATCCTAAAGAATGTAGATCAAAGAAGAAATTTTAGGGGAAAAAATTTCATTTTTAAAAGGTTCAAGTGTAACCCTTTCCACAAAGCCTTCCCTGCTGCCCTTCTAAAATTACTTTGTATTTATCTGTGTACATATGGCATCCTTCCTTTCCTCCCCTGATTCGACTAGCATTTAAAATTCTTAAGGATAGAGACTATATGGGAAGGGCGATGTTTAAAGGAGAGCAATTGTCTTTGTTTCCATAGTGCTTAGTACATAATGCATATAGTGTTTGTGGAATCAAATTGAATATTCTGTTCATCAAGGAGTTAGAAGAATAAGAGACAGGCTAGAGGAGCACACAAACTCAGTAGCCAGGACGTGTTTTGCCTGATCCACACACATGCTATGTAAGAAACATGGGCAAGGGAAGGATTAACTAGAGACCGTGACCAGATGGCATTTTCATGGTGTGGCCTCTTTCTGATCGTTGTCTCCTCTAGGATTCTGAGAGGTTGGTTTTCCTGCTTTGGGGACGATCCGGAGAGTACCATCACATGGTACTTTGGAAAGAGCTTTGCCTTTGGAGTGAGGGCTCAGGTCCAGACCCCAGCCCTGCTCCTTGGTATTAGAGTGACCTCAGCCAAGGATGCAGAGCCTCTCTTTCCTCGGTTTCCCAGGAGGTCCCTTCTAGCTCTAAATCTGTGAACCTCTGAAGTAACACTCTAGGGGTTTCTCCATTAAGAGAAGCCACCAGAAAAGAGAGCTATCATAGTAGTATCACCTAGCCTGTTACAAGTGCAATACCTTTAGAAAATCCAAGTTTTTACCGTTTGACCATTACTTAATGCTAGCAGAGGTTCTGAGAATTTCCTGTCTGCATTGGCAGGGCCCGGTCTTGTTCATTTCATTGTAATAACCGCAATTTCTTGTATTGCTAAAGAAAGTCTCCCTCTAGTGGTAGGATTAACTAGGAGGACGCAAACTCTGATGGTTCCAAGCTTCTTAGAATAGCGTCTGCTTTATTGACATGCTTAGGCAATCGGGATGAGCTGTGAGTGGCTCGCTCCATGACGATGGACTTGTTTCCCTTACCCAGTGGCCTTTTTAAATATAGAAAAGGAGAAAGACTATGAGCCCTGGAAAACAAGGAAAGCCAGAGTTTCTGCCAAACAGGAATGGCTTAGAGAAAGGAATTCTGACTTCTACTTAGATAATGAAAATCATGCTTCACCCTAAATTCAGTCCAAACACTTACAACTGCTTTTGACATGCATTGAATAAGCATATGCTATGGAATTTATACACTTAACATAGTTGAGATATAGCTGATAAAGGAGGGAGAGGACAGGAATTTGTAGTAAAGTGAAATTTGGATGCACTCACAGATTTTGTATTTACATCATGTTTCATATTTTCTTGGAAGGAACTATAGTCATTTATTGTTGGTTAGACTTAAGAGTCTGTGCCCTGCATTTTTATGTACAAGTAATATAAAATGTATGTCTTTTAAAATTTAGACCAGCAAACAATAGTCTCGGAATAACAAAGTACTACATGTACGTGATTTTATACAAGATCAAAATTTAAATTTGAAAAGGTTCCTTTTACTTAAAAGCATAATTTGTTTCCAAAGTAAATTATGCCAAGCTCTATAGTTGTTTTTTTTAACTGAATATGGTATAAACTCACTTCTTTTATGCATTGTATAAATATCAGAGTATTTCTATTGATTAATATTAAAGATTGAAAATTTCCCTTCCACTTCTCAAGTGGCTCTGTTGTTCTAGCAGCATGATGAGAGTTACCTGTAGTATGGATTACAAAAGATGGTGTTCTGTTTTTAATCAGCTTTTCTAAAATCCCTTTCAATTATATTTTTAATTACCTAATTTTATGATAGGTTTAATGTATCAGGAATTGCCACTGAACTTTGGAATTGCATGTCGTCTAGAATACTATACATTAGTCTCCCCATTTGTCTCCACCCTAAAGTATTACTGCTGAAACCATATTTTCCAAGCTATTTTATATATATACAGGATCTTTTTTGATCCTCCTAAACTCTATTTGAAAACTAGAGCAACTGCTATCCCAAATTTTACAGAAGAAAAACCAGAAGCACCAATTGCTTTTGACCAAAGTGGGCAAAAGCTCATAAATTATAAATTGTCCCAACTTACAGAACATATAAGCACTTGAACATGATTGACCACGTATTAGTTATGCTGTGAAACAATTTTATGTTATCAGATGTGGATTGAACTTGTGACTTCTAAACCCTTTCCAAAGCTAAGTTCTGTAAGAAAGATTTTCCCTCCCCTGCTCCTTGTGTATGATCTAGAAAGGCACAACTTCAATTTAGGGGATGTTGCTCAAGAAACTACAATGCCTGTTTTAAGTCTCCACACTAAACAGGGATGAAGTGGGTGTGGTTTTTGTTGGATGGGAGGGTGAGAATAGAGGATAAGGAAACTTCATTATAAAAGTAAAGTGAATGTAATTACTGCTCATAAATAAATGCTGTTTGGGCACAGGGACTTTCAGGCAGAAATCAGAATATGCATGTTGCCTCAAACTTCCTGACAAATACTAGTAATTATGTGATTGTTGCTAGCACTGTGCAGTGATCAAAGGGTGAACCAATAAATAGCATTTTAAATTATTGGGCTTTTAACTGTTTGTCTCATTGTCTTTATAGCCAGATGAAAACTCCCTGGATTTCTCATCCTGTATGCTGCGCCCTGGGATTAAAAATGCTCAGGAACTTGCCTGTGGGGTATGCCTCCTGAATGTTGATTCCAGGAGCCGAGTAAGTTCCAGGCCCGCTGGCCCGCCCAGACTAACTCCAATGCTGTTTTTAAGGTCCCTTGGGAAAAACTCTAGTCAGTCTTTGTAGTATCTTCCTTACATATATGGTTCACCAGAAGCTATAATTGTTATAAAGCTCCAAGGAGCCAGTGGTTACTTTCTTTATAAAGAGCAATCAGGACAGCATGTTTAAATACTGATTTTGTTGGGGGAAGGGAAAAGGAGAGTCAGTTTGTTTTTGTTTTTAAATTAATGAACTTACTATTTTCAGTGTGTATAGCCAAGGTACAAAGCACAGTGGGGCTGTGAAGAAGGGTCAAACGTGAAACAATTTGGAGGTAGGCAAACATGTTGGGAGTCTTGTTGACCTTTTGGTTTCAACATTATTTCAGAAAGAAGAGACACCTGCAGAAGAGCATCCTAAAAAAGTATGAACCAGTCACATCTTTTCTTAGCTTCATCATCTTAATTATGTGTGGAAGACACATTGGATAATTCCACTGCTGTTCTGAATTGTTCCTATCATGAGTCCTTCAGTCATTTTTGTTGCTGTAATGTTTAATCAGTGTGTCTTTGTGACTTCCCTTCTGTCTTGTTTTGCATGCTTGTGTCCCATGATTGGTTTTTCACATATTTCTTCCTCCTATGTTGTGCAGGACAGTTTTGTGGCCAATTTATGGAGAAGCCATCGAAGTGTAGTGACTAGATTAAGCTACAAAACTAAAGGGTTGCAGGATTTGCCAAGAGTCCATTAAACTTCAGGGTCAAAATAATTTAGATTTTTGAGTATGGAATGTTTTCTTTTTTTAATTTCCATTAATCTCTCCAATAATGCTAAATAACCAAAGCAAGTGACTGAAGATGATATTTTTTTTATTCTCCTTGCTTAATGGTATCTTCCAAGTCATTTTTGATAATGCTATGAGCATTCTCGTTATTGGTAATTGCTTTGGATTTTTTAGTTGATTCACACATCACTGTTGGATAAGTTCTCAATCACATAAGAATTGTTTTTAGTTCATTCAAAGTTGCTAGATTATGTGTAAATCAAATTATTAGCATTAAGAAAAGGACCTTCCCACTAAATGAAAGCAAGGATTTTCTGCAGCCCAAGAAATTCATCTGGTCACTGGGGCCTCACATGTCTGTCTTTGTGCAGTTTTTCTTCACAGACATTTGCTATCTTTTGCTGAAAGCCAATTTATTGACAGGAATCTGTTCTTTTTGAGCAGAGATATAGTGCTGTCATTTCAACTTTACAGACTGAATAGCTTTGATCTTACCATTTTGGCCACAGCCATTCTTCTACAAACCTCAGTCTATATGGGAATTCACAGAGTTTGACACTCATCCATTCCTCTCAAGGAAGAGTGACCAATTATAGTGCAGTTGCTCCACAAAGCCTGACTTTTTTCCCTTCTACCTCAACTTTTTTGTTTTTATAGGCATTCAATTCTGAGACAGACAGTTTCAAACTGGCATATGGAGGACACCAGTATCATGCAAGCTGTGCCAACTTCTGGATCAACTGTGTAGAGCCCAAACCTCCTGGACTCATCTTACCAGATCTACTCTAAGAAGGCCTTCTACCAAACCACCAGCTTTTTCCTGCCGTGCCCCAGGTAGTGAGGGGACCAATAAATGAGTAATGCAAACTAATCACCATGAGTCCATATGAGGAATTTCACAAAAGGCACTTAAAGAGACTCCCAGCTCTGACTGGTAACTCTGACCTTTGATCCCACTTGGGATCTGAGATAAAAGTAATTAACACTCTGAGAGCCTCCCCACACCTTGCAGAGCTACTGATAAGAGAAGGGAGATTATTACCCTCCTGTCTTGACTGTATTAGACACTCCAGGTTCATAATCTTTCATTCTCTTATAATGTTTTAACATAAAGATGATCATTTTTCTCTAAGGAAGCATTTGCTGCTACATTTTCAAAACTGTGAATAATTGACCTAAGAAATACCATTGTAGGACTAGAAATTATGAAATTATCAAGTCTATGCTTATTTAGATAGAGAGATGTTATTTATCCCGTGGAATAAAAATGCATTTGTTTGCTTATTGTTTAAATAAAATGATTAAAATTAATGTTTGGTCTACTGCATGGAGTGTCCCAGAAAACTTTACCATATCACATTGTTACAAAACCTCTCCTCTTCCCTAATTTCTAGAACTGATTTTGCTAAGGAAGACTCATCGCTCAAAAATGTTCAAACATCTTGATAGGAAAGTGTTCACATTAGCATAGATACCCTAAACCAAGCACATTCAGTTTGCAAATCCTCCTTCTGATTCTTCTTCCCTGATAATGTTCCTGCCCTGAATCCCATCCTCTGGATAAAACCCCAAACCATGACACTTTCCTGGAAGATTTTCTATTAGTGCACACAGTTGGATGGTATTTATTTGCAATGAGTTGCCTTTCCTGAAGAGGATTCTTTCTATGTATAAATACTTAAAAGAGAAAAGATTAACACTTTTGGAGAACAGCAGTATTTATGGCAAGAGCTGACATTTCAGACAAATCTAGAAGGACATGTCATGTGCTGTGTGAATTTTTTTATGTTGTAAACTGAGATGGTCATGTAATTAAAAGCAGAGTTATTGGGGGGGGGAAGCAAGGCTGCTGAGGACTCATTAGTATTATGGGAACTGACTCTATCATCCAACAGCTGGCTTTTATAAAAACCTTCTTTAAGTACCATATATGTTTCCTTATCTCACTGCACTGTACTTAGCTTGCTTTGCTAAGAAAAGAGTGTAAAGTATTTACCTGTAATTTTCCCCTTTCCCATGACAAACCATAAAGAATTGAGTTTTTGTTTAGTTTATGGGGTTTTGGTTTTGACTCCAGTTAACAAATGAAAAGAAATCATCAGCCAGCGTGACTTAGATGGCTAGCCCAGATGTGTTTCAACTTCCATCTATTAGTATTAAACCAAGCTCCAATAGGTTAAGTAGATTTCCTGACAGGGTCTACCCACAAACCTGTAAATATGCCACATGTATCATTTTAACACAAGGATTTGACTATTTCTGATTGAGCTAGTAGATTCCATGTATAATGACGACATCCGAAAATACTGCCAACCTCAAGGCTTGCAACTCTATTTTTGTGCAAATGCTCAACAAGGACCATTATTATCCTGTGACAGCAGTAATGCCGTTCTTTCACTTCAGATTCACCTATTAATAAGCAGATGTTTCTAAATCTTAAGACATATCCCAGAATGCTATGAGGTCTCCAAAGAGGACAACTAACTTCAGAGATATGACACACTGTGTGAGAAGTGTTTTCAACATGATGCCCTTTAGTTTTGAATGTGAAATTTTCTCATCAGGAATATCAAAATTTGTTTCTCTGCTTACACAAACCCACTTCATTTAATGACTCAGTACTGCTGTGTTTACTTTCACCTCAGTGATTTCCATGGTTAGCCCTAGGCCTGTGTCCTTGGAAACTGTAACCAAGGTGACTGATTTCCACAGCAGGCATTGTCAAGACAGAGCTTTATTTCTGAAGATGAACAAATATGCTTTTTAAAAATTCTGGTACGTCATGTTAGCTTCTCTACACACTGGTGACGATGTTGATATATCTCTAAAAGGATCTTTTCTCAAAGTAGTGAACAGCAAACATTGCATCCAGTAGCATATTAAAGGTATATCAGTGACTAGTCTAAATTTTTATTTTTAATCCGTTATGTTCAAGTTCTTGAAGAGGTTTATAAAAAATCTATTTGTAACAAAAAGATTAAATTTTGCCCTAAAAGTTTTGGGGCCACTCCTAAAAGAAATTAAATTTCCCATATACCACCCATCTTATGACAAACTCTCAAGTGCTTTCTACAATTACTTTTCACACATCCATTTTTACCAGTATTTGAAATTTTATTTGACAGTCCCAATATTCTCATTCTGTTTTGTATGTGGTTAAAAATCAATATGTTGGTGTGAGCTTTCTGATAATGTGATAAATCCTTGATGAACCAAATGAAATTGGTGGAGCATAATCAAAAATTGATAAAAGACTGATTTGTGCTGTACTAGAAGTACATTTGTATTATCAAATATGGGATGGCTTTTAGATTAGTAATTGTCTTACATTACATACACATTAAGCAATTTCTTTTCTCTCAGAAAAATAAGAAAATATTTTGTTTTTAAATGCCAACCTTTTAAAACTCAAATCCTAGAGAATGGCACACCTTTCAGTTTACAGCTTTTTTACATTTCAAGGGCAAGATAAAACAAATGGGATTTTTCAAGGTTTCATTTATGAAGCAAAATTTTCTCTATAGCAACTCTGCTTCCCAGTGTCTTTACCAGGTTTTCTTTGAAAGAGTTTCCCCATTAACTTTTAAGGTAACTTTAAAAAAAAAAAAAAAAAGAAAAAGAAAAAATTTTTCACAATACATTGCAAAAGGATGATCATTTGGAGTTTTCCATAACAAGTTGCAAAATCTATACTGTCATACTCAAAATCCATGTGCAAAAGCAAAATTTGTTAGCACCCAACATTCCTCTCATTCCCTCTCTCGCTGCTGTGCCAACAGGTTTCCAACCTTTCTCTAATGAAGCATGATAGAGCCCAACAGAATAGTGTGAGGACAAAAAGCCATTTCCTTTCCAGAAGACTCACCAGGCAGGGAAAAATGATGTTTTATTGATTGATAGGAGTGAACAAAAAGGTCCAGAAACACAGTAATACCTACTAGTATTATACTTCATTGTCAATGTCAATATCAAATCTGGAAAGGCTTGAGATTAGGCAGATTAAAATTAGTTTTGGTCTAATACAGCTACTCCCTAGGATTACAGATGATAATTCATTTAAAATGTCAGGTGCTGAAAGTTCCACAAAACCCCTCTAAGGCTGTACTGTCCAAGGTATTAAGCATTGAGGAGTGTGCATGATATTTCTTAAGTAAGTTAAATCAAACTGCAGTCAAGAAAAGCTGTTGCTGTTAAGTATAATCTTTATTAACTTTTTTTTAATATAAGTAGAGGCACTCTTTTTTTTTTAATAGATACCTATAATAGAGGACTTAGTGCTTTAGAAAGCACTCTACTTAACAATGGGGCTGTTTTTTTTAAACAAACACATTATTCTCACTGTTCCAGCAGTGCTCGTCTGTGATATTAATATCTGCCCATCTGCAGTGGTGTGAATGAGTATACATGACTCAGCTGGGAAGCCTATTTTAAATAATGCTCATAATTTTTTCAGAAAAAAACATTTTATCATGTTTTTTAAACCCTTATAAGAAACATAAAAGTGAATTATTATCAGGAAAACAAAAATCTGCCTAATAAAAGTTTAAGAAGATTACAAGTTTACTAAAAGTACTAACAATATAATCCAGGATCACATAAAGTGATTCCTAGATGATCTCTGCAGCAAATTTCATTATCATTACTTACAATTAAATAAAAGTTTACTTATTTGAAGTTGCAGGTTGAGTGAATCATGAATGAGAAAGAATACAGTTGACGCCACTGACGACTGAAGCATTATAGAATTTTTTTCTAAGCAGCTGTTTTAGTTGGCAGCCTTGAGTAAAAAGCTTGTGTCTGAAGGATTGATCCTAGCACAAATTGATTGTCACTTTGAAGTGAGCTCAGATACCTGCAATGATGTCAAAGGCATAAGATTTAGGGTGAGGAAGAACAAAACATGTCATTAAATTATTTTAACTTTCAAATTGTTTAAAAATGATTAAAAGCATCATTTGTAAACACTATTTTAAAAGGTTACTTTTAAAAATGTCACTAGCAATGCTATGTGTCCCTTCCCCCACCCACCCTACCTCTTAAAATAGACTTGAACACCCAGTGTAAAAAACACTTGCGGGAAAACCAAAAGTCGATCATTTGAAAAGAAAGGTATAGAGGGTAGCAGATTGTGGGTAGCAGATGCTGGTCCTGCTCCGTGGAGCTGCTGATGCAGGCTGCGGCGGCCTTAAATCCCCCAGTAAGGCATCAGGTGTCGAGACTCTTTCTCATAAACGTCTGGGACAATGCCATAAGGCGTCTGTATCATTTTAACTGTTGACTTCCCAAAGAGCTGACGCTCGTAGTCTATCAGCTGCCTCCAGAAACCTACGTTGGGCCTAATCACGGGCCTGCGGGCTTTGACCCAGTTGTATGCCTCCAGCAGGCACACGCTGTGGTACTTCATCAGGTAGGCGAGGCAGAGTGTGGCAGAGCGGCTCACCCCCGCGGCGCAGTGCACCAGAGTTGCGCCGTGCTTGCGGCTCACATTGTGGATCTTGTCGGCCACAGTATCAAAGTACAGCCCGATGGGCGCATGGGGCATGTCGGCCAGAGGCACTTTGACATATTCAAACTGAGGCCAGTTGAAATTGGGAATCTCAATGGTGGCGTTGACAATGCAGGTGATCCCGCGGGCCTGAAGGAGGTGGCGGTTGGAGGCGACGCTGCCCCGGCCCAGGTAGAGGGAAGATGTGATCTGGGCGATGCCCCCAAGTTCCCCCTCGGAAATCATTCGAGGGGCCATCAGAGTTCGTGGAAGTGTGCTATGACCTCTGGAGCTCATGAAGACACTAGCAATCACACTTTCATCATTGGGAGGAAGCCCACCTCTTTTTTCCTTCCACCAAGAAATCAGAGAAACTATTACAACCTTGTTCCTGCAAAACACAATTATCAAAATGTAAAAAGGCCTGGGACTGAGAAGTGTGAGAGAATTTGGTAATCTGTGCTTTCCCAACTTTAGACCGATCATCTTCTAAAGCACTGAATGAGTTATTTGCAATATCTGAACATTAAATTCAAATGCAAACAGATGACACTGTAGAAAAAGCTCCTGTGAAACTTAACTTGCCCACAGACTCAAGGAAAAGCATAAAAATGCCAAACTCCCAACTTCCTGAACAACTATTCAATAGAAAGAATATACTTAGAAACATAGGAACACAAAGAGCCAAGCTAAGTCCAGAGTAACCCAGTCTAATTCCCTCCCCTTAGAGTTAAGAAAATGTGCCCCTATTGGTGATGGGACTTGTTCAAGGTCATACAGATGGCAGAGCTAGGATTTTCCTTTAACCTGAGTCAGCTGACTCCAAATCCAGGATTCTTGTTCCACTTTATGTTGTGAGGATGGCATCCCCAGAGTTAACAAAAACAATGACTTTATAACAGACCTCTACAAAAGGAAATTTATGGGACTTTTAGAAAAAAACACTTTTGGTCAATGGATACAAACTGGCAGTTTTCAGAAGAAATCAAAGCTATCCTTAGTCATAAGGAAAAAATGCTCTAAATCACTACCTATCAGATTAATTAATATGAGAAAAGAAAAATGACAAATTTTGAGGGGATGTGAAAAAATGGGACACTTCACTGTTGGAACAGAACTGATCCAACCATTCTGGGAGCAATTTGGATTTATGCTTAAAAGAGCTACAAAACTCAACATACCCTTTGATTTGGCAATATACTACTGGGTCTGTATCCCAAAGAGATTTTTAAAAAGAAGGGAAAAGATCTGTATGTATAAAAATATTTATAGTAGCTCTTTTTGTAGTAGCCAAGAATTGGGCATTGACTGTACACGTATAATATATATCAAACTACTTGCCTTCTCAAAAAGAGGGGAGGAAGGAAAGAAGATAATGGGAAATTATTTTAGACAACTTCTGTTAAAGTTTATTTACATGTAAAAGAGAGGGGGGAAAGCCTTTAAAAAAAGAACCACTTATTAAACTATGCCATGCTTTTGTTTGTATTTTTACTAAGTAGTACAAATATTTTCTGAGATCTTCTACTTCTAGCATATTATGTAGAGTATAGGCATCTTACTCAAAGACAAAACTTTTCCAGAAAAAAATCTTTAGACTATTATACCCCAGGCATTTTTGGCTACCCATGGTTTCATGCATATAAGGTATTCTAATACGCTCTACATATAAATTTTTACCTTCCTCTGCCAATCTTAAACCTGTGAAAAATTCCTCAGATAAACAGGCTTAGGGACACAGATCTGACAAAGATTAAATGTCTTTCACTATGTCATATTAGGTATAACAATTCTTCTCACACCTCAAAATCATACTTAATGAAGATTCTATCTGGGCTTAATTTAGAAGGGGAATATAGGGAGCAAAAATTGTACCCATATCCAAGGTATTAAAAAATAATAATAACCTTAGCATTAACAATAAACAAAAGTAATATATATACGCTCACTCACTTGTAGTGAAAATTCTGGTGTACTCAGGAGCCCTCTTTTGTATGTAGAAAATCCCAGGTAAGCAGTGATGGTCACAGTGGCTATGAACTGGAGCTGCATAAAGATAGCAATGTAAAAAATAATGACCTGTTTTGTAGACAAATCAGAAAGTTTGTAAAAATCATTAAGATTTGAACTGGTAGAGACTATACCTTAGATATTATCTATTTTTTTTTAAAGAACACTAAAATATGCTAAACTAAAGCTGGTTTTGGATTAACCTGGAAAAGTGCAAGTTTTCTATAGGCAACATCCTGCCTCCCCCCAAAAAAATCTGTAAGGAGTACTGACTATTTAATGCTCGACTTTTCTGCAATAAAACATACAGTATGATCTAACAAGAATGCTATAACATGCAATGTTTGAGATATCATTGAAGGGGAAAGAATCATTCATCAAATAACACTGAAAGAAAAACCCTGTTAATAATTAAGCACAGCAAAATTCAGGAGAGGAGTTCAAATGTGTTAAATTTCACATCAGAATTCCTAATATAGAAAAGAACATATGGTTCATTTAAGAAATATCCATCAGGGAATAAATTTATGTCCAAAGAAGACCTGGAACTCCTAATTGAACACCAGATGGATAATTTTGATTATCTTAAGTTAAAAAGTTTCTGTACAAACAAAACAAATGCAGACAAGATTAGGAGGGAAGCATCAAATTGGGAAATCATCTTTACATTTAATGGTTCTGATAAAGGCCTCATTTCTAAAATTTATAGAGAATTGTCTCATATATATAAGAATTCAAGCCACTCTTCAATAGATAGGTGGTCAAGGGATATGAACAGACAATTTTCAGATGATGAAATTAAAACCATCTCTAGTCATATGAAAAGTTGCTCCAAATCACTATTGATCAGAGAAATGCAAATTAAGACAACCCTGAGATACCACTACACACCTGTCAGATTGGCTAAAATGACAGGAAAAGATAACGATGAATGTTGGAGGGGATGTGGGAAAACTGGGACACTGATACATTGTTGGTGGAACTGTGAACGGATCCAACCATTCTGGAGAGCAATTTGGAGCTATGCTCAAAAAGTTGTCAAACTGTGCATACCCTTTGACCCAGCAGTGTTTCTACTGGGCCTATATCCCAAAGAGATCTTAGAGGAGGGAAAGGGCCCCACATGTGCAAGAATGTTTGTGGCAGCCCTTTTTGTAGTGGCTAGAAACTGGAAACTGAAGGGATGCCCATCAATTGGAGAGTGGCTGAATAAATTATGGTATATGAATGTTATGGAATATTATTGCTCTGTAAGAAACAACCAGCAGGACAATTTCAGAGAGGCCTGGAGAGACTTGCATGAACTGATGCTGAGTGAAACAAGCAGAATCAGGAGATCATCATACACAGCAACAACAGTATTACATGATGATCAATTCTGATGGACATGGCTCTCTGCAACAAAGAATTGTCTCAAACCCGTTCCAATTGTTCACTGAAGAAAACCATATACACCCAGAGAGAGGGAAATGAAATATGGACCACAACGTAACATTTTCATGATCTCTATTGACATTTACTTGCATTGTGTTGCCTTTCTCTGATTCTTTTTTTTTTCTTGTAGATAGGATTTTTCTTGCATAACTTCTCAAGCATTTCAACATTATTAACATGTAGTTGACTTCCTGCCATCTAGGGGAGGGGAAGGGACTGGGGGTAAAATTTGTAATGGAAAGCTTTGTAAAGATCAATGTTGGGGAACTACCCATACATATGTTATACAAATAAAAAGCTTTAATAAAAAAATAAAATTAAAAATAAAAAAAAAAGAAATCCATCAGGTGTCATGGATATTGCTGAAATCATTTAGAATTTTGCACTATTTAGCAATGTTTTGAATCAAAGACTGACCATTTAACTGACAAAGCTAATGACTTAACATTTAAATTAAACACAAAGCATCAATTTCCCACTCTTTCCAGCATCACCTGAGATTGTGGTCCTAAAGGCTGAACAACAACAAACAAGAGTCGTGCTGTTCCATTCTGTTCCCCCCGCCCCCCAGCACCCATCAGCACTTCCCTTGGCTGTTCACTTTCTCCCTCAATGGCCATTCAGTGTGGCTTCATTCTTTTGGTTCTACTCATTACCTTTGGGTCACTGAACAATGTCCTTTCCAGGCCCCTCTGTGCCCAGCTCTCACTGAACTATCCCCTGGCAGCTCCTTGAGAGAAGGGGCTGCTTTGGTTTGTTCTGTTAAGTCCTAAGGCTTTGCATGTGAGAGCCCTTCCATGTTTCTTGAAGTGTCAAGCATGCAGACTGAAGCTCGTAAAGTTTTAAAATGCTATATATGCAGCTCATCTACTTTTTCTGCCAGCACTTTTTCAAGATGATGAACAATACCACAAATTTTGGAAGCCTGCTCCTCAATGTAGTTAATTAAAGCTGTACCAAAAAGATGTATGCTCCATGAAAAATTAAAAACCATGCACAACTTCCATTTCGGAGTAGTTGGGTGGCCATGGACTATTTATTATGTATTTCACTTCTTTGCTGAAGCCACTGGAACATTCCTATTTGCTCAAGTACTATTAGTATGAGCATCTTTCTAAAACTGATACTGGAAATTGGAAATCCATGAGATTGTCACTGAGTTTTGGAGGGTTTTTTTTTTTTGTTGTTGTTGGTTTTTTTGCAGAGCTCATTTCTCCCAGGAGAAATTCCTCATTGTATGAACATTAACCTCTTAATGTAACCCAGGGATCAGAGCTTAGTATTCAGGCTCTCCAAACTTATTCCTTGAACTTCTATGACTCTCCCATATCTATATAGTCACCGACACATATCTCAACCCAAGGGAAAATCATTTGCTCTTTCTAGCGCTTAGGTGTTTTGTTGTTGGGATTTTTAAAAATTTCTATTCTAAAGTAAATTTAGGCTTTGGTCTGTGTCTTCTCATAAAACAGTCCACAATATGGCCACCTTTTTTACCTCTTAATGTAACCCAAGAATCAGAGTACAGTAGTCAGGCTCTCCAAACTTATCCCTTGAACTTCTATGACTCTCCCATATCTATGCTTTTTTTTTTCCTTTTTAAAATTTCAATAGTATTTTATTTTTCCAAATGCATGTAAAGATAGTATTCAACTTTTTTTTCCCCTGAGGCAACTGGGGTTAAGTGACTTGCCCAGGGTCACACAGCTAGGAAGTAAGTATTAAGTGTCTGAGACCAGATTTGAACTCAAGTCCTCCTGACTTCAGGGCTGGTGCTCTATCCACTGCGCCACCTAGCTGCCCCTCAGTATTCATTTATATAAGTTTTTATGTTATAAATTTTTCTCCCTCCTTCCTTTACACCCTCTTCCCCAAGACAGCAAGCAATCTAATGATATAGGTTAAATAAGTGATTCTTTTAAACAAATTTTATACGTCATGTTGTGCAAGAAAAATCAAACCAAAAGAGAAAGAGACACAAGAAAGAAAAAAAAAAGGTGAAAATACTATGCTTCAATCCACATTCAGTCTCTATATAGTTCTCTCTCTGGATGCAGATGGCATTTTCCCTCCCAAGTCTACTGGAACTTATACCTGACTTTTTGAAAATATTTTCACAATTTACCTTGACAATATTTTTAGTCTATTTACAGATAAATGTCGATCTAGAATACTGATTCTACTGAAACTTAATTCCATGATCCACAGCTATAAAAACATTGGAAGATCAGTCTTGTGAAGAATATACCATTTTTATTCCCTAACAGAGAAGTAGTCAAAGGATCAAAGTAAAAAAGTTCTCAAAAGAATTGCAAAATATAATGACCATAAAAGAATGCTCCAAATCACCAATTAGAGAAATGAAAATAAAAAACTGAGGAATCACCTAACATCCTAAAAATTGACTAAGAAAGATGGAAATATGTTGAAGAGGCTATGAGAAGACAGGCAGGTATACTAGTGCATGGTGGAAGGAGCTATCTAGATCAGTACAATTATTTCCAAACCTTGAGTTCAAGCAATTAAAATGACTAAAAATGTTTATAATGTTTGACTCTTATGAGTCCCATTATTAGGCATATATTGCAAGAAGGTCATTAATAAGACTTCATATAAACCAAAATATTTACACCAGTGCTTTTTGTGGTAACAACAAACTGGAAACAGTGGATAACTCATGAACTGTGGAATGGCTACTAGATGGTACATAATGTAATGGAATATGACTGCTATACGAAATGATGAGTGTGATGAATACAGAAATGCATGGAAAGATCTACATGAACTGATATAAAGTAAGCAAAGTCAAGAAAACAGTAAACATGACAACAAAAAAACAACAAACATATCCAATAAGACACTCACACACCTTTGTAGAGGTGGGGCACCAATGGGTAAGAGTACACTGCACATATTTTCAAACTATTTTGATATATTTTTGAGTTTTTCTTGACTTTTTCCTAGTTTTATTACTTGTTATATGACAGTTCTCTGGGATGGGAAGGGGAAAGAGATGCTGTGAGAAATTTTAATGATGTAAAAAAAAGATAGAAATTTATTTTTTTCCTCTTTTTTTTAATTAAAACTTTTTATTTGCAAAACATATGTATGGGTAATTCTTCAACATTTAGAAATTTATTTTTAAAATATTACTTACAATTATTTTTATTTACTTTTTTTTTTGCTGAGGCAATTGGGGTTAAGTGACTTGCCCAGGGTCACACAGCTGTTAGGTGTCTGAGACCAGATTTGAACTCAGGTCCTCCTGACTTCAAGGCTGGTGCTCTATCCACTGCGCCACCTAGCTGCCCCTATTACTTACAATTATAAGAAAACAAATACGAAGAATGCAGAAAAAAGAACATTAAGTAAATCAAAATAAAACCAGAAAAAAATGATTTGAATAATGTAAATGGGAACACAGCAAAATAATCAAAACTGAATGTTGTGAAACTATAATGACCAAAAATAAATTTAAGAAATTACCTCCCCAGTTCTTATGAAAAGGTTGGAGACAATGGGTGTGTAAATAATGCTTATAATATCAGACTTTTTTTTTAAGGGTTTTGCTGAAACCTTTTTTCCCCTCTTTTAAAATTCTTTGTTATAATGGCATTCTGAGAAAGGTGTCAGGTAAAGGGATACAGTAGAAAATGTAGGTGATATAAAAACAAAAGATCAAACTTTTAATAAAAACTTATTTGATTCTGGGTTCAATTCAGTATTCATCTGAAGAGGTGGTCTAATACTGATGGACCATCTGAAAGGCCTCCCCATCCAGAGTATCAAACTCATGACATTCTCCACCCACTTCATTTTTCCCAGTAGATTGTAGAGAAGGCAAATTCTTTAAAGATTTGTGCAGTACTACTCAGTGCAATATTTGAAAGATTTATAAGCTTCACCCTATCAATGCTTTCCCTGAAATGATAAGATCCAGAACTTAAATAAACATTTCAGAAGCGGTATAATCAGATCAGACAAAATGGGAATGTAGTTATGAATATCATGTCTTGTGTGGCTCTTTTGGTTGCCATGCCACACCATTATCTCATTGTGAGTTTTCAATACACTAAAATTCATAGATGTTTTTCCACACAAATTATTGTCTAACCATGCCTCCTCCTCTCCCCCAAAGTTGTATTTAGGAAGCTGATTCTTTGAACAACGTATAGAATTATAAATAATCCTTATTAAATTTCAATTTAGTAAGAGTCAACCCCTTCCTATCTCCATTTGAATTCTGGGCCTTATCTATAAAATCCCTCCCAAGTTCATGTCAACTGCAAATTTGACAAACTAGATCAACTATGCCGTTATCCTACTGAGGAAAACAACAAACAGCACAAGAAGATAAACTAACCCTGAATTGTTCTAAAAATCTCTCTCCAACTTGCATGAACTGATGCTAAGTGAAATGAGCAGAACCAGGAGATCATTATACACGGCAACAACAGTACTATATGACGATCAATTCTGATGGACGTGGCTCTCTTCAACAATGAAATGCTTCAAACCACTTCCAATTGTTCACTGAAGAAAGCCATATACACCCAGAGAGAGGGATGTGAAATGTGGACCACAACATAACATTCTCATACTCTTGATTGATGTTTGCTTACACTGTGTTTCCTTTATCTGATATGTCTTTTGTATAGATACGATTTTTCTTGCACAACAATGATAAGTTTGGAAATATGTATACATGTATTCGATTTGCCAAGTATTTTAACATAATTAACATGTAGTGGATATCCTGCCATCTAGGGGAGGGGTGGGGAGTTGGGGGGAAAAATCTGTAACAGAAAGCTATGTAAGGGTTAATGTTGAAGAATTACCCATACATATGTTTTGCAAATAAAATTAAATTTAAAAAAAAATCTCTCTCCAAGCTGATACCAATACATTAATGACTACTCTGATCATTTGGTAAGTTCTGAATTCACTATTTCTCCATCTTGTCCAAAAAAAATTAGTATGAAAGACTTTCAAAAACTATGCTGAAATGTAGGTATATAGTGTCTACAATACTCACCTAAGTCTACCAAACTACCAAATCTTTCAAAGAATTAACTAAGATAGAATGTTTTTTGAATCATAATAGCTTTTGGTTATCTTCTTTCAAAAGGTCTTCAACTGGATCCACGACAATTTATTCAGTAACAACATTATTGTAAAGACTAACAACTTGCAAAGACTTGGGAACTTTGATACACAACAGCAACCAACCACAATTCCAGAACTCATGATGAAAAGGGCTATTCACTACCTATCACAGACTGATACATTTTTTGGAGAAAATTTTGTTTTCTCAAGGTGGGGGAGATAGTAGGACAAGAAAGTAGAGATTTTTTCTATTTTTTCAAACATATTATTTTTCCCTAATTATATGTAAAAAATTATTTTTGTAATAGCTTTTTGGTTTTCAAAACACATGCAAAGATAGTTTTCAACATCCACCCTTGCAAAACCTTGGGTTCCATATTTTTCTCCTTCTCTCCCCACTTCCCCCTTCTCTAGACAAGTAATCCAATATATGTTAAACATGTGCAATTCTTCTAGACATATTTCCACAATTATCATGTTGCACAAGAAAAATCAGGTCAAAAAAGGGAAAAAAGTGAGAAAATACAAAAATCAAAAAGGTGAAAATGCTATGTTGTGATCCACATTCAGTCTCCATAGTCCTCTCTCTAGGTGCAGATGGGTCTCTTCATCACAAGTCTATTGAAAGTGGCCTGAATCACCTCATTGTTGAAAAGAGCCATGTCCATCAGAATTGATCATCATATAATCTTCTTGTTACTATGAACAATGTTCTCCGAGTTCTGCTCATTTCACTTAGTATAAGTTCATGTAAGTCTCTCCAGGCCTTTCTGAAATCATCCTACTGATCATTTTTTACAGAATAATAATGTTCCATTATATTCATATAGCATAACTTATTCAGCCATTCCCCAACTGAAGGGCATCCACTTAGTTTCCAGTTCCTTTTCCAGTTCTTTGCCACTACAAAAAGGGCTGCTATAAACATTTTTACATATATAGGTCCTTTTCCCTTTTTACAAAAATTAATATCCATTTTTTTTAAAAATTGAGTTCCAAATTCTCTTTTCCTTCTATCCTTGAGACTGCCAGCAATTTAATATAGGCTATATATATGCAGTCGTGCAAAACATTTCCATGTCAGTAATGCTGCAAAAGAAAATACAAAAAAAAAACAAGAAAAATAAAGAGTAAAAAAAATTATGCTTCCATCTGCATTCAGATTCTATCAATTCTTTCTCTGGAGATGAAGTCATTTTTTATCATGAGTTCTTTGAAACAATCTTATATCACTATATTGCTGAGAATAACTAAGTCATTCACAGTTGATCATCATATAATACTGCTGTTTACTATGTACAATGTTCTCCCCATTCTGCTTACTTCCTTTTAGATCAGTTTATATAAGTCTGTCCAGGTTTTTCTGAAAGCATCCTGGTGGTTGTTTCTTATAGCACAGTACCATCACATTTATATACCACAACTTGCTCAGTCCTTGCTCAATTGATGGGCATGCCCCCTCAATGTCCAATTTTTAGCTGCCACAAAAAGAGCTACCATAAATATTTTTGTATATAGTAAGTCCTTTTTCTTTCTTTATAAAAAATCTTTTTGGGATACAGACCCAATAGTACTACTGCTGAATCAAAAAGTATATAATTTATAGCCCTTTGAGCATCTTCCCAAATTACTCTCAAGAATGGCTGGATTAGTTCATAACCCCACCAGCATTATTAGTCAATCTGATAGTTATAAGGTGGTACTGCATTTCTTCAATCAATAGTGATTTGGAGCATTTTTTCAAATGACTGATAACTTTGATTTCTTCTTCCAAAATCTGCTTGTTTATATACTTTGGCTATTTTTCAACTGGGGAATGATTCGTTATTATAAACTGGACTTCATTCTCTACATACAACAGAAATGAGACTCTTATCAGAGAGAGTTACTGTAAAAATAATAATTTTCCAGTTTTCCAATTTCCTTCTAATCTTGATTACACTGGTTCTGTTTGTACAAAAAAAATTTTAGTTTAATATAATCAAAATTGTCCATTTTACCTCTCCTAATGCTGTCTCTTACTTAGTCTCAAATTTTTCCTTTATCCATAGATGTGATAGGTAATGCTTCCCTAATTTTCTTATTGGAATTTTCTTATCATGTACCCAATTTAGCCTTATCTTGGTATATAGTACAGTACTACATCTAGTTTCTACCACGCTGCTTTCTGATTTTCCCAGGAGTTTTTTGTCAAACAGTAAGTTCTTTGTCCCCAAAGCTTAGATCTTTGCATTTTTCAAACACTAAATTACTATGGTCATTTACCATTGTGCATTCCGTAGGTAACCTATTCCACTGAACCACCACTCTATTTCTTAGTCCATATAAGATCACTGGTGATTACAATTTCATAATTTAATTTGAGATCTGGTAGGGTTAAGCCACCTTCCTTCACTTCTCTTTTTCATTAATCCCTTGACATTCTTGTCCTTTTGTTCTTCCATATGAATTATATTATCAGTTTTTCTAGTTCTGTAAAATAAATTTTTGATAGATTGTTATAGCATTATAAATAAATTTAAATAGAATTGTTATTTTTATTATATTGGTTCAGTCTACTCATCAGCAATTAATATTTTTCCAGTTGTTTAAATAAGACTATCTGTGTTTAAAAGAAGTTTGTAATTGTGTTCACATAGTTAGTTTCTGGATTTGTCTTATCAGGTAGACTCTCAAGTATTTTGTACTATCTATAGTTCTTTTAAATGGAATTTCTCTAAGTCTTCCTGGTGGATTTTGTTGGTTATATACAGAAATGCTGATAATATGTGTATTTATTTTATAACCTGTAACTTTGTTAAACCTGTTAATTATTTCTAGGGTTTTTTTAATTGTCAGGCTCTATCTGCAAAGATGATAGTTTTGTTTCTTATTGTCTATTCTAATTCCTTCAATTTCTTTTTCTTTTCTTATTTTTTTGCTAAAACTAGCATTTCCAGTATAATATTGAATAACAGTAGTGATAATGGACATCCTTGCTTTAACCCTGATCACACTGTGATTACTTCTAGCTTAGTCTTTTACAAATAATGCTTGCTGGTAATTTGATATATTATTTATAATTTTGTGATGATCAACTGTAATGGTCTTATTTCCTTTCAACAATGAGGTGATTAAAGGAAATTCCAATAGACTTGTGATGAAAAGTACCAATTGCAACCAGAGTGAGAACTATGGAGAATGAACATAAGTCACCATTTTATTTGTTGTTTGCTTGTTTCCCCCCCCCCCATCCTTTTTAATCTGATTTTTCTTGCATAGTATGAAGAATATGGGAATGTTTAGAAGAATTGCATATGTTTATCCTATATCAAATTGTTTGCTGTCTTGCAGAGGGAAGGGGGGAGGAGAGGAAGAAAAATACAAGCTTTTTCAAAGGTGAATCTGCATTTTATGAGAAAATAAAATTCTATTTTTAAAAAGTGTCAGAACTACCCAAAAAAAGCTCCATTTATTCCCATGCTTTCTAGTATTTTTAATAGCAATGATTTGTATTTTGTCAAAAACTTTTTCTGCATCTATTGAAATAATCATGATTGCCATTGACTTTGTTATAAATGTTAATTATACTGATAGCTTTCCTAATATTGGCTCAACTCTGCATTCATGATATAAATTCCAACTGGTCATAGTATATAATCTTTGTGACATATTGCTGAAATCTCCTTGATAGAATTTCATTTTAAATTTATGCATCAATATTGATTAGGGAAACTGGCCTAAATTTTTTTCTACATTTTTGCATTTTCTAGTTTAGGTATCTGCACAAACTTGTATCATAAAAGGCATTTGGTAGGAATCCTCCTTTGATTATTTTTTCAAATGTTTATATAGTAATGAAATTCATTGTTCTTTAAATGTTTCATACAATTTACTTGTGAATCCATCTGATCCTGGAGATTTTTCCTTAAGAAACTTATTGATGGCTTGGTTCAATTTCTTTTTCTAAGACAGGGTTATTTAAGTACATTATTTTCTAAATGGAAATTTTATATTTTTGTAAATATTCATCCATTTTATTTAGATTGTTAGATTTGTTGACATGTAATTGGGAAAAATAGCTCCTAATAATTTCTTTAATTTCATCTTCCTTGATGGTGAATTTACCATTTTCATTTTTGATATTATAAATTTGGTTTTCTTTTTTAATAAAATTAATGGTATATCTATTTTATTGGGGGTTCTTTTACATAAAACTAGCTCCTAGTTTTATTTTTAGATCTTTTTTTTGAAAATAAAATTTAATTTTATAAAAGGTATGCAATTCCTTTACCCCTTCTCATCAGTACTCTTTACAGCACTGGATAATATCTATCCTGATATTCCCATGTAACACAAAATTTAAACTTGAAATACTAAAAGTAATTCTTGAGATGTTTCAAATTTTGATAGAAGTCAGCACATATAGTACTTAACTGGCTAGAAAACTGATTAATATACAAGAGAGGATTAATTTTCCACACCTCATAGCAGATATTGTCACATGGAACATTTGGATCTTCTTAGCAATTAAACTTAGGTTGTGGACAGGAATTTCTAAAAGAACAAATTCTTTATCAATGTCATGGAGCAAAATACTAATTATAGCAATTTAAGTTTGGAGGTTAGTTCCTAGCATTTCTAAAAACTCCTGATATATAAAGTAAAATCACTATCTTGATGGAACACAGATGGAATCCCCATCACAGGTCATCCTGTCAATATTTTTTAATTTAGTATTTTATTTTTTACCCAGTTACATGCAAAAACAATTTTAACACTCATTTTAAAAAATGAGTTCCAGATTCTTTTCCTTCAAATTCATAAGACTACAAGTCATTCCCCAATTGATAAATGGTCAAAGGATATAAACAGACAATTTCCAGATGAAGAAATTAAGCTATCTACAGCCATATGAGAAATGTTCTAAATCACTACTGATTAGAGAAATGCAAATTAAAAAACTCTTGAGGAACCACCTCATACCTCCCAGATTAATGCTGGAGAGGATGAGGGAAAACTGCAACACTAATGAATTGCTGGTGGAGTTGTGAACTGATCCAGCCATTCTAGAGAGCAATTTGGAACTGTGCCCAAAGGACTACAAAAACTGCACAACTGCTTTGATCCAGCAGTGTCACTACTAGGCCTGTATGCCAAAGAGATCATAAAGGAGGGGAAAGGATGCACCTGTGCAAAAATGTTTGTAACAGCTCTTTTTGTCATGGCAAGAAATTGGAAATTGAGTGGATGCCTCTCTGTTGGAAAATGGCTGAATAAGTTATGATGTCAATGTAATTGAATATTATTGTTCTGTAAGAAATAATGGGCAGGCTGATTTCAGAAAAACCTGCACTAAATGAAGTGAGCAGAACCAAGAGAACATTGTATACAGTAATAGCAAGATTATTTGATCATCAATTATAATAGACTTAGCTCTTCTCAGCAATACAGAGATCCAAGGCAATTCCAATAGACTTGGGATGGAAAATGTGTCTGCATCAACAGAGAGCTATGGAGATTGAACATGGATTGAAACATGTTATTGTCACCTTTTTTTTGGTTGATGTTTTTTGCTTTTTTTCCTTCATGGTTTTTTCCCTTTTGTTCTGATTTTTTCTTTCATATGACTGATAGTTTCCTGTAGAGGTAGAGGTAGCAAATGGTTTTGTCTATTGTCTACAAAGAGACTATCCTTATAATTTGGATGGTTTTAAAGCTTTTTAAAACTACTTTAAACAAATTAAGGCACAAATAACACACTCTAAGGCAGAGAAACAGCAGATAAAAGGGTTAATTGCTGAGAACAAGATAAGCCAGTATGTCTGGAGGAGAGGGTATATATAAGCATTAATAATTCTGAGAAGGTAGGCTGGAGCCACAATGTGGAGGGCTTAGTCTGAAGATTCTATATTCAAGAGTAGTCAGATCAGTGGCATAGGATAGGATCACAGGACAAACTAGGCAATAACTATAGCAATTTAGTGTTTGATAAACCCAAAGACCCCAGCTTTTGGGATAAGTACTCACTATTCGACAAAAACTGCTGGGAAAATTGGAAACTAGTGTGGAAAAAATTAGGGCTTGACCCACACCTAACACCACATACCAAAATAAGATCTAAATGGGTTCATGATTTAGATATAAAAAGTGATATTATAAGTAAATTAAAGGAACATAGGATAGTTTACCTCTCAGACCCGTAGAGATGGAATAAATTTATGTTCAAAGAAGAATTGGAACTCGTAATTGAACACAAGATAGATAATTTTGACTATATTAAGTTAAAAAGGTTTTGTACAAACAAAACTAATGCAGACAAGATTAGGAGGGAAGCAATAAATTGGGAAATCATCTTTACATTTAAGGGTTCTGATAAAGGCCTCATTTCTAAAATACATAGAGAACTGTCTCATATTTATAAGAATTCAAGCCACTCTCCAATAGATAAATGGTCAAAGGATATGAACAGACAATTTTCAGATGATGAAATTAAAACCATTTCTAGTCATATGAAAAAGTGCTCCAAATCACTATTGATCAGAGAGAAATGCAAATTAAGACAACTCTGAGGTACCACTACACACCTGTCAGATTGGCTAAAATGACAGGAAAAGATGACAATTGTTAGAGGGGATGTGGGAAAACTGGGACACTGATACATTGTGGGTGGAACTGTAAATGGATCCAACCATTCTGGAGAGCAATTTGGAACTATGCCCAAAAAGTTATCAAACTGTGCATACCCTTTGACCCAGCAGTGTTTCTATTGGGCTTATATCCCAAAGAGATCTTAAAGGAAGGAAAGAAGCCCACATGTGCAAAAATGTTTGTGGCAGCCCTTTTTGTAGTGGCAAGGAACCGGAAACTGAATGGATGCCCATCAATTAGAGAATGGCTGAATAAATTATGGTATATTAATGTTATGGAATATTATTGTTCTGTAAGAAACGACCAGCAGGATGATTTCGGAGGCATGGAGAGACTTGCATGAGCTGATGCTGAGCGAAATTGAGCAGAACCAGAAGATCAATGTACACAGCAACAACAAGACTATATTATATGATAATCAATTCTGATGGACATGGCTCTCTTCAACAATGAAATGTTTCAAACAAGTTCCAATTGTTCAGTGAAGAAAGCCATATACACCCAGAGAGAGGGATGTGAAATATGGACCACAACATAACATTTTCATGCTCTCTATTGATGTTTGCTTGCATTGTGTTTCCTTTCTCTGATTTTTCTTTCTCATACATACAATTTTTCTTGCACAACAAGATAAGTGTGGAAATATGTATACACATAATCAATTTGTCAAGTATTTTAACATAATTAACATGTAGTGGATATCCTGCCATCTAGGGGAGGGGAGGGGACTAGGGGGAAAAATTTGTAACGGAAAACTTTGTAAGGGTCAATGTTGAAGAACTACCCATACATATGTTTTGCAAATAAAAAGCTTTAATTTAAAAAAAAAAGATTTTATATACAGTCCTCCAATAAAAAAGAAGGGAGCTGACATGGTTAGAGTTGCACTTTAGGCTGATTATTTTGGCAATTGTGTAGAGGATGTATTGAGGAGAAAATACTAGATATACAGTTGAGAAGCATAGTTGATAAGAATCTGAACTAGATTGGTGAACTATGTGAAAGGAGAAGAGAAAATAAATATGGAAGATGTCACAAAGGTAGAAGCAATAAGACTTGGCAATTCAGTAGACTCCAGTACAAGTACTAAGAACTCTTGAAGTTGGAAAAACTACGTTGCAGGATAGTTGTCAACCAGCCTCCATCTTAAAACTTCCAAAGAGAGGAAACTTACTATGCCTTCTGATACACCCCGTTCTCTTTTTACATAGTTCTGTCATAATTTCCTCTTTCTACCATACCTGAATTTGCCCCACAAGTAATTTCTACTCGTTTATCTTAGTTCTAATTGCTAAAGACAAGTAATAGGAGCCCAGCCCACAAGACAATTTTTTAATATTTGAAGATAGCTATCTCAGCTTCTTCTAGCTAAAGATCTGAGGCCTCCAACCAATCCTGGTATGGCATACTGTCAAGTCTACTTATTATGCTACCTTAATCCTCTTTTGAAAACAATCCATTTTGACAATGTCCATTCTAAAATACAGTACAGGTAATTAAACATATATCCCAGCAGAGCACAATATAGCTGGTCTATAACATTCCTTTCATTCATTCTGGACTGCCATTCAGTCCAAAATCACAAAAGTTTTTTGGGGGGAATGGAGGAGCAGTAAGGAGTACTAAAGAGCCTCCTTCTTTGACACTGGGTTGATTCAGACTGACATGGCAATCCATTAAAAGTGCCAGGTGTTTTTATAAGAACCAGTCTCTGACCATCTTTTCTTTTTTTTTTTTTTAATTTTTATTTTATTTGAATAACATATGTGTGGGTAATTCTTCAACAATAACCCTTACATAGCTTTCCATTACAAATTTTTCCCCCCAACTCCCCACCCCTCCCCTAGATGGCAGGATATCCACTACATGTTAATTATGTTAAAATATTGGCAAATCGAATATATGTATACATATTTCCAAACTTATCATTGGTGTGCAAGAAAAATCTTATCTACACGAACGATATATCAGATAAAGGAAACACAATGTAAGCAAACATCAATCAAGGAGTATGAGAATGTTATGTTGTGGTCTGACCATCTTTTCTTAACCAAAGATTGCACATCTGACTTTTGAATCTAAGTGAAACAATTTTATATTTATCAATATTAAATTTCATTTTATTATATTCAGCTTTTGCCCTAGTCTACTGACAGCTTTTTTTTTGTAAATCAATGATTTAGTTATAATTTGTCCCAATATTTGATAAAAAGGAAAAACCAATTCTAATGAAGCTCCTTTATTATCATGGAAAAGCAAAAGATGTTAAATTACTAATCTAAATTCGTGATCAAGACTCCACTTTACAGCACTTTTCCTGGTATCCCAAGCAAGGACACTGGTGAAAAAGTCAACTATGGATAAAGAAAGTCTCTTGTCCTCATTGGACTGTTCAGCACAAATGCTTCTGTCATTTATCAAGTTTATTTAAAATGTAAATCAAGCTCAATTTATTCTAATGATTAATTTGTGGAGCTCTGATAAGGTATTTTTTACAACAAGAAACTAAAAAGAAAACAGTCTGTGAATCTTCAGAATAGAATCCAAGTTAGACAGTCAGGATTATCTTATCCCTGGTGGTGATCTTCTGTCTGGTATAAAATGCCAACAAACCTACTTAAAATGTTCATGTAGTCCAAAGGCTAAAAACAAAAGAAAAAACACTTCCAGGGGACACAGATGCAATAGTCTTCCCCCCTTTGTATAAACACTACTGGCTACATATATATTTGCTGGGGCAATTGGGTTAAGTGGCTTGCCCAGGGTCACACAGCTAGGAAGTGTTAAGTGTCTTGAGACCACATTTGAACTCAGGTCCTCCTGACTTCAGAGCTGGTGCTCTATCCACTGCACCAACTAGCTGCCCCTGGCTATATTTTAATGAGAGTAAACCCAAAGTTCTGAACAGTAAGATGATTTGCCTCATAGTTAACAAGTAACAGAAATTAGAAACAATCACAGTCTAAAGACTTGAAGACTATTTAAACTTCTTCATGTCAATCAGGAATGTGGTTGTGTCCTCATCATTTGTCTCACAAAAACACTTTTTAAACAGTGCCAAGCAGCCCCTTAAATGCAGAAGACAAAAAGAGGGTAAATTCCCTTCAAATATGTTTAAGCTTTAATGGATTAAGTCAGATGTTCCAGTTTTTATTATACTTAGTTAAGAATTGAAATATTGCCATGGACTGGTGACTCTACCAAAGGGGCATTCAAGCAGGGACCTTCAACAGTTATTTCCTCCCAAATTTGCTGAAATAGGAGAGTGAGAGGCCATTCTGTCCACCTGTTTTGCCAAATGTGCTTAAGTGTTATAATTATAATGTAACCAAATGTTTTTAAAGAAAAGCAGGTAAGATTTAAAAATAAGATTACTGTATCTGTCATATAAGCACAAGAAACTCATTTTAATTTGTACATAATGACAGACAGGAGATGTACTGGAAATAGAAATCTTACCTGTTACTATCATCAGAGAAATTCTAGTTTATGCTGAGTGAACACTCCTTGTAAAGAACAAAAGTCTCTCTTAAACTGAATATTAAATCACTAAAATCAGGAGAGCTCACTGTTGCTGTCCATGGTACTCAAAAGAAACAGGATTAGGCCCTTTCCAGCTCTTATTGTATACTGAAAGGGGAATGCAATTTTAATTCAAAAAATGTTTCCAGGAGAAGAGCAACATGGAAAACTGTCATGAACTAATTCCTCATACTGATTTTAACCAAATCCTAGGAAAGACAGCTCAAGCCAGGGCTGATATTGATAACTTTTAACAATAAGCATCAAAGCACTGGGTGCTAAGCAAAATACAAAATTAATTGTTCCCATTGGAAATGCAATGCAAATAATGTATAAATCAGTAACAATTACTTATAGCTTTATGAATAACAGAGCTTCTGGATCAGTCTAAAAAGCAGTGTTTAACACTGATAAATTAAGAGTGGCTCTTATATCAGGAATGAGGTATAAAGTACATTCCTGAAGCAGTGACTACAATTCAGAGATGATGATCTACTGTGGTTAAAGCAGTTATGCTCCATCAGTGGGGGCTAATCATTTTTTGTCAAGACAACTAAACAATCAGATCAGCAACAATGGAACTCTTTCCACAGATCTAAAGAGTACAAATTATGGTGGTAAAAGAGACAAATGTATAAAGGATTAAAAATTAAATTCTCAGCTTTGCAAAATTTCAGTGGTACACAATATACACTGAAGTCAACCCTATATAAATGCTAGGTAATCTCCTTTACTCACTCTCTCTTTTTGTTTTTTGAGGCAATTGGGGTCAAGTAACTTGCCCAGGGTCACACAGCTAGGAAGTGTCTTGAGGCCAGATTTGAATTCAGGTCTTCCTGACTCCAGAGCCAGTAGTCTATCCTCTGAGCCATCTAACTGCCCCAATCTTCTTTAGTTTCAATTAAATTTCTCAATGTTCTCTAGCTCTTCAAAAAATATCTGTGAGCATCCATGAAGAGGAAGCACTGCATAATGGACAGAGCTTTACTGCGAGTCAAGTGACGAGGCATGAGTCCTGCTGTTTATTAGCCATGTGAAATCACTTAACCTTTCAGAGCTTCAGGGTCCTCACCTGTAAAATGAGGATTAAATGATAATATATGTAATAATAACAGATGACAACATATGTATAAATGTTAGTTATTATTATTATAGTATCCATCTCATAGGACTGTTGTGAAACTCAAATTGAGATAATATATGTAAAGCACTTTGCCCACTTTAAAATGCTACATAAATCTCAGCTGTTTATATTATCATAATCCACTTAGTGACTCAGATGCAGCACAGTTAAGTTTTCCATAAAGAGAATTTCAGTTAAATAAATCCATTCTCTCATGACTTCCATTTTTAAAAATCAGAAATGTATTTCATTAGAAATCTTCTATTATCTATGTTAAATTAACAGAATCTAACAAACCTTAAATCATAAGAGAAAATGGTATCTGAAAAAAATATTAGAAATAGTACTCAAAATATTAAATACTAGGCTATATTAAAATAAAGATTAAGTGCTGAAAATAAAAGTACAGTACAGCACCAGGCATTCTGGCAGGACACTCAGTCCCACAAATTGTTCAATATAAAAGTGGCAAATCTCAAAGTTTTAGCAGTTTAACAAATATATGTCCATAAAAATATGTGTGCATGTATATAACACACACAAATATACATATACACATGCACATACACACACACACAGAGGAATTCTATATATGCTTAAACACTCCAGTTTTAAATGACTCTAAATCCTCAAACTGAACATTTAAGATTATCATCTTTTTCTTTCTGTACTTTTCCCTATCACCTGAATTGACTTATTTCCAAATATTTCTGTCGTGAAAATATCTATATGTCATATTAAGAGTACACATGGATAAGAGAATAAACTGAGTCATAAAGCTAAAGGGTGAAATACTTAATCCTTGCTTATTAAAGGCTGACCCTAGTCTATTGGAACACAGGCTCAGCAATTGTGTATAATGAATAGTGACCATTCTAATGTTCTCATTTAAACTATTATGTCATATTATGGCTATTTATATTCATATAGTCAGCAATTAGATTTAAGATATACTGCATGTTATAGCAGAGGGAATTTATCACTCTAATGACAGTAAATCAAGATTTGCTAGTCTTCAATAACGTCTCTGAGGGCACCACTTCACTTTCCCCAGCTTTCCAGATTTAGTTAACATTATTCCCCTTATACAAATATCTATTTCTGTCAAATTATTCTATTGCTATTCGCTAAACACAGCATCCTATTTCCCTCTCTCCCCACAAAGGCTACCTCACATATCTAGAATATATCCACTCAATTCTATCTGTTAGAATACTCAGCTTCCTTCAAGGTTCCACACTAGTGGCACTATCTATAGGAAGCCCTTCCTATTTTCTCACTCCTCAAATCATACCTATTTAAATGTTTTATCCATCCAATAGGATGTTAGTTTTTTAAATCAAGACTATTTTTTGTTTTGTCTTTGCAGTTCAAGTACAATAACTTGAACACAAGTGCTTAATAAATGCTTCCTGAATGGCTGATTAAAATCCTGATTTAGAATCAGAAGTTAGCTCATATATATCTATGTTCAAGGTAAATATGTCAAGTCAAAACAAGCAACTTGATCCCACTCCTACTCAAATAAATATTGATTCTTCATTCATTCATCCAATTAGTATATTAAGCATTCACTCTGTGTTCAACCTCCTGGTAGATACTTTTGGGGGAAAAAAAAAGACAGAACAAAATTCCTGGCCTCAAAAGCACTTTCAATCTTAGTGAAGAGACAAAATCTAACCACACAAGACAGTAAACAATTAAGTACCAAAATGAGTGGTAGAGTGAGCACATACTATAGAGGAAAGTGTAAAACAGATGTAGTCAGGGAAAGTCGGCTGCAAAATGACTTTGAATCCATTTTTCCCTACTGACATATTAAAGGAGCAAATATGTTCCACATAGAAGACCGATTGATTCTTAAGTGTATAAATGTCATTCTATTAGCCTTTCTTTTCAGTTAATAAGTTATAGACAAAATATTTGATCATACCCAGAGCCTGAATTAGTCAATCAGTGAAGTAACCGAAGAAAAATTTAACTCCTTGAGTTTCAAATTTGATTACACCACCAAGATTAGTGACAACTAATCTATAACTTTTAACAAAATGTAAAAGCAATATAAATTAATAAAGGTATGGAGTAATAGTAAACATAAAACAAAAGAGATAAGAAATTCAGAGTTGTTCCAAATATTCTTTATCCCTAACCTAAACATAAATCTAAAATTAGCTGCTAAAAGATATTCATTCTCCTTTGGGTGTGGAAATCTGATAAACCCAGAAAATACTTACAAGGCTCCACAATTACATGAGTCTAAACCTGTTTGGTGGTAACTGGAAACCAATTTGTGCAACAGTCTATAAATCTTGCTTTAAAATGTTCAAGGAGTAAACTATAAAATTATAATATGATTCATAGAACTGAATGCTGAATTTTGATTTATATAGGTCAGAACTACTAGGAAAGGTATAAAGGGAAAAAATCGTATGGAAGCAATAAAATACAACCAGATTTTGAGTCTGAAGCAGAATAGCTCATATCTGTTGGATTATACAAGAAAATCATTGAAGAACCACATGTTTTCAGGAGTTTACTTTTCTAAATATATATTACTTGTTTTCAATGAAGGCAAAAAAAGGCATCTCCAGATAAGAATAAATTCCACAGAATTTAAGTGTTCACAGATAATAGTTAATGTAATTATCCTTTAATGAAGACATAAAAATTCTTAAAACCAAGAGCATTTACTTCAAGTTTTCTAAAAGATCATGTTGTTTACTATAAGTATTATAGTATTATGAAAACAAATCAGTAGTACATCTCAAATGGCAATTAACATATCTTTCCCCCATTAAAGAGAAATCCCAAACCTTGGCCAAATTTCCTCTCATGGGGTGAAGAGGAAACCAAATCACTGATTTGATGAAGACTATGTTAGCTCTCTGCCCCAGAGACACTTGATGTAACTCTGAAAATTTGATGTTTCTGAAAACTATAAACCATGTCAACTTATAACATGAGCTTTGTCAAACAGCAAGAATTAAAAGACAAAAAAAATAATGCAACTCTCCCCTCGATTTCTTTGACCTGTAAATTTAGTGGTTAATCAAAATGAGATGATACAGGAAGTTCTTTTCGTCTATCTGGCTCTCAATATACTTCACTATATTTGAAAGAGACTATTTTACTAGTTACTAAAATATTTCCAAAGTATTACTCACACATTTGGGTAAGAGCAATGTTCAGAGAATAGCTAGCTTTTCAGACTGCCTTATCTCTATAATACAGTATAGCACTGTTTTATTTGAAAATTAAAATAACAAACATTAGAATATAGAATCTAAAAAGTACTGCAATTTGTTCTTTATAAAGCCCTAAAATCATACTTCAACCTTTTTTATTAGTAAGAAACACCAGACAATGACAGTGTAAGACCATGGCCATTGCCTAGGAGATAAGGTCAATAAATGTGAAAAAAGTCTGCAAAAGAATTGTAAACTTTTAACAACTATATAAAAGATAATTTAAAAATAAAAATTTGGCCAAAATGTCCATGCCTTTTGACTCAAATAATTATTTCATTGCTTGGTATGTACCCCAGAAAGATCACCAATAAAAAGTGACTGATTAAAAAATGATAATTTTGAAAAAGTTCCTTACACACCAAAATATTTATGGCAGCATTTTTTGTGGTAGCATTGCCCAGCAATTAGGGAATGGCTAAACAAACAGTGAGACATGGATGTAATGAAATAATAAGGTACTGGAAGAAACAACAAATATGACAAATACAGAGAAGCAAGGAAAGTCATGAATTTATAAGAAAATAAACAAAGGGAAGAAAATATGCACAATGACAATTTACATAGAAAGAATATTGAAAAATCAAAAAGAACAAGCATTATCCCAAAGAAAAGATATAAGATTCTTTGTTCCTAACCCAAACATTACTCAAATTTTTAAAAATTATTAGCTGAAATCAGCCCACTCCCAACTTTTTCAAAGAGGTAGAGGGAAGTGGTTCACAAGTGTGAAACACAGCATCTATTTTCAGGGTTTTTTAAAATGTACTGATTTTGCTGTTTTTTCCTCTCCCTCATTTTCTTTTTTTTCTTTTTAAAAGTTGTTGGGATTGTTCTCTGAAAGTGGGTAGGGGGAAGTTACAGGCAATATATAAAGAAAAAAATTTTTTAATAAAAGTAAAACCAACCTTTCCCCTAAGATGGTGCCAAAGGCAAAAAAGGAAATGGTTGAACTCCTCAAGACAGAGGCAAGTCCAAGGCACTAAAGGCCAACACGACAGACAGTATCCGAAGGTGTATGTCCACAGCCACAAAAAGAAGATCCAATTATTATCTACTTGCTGGCTACACTAAAACTTCAAAGGCAGTCCAAATACCCCTGGAAAAGAGCCCCTCAGAGCAACAAGCTTGATCACCCTACCATCATTAAAGTTTCCTGTGGCCACCGAGTCTGCAATGAAGATGATTGAGGATGGGGCAGCTAGGTGGTACGGTGGATAGAGCACCAGCCCTGAAGTCAAGAGGACCTGAGTTCAAATCTGGTCTCAGACACTTAACACTTCCTAGCTGTGTGACCCTGGGCAAGTCACTTAACCCCAATTGCCTCAGCAAAAAGCAAAAAAAAAAAAAAAGATGATTGAGGACAACACCACCCTTGTCTTCACTGGGGACATCAAGGTGAACAAAGCATCAAAACAAGCAGGCAGTAAAAAGCTGTATTGTATCCATGTGACAAAGGGTCAACACACTGATCCAGCCTGACGGGAAAAAAAGGCCTAACTTGCTCCAAATTATAATGCTTTGGATGTTGCCCACAAAGCTGGAATCATCTAAACTGCATCCAGCTATTTCTCTCCACCTTCAATAAAGTTTTTCAGTAAAAGAAAAGCCACAGGTGTCTGTTGTAAGCACTGAGGAAAGCCGCAATGTGAGAGACTAAATAAAATCACTATTTTACAAAAATATGCACAAAAGTGAACAAGAAACTCATGAAATCACGTGAATTATGTGCTGGAAAGAATTGTCTCTTTTGTAAAGTGGGAAATAGGCATTCTTCATGCTCATCAAAAATTATTTTAATTAAAAGAAATGACTGGGAACCCCAACATAGCTTTCATTCTTTGCCACATTTTACTCAGGCAATAAACTTCAACAAGTCCCAACAACAGCTAATATTGAATATAATATGAGAAATAAATGAGGAGACCATTACAGTATAACAACTATTATCAAAATTAATTCATAATTTTAAATATTGATTTAGAATTTGTAGCAACTCACTTGCAATCAATACTCTTAGCTCCTTTGCTTTAGAATTATGTATAAGGAACACTGCCAATTTCTGAACAAGCAAAATCTAACTTATATTCTCTTTTCTTCTAGTTGGTAAAACCTGATGCTTCTACCATATTTGATGCTTTAAAAAGTACATATTAATTGGACAGCACACATTTTATGAAGGATTAATTAATTATGTTATAATTTTTTAAGAATGAACTAAGGATGTAAAAAAATTCACTATGGACAAGTTGATTCTTTTACAGGAAAAAAGAAAAATTTTTAAAAGCCCTTATAGATACTTGGCCTTTGAGATGGCAGAGAGAGTGGAAATACTGACAATAGTAGACAGACTATTTGCTTTCTGAGGAAAGGTAAGAATATACTAAGATCATGTCAGTTGAGCAAGCCAATCGTAAGACAACACGAAGTTGAACAAACATAGCAGAATATTTATGTTTTATATTGGATTACTGGCCATCTAGGGAAGGGGGGAGGGGAAAATTTGGAACACAAGGCTATGCAAGGATCAACGTTGAAAAATTATCTGTGCATATGTTTTCAAAATAAAAAGATTTAATAATTTAAAAAATCATTAAAATGTTTGCATGTAATTGAGGAAAAAATTACATTAAAATTTTCTAGCTTCTTGGGGGCATGTGTGTGGCGGAGGTGGCAGGGAGGGAAGAAAAGAAAATTTGGAACTCATAATTTTTTAAATGTTAAAACTTTTTAGCATGTAATTGAGAAAAAAATAAAATAAAACATTAAAAACTGAAAAAATATTTGTTTTTTTTAACATATTAAATGTTATGAAATTAGAAAAGTTAAGCTTCTTATAGTGAAAGTTAACAGCACTCAAGCAGCAGTTGTACTGTAAAAATTTATTATTTAATATTATAACTATACTGGTCTGAAGTCTTAGCTCTCCACAGAACATAAGACTTAATCAATCTTCCTTGAATAGCAAAAGTAATGAGTTTCAGGGAAGATTCCTAATTAGTTGGTAGCTAGTTTACTGGTGATTAATAAAAAGAATATCATTTTATTTAACCTAATTCGCTCCACTAAAACTGGCCTCCTGGCATTTCTGAGAACAAGACACTCCATTTCTTCACTCCAGGCATTTTCTCAGATTTCCCTTCAGGGTGGGCTTGTCTGTTTGTCTTCATCTATGGTCTTCCTTGACTTCCCTTAAATTTCAACTCACTTCCAAAAAAAAACCTTTCACAATCCCTCTTAACTCTAGTGCCTTCCCTCTCTCATTTCCTATGTATCCCATATATAGCTGATTTCAACATCTGTTTTGTCTCCCCCCATTAGATTGTAAGAAACATAAACCCAGGTGAGGGAAAGAAACAGCTCTTTCAACTAATCTTTTTCCTTTGAGTACCCATCTTAACAGGGTCACTCTACCCTCATCCCTGTCCCTGTCTCTGCCCCGCCTCACATACTCTAGTTCATGATACTCCTGGTACAAAGGCAATTGAAATACTATTACTCCTAATAACATCTATATAGAGCCTACTATATATATACCAGGCAGTGTGCTAAACTGCTTTACACTGCCTATGCTAAATTGTTTTACAATTATTTCATTTGATCCTCACAAAAACTCCAGGATAAGAGTTATCCCCATTTTACAGAAGAGGAAACTGAGGCAAACAGGTTAAGTGCCTTGCCCAGGGTCAGCTAGTAAGTATATGAGGCCATATTTGAACTAAGGTCTTCCTGATTCCGAGCTCAGCACTCTCCCTACTGCACCACTATAGCACTGGTAATTATCTAGTGACTCTTTAATTCCTAGTTCTGCTCCACTGATCTGACAACCAAAGACTAAGAATATTGTATTATAATCTAGTTTTAAAGGAAAACTATAAAGAAGCTATTTATTCCTATGGAAAATATACTGAAGTTCTATATATTGTGGTTCCTCAGGAATTTGCAAACTAGCCAGGCAACCACTGTCACTAAGTATCTATTAGCACTGCCTAGATGCCAGGCACTGTGCTGGGCCAGTTTCTGCTCCAAGCAGATCCAGAGAGCCAAAGGAATAGACATGTTTACACAAGCATATGAGTATCAGTCCTCTGGAGGCTAATTTAACAAAGACTTCACTAGTTAATTATAAACATCATAGATTGAAGCCCAGGATTTCTATCTGGACATGAAGTTCAGATATAAATAAAGAAGGTGATTTTCTCAAGGTAGGCATATGTCAGAAGGCCAAACCATACAGACATTTTACAGCACACCGTAATCATCCCTCTGAAATATGTCAAGGGCAACAATCTGCCTCCTTCCTCATCTATCCTACCTCCCAACAAGATGCATTTTCCCTAATCATGCACCTCTATTCCATACAGTTTAGTGGCACAATGTTTGAATACACACAAAAAGGCCCGTTTGAAATTCTGATGTCCCATTCAACATGGGACAACAAACACAGCATGTGTATAGTATTGCACTTGGAAAAAGGAAGACTGGCTTCAAATCCTGCCACACATACTTAAGTCAGTGACCATAGACAAGACACTTAAACTTAATGTTTCTCATCTGGAATATAAAGGGGTTGGACTCAATGACTTTCATAGTCTCTTCCAATCCTGTCTATGATTCCATAAACAGGTTGACAAATAGAAATATTAGGTTTCAAATAAATGCATTGTAGGGAAAAAAAGTCATGTCTAAGATAAGGATTTAAAATCCCAAATCCAGAAAAATCAAAGACTTCAAGCCATTCCCAAATAGTTAAGTGGTCAAAGGTTACAGGAAAAGTTTTCAAAGGAAGGATTATAAACTTATCTACGTTATTTAAAAATGCTACCAATTACTAGGAAAAAGAGGAAAACAAATCTTATCTCTTCATACATAAAAAACAGATGACAAAAGACTGGACTGGTTACTGTTGGAGGAGCAATGGAAAAGCAGTACTCTATATTGATGGAACAGTAAATTGCTTCAGCCATCCTGGAAAGCAATTTGGAATTAAATAAAATAGCTAAAATAGGTATACCCATTGACCCAGATGGATATTCCACTGATAAAAATTTGCTACAAAGAAATCACTGACTTAAAAAAAAGTCTCTACATTCATCAAAATATTTTTAAAGCAACATCCTTTACAAAAGTAGCTCTAATAAGGGCAGCCAGGTGGTGCAGTGGATAGAGCACCAGCCTTGAAGTCAGGATGACCTGAGTTCAAATCTGGTCTTAGACACTTAACATTCCCTAGCAGTGTGACCCTGGGCAAGTCACTTAACCCCAATTGCCTCAAAAAAAAAAAAAGTAGCTCTACAGCTATAAAACATTGCCCATATTTTCAGATGTTTTCAATGTATTGATTGTAATAGTGAAATATGCAAGTTAAATGAGTACATGATAAATGCCAATTTCCATTCTGAATCATTCTTATATCTCTAGTTACAATCAGTGTTTCATCAAAGTTCTATTTTCTCATGCAACAACGAAGTATAATTTTTCAGTGGCTATACAAACAATTCACAAGCTCTGGTAGATTCTTTCAGGTTCAGTATGGTTCTGTTTACCTTAGATTGGTCTAAGGCTGAGTACAGAAGGGTTCATCACCAGATGATGACTACCAAGAACTTAACTTTCTGGACCCAGAGACAATAAAGATGTGGTTGGACTGCAGTCTATATCAATGAAAGGAGTACCTATATGAATAGAATCTGATTTTCTGAAATATTGAAATATTTCTACTCAGGTAGAAACACCAATTATAAAACCCACCTCAGGAACTGAGCATTCCAAATATTAATAAACTAATAATATAAAGACCACCATTAAAGACTTACAAAAACTGATGAAGTGAGCAGAACCAGAACACTGTATACAGTAACAGCAACATTGTGTGATGATCAACTATGATACACTTGACTCTTTTCAGCAATACAATGATTCAAAAGAATTCCAAATGACTTGTGATGACAAATACCATCCACATCCAGAGAAAGACAAGGCGTCTGAATGAAGATAGAAGCATACTATTTTCACTTTTTTAATGTTTCTTTCTTATGATTTTTATCCCTTTTCTTCTGATTTTTCTTTCACAAGACTAATATGGAAATATGTTGTGCACGACTGTACATGTATAACCTTATTGGATTGCTTGCTGTCTTGAAGGGGGTGTCGAGAGGAGAAAGAAAAATTTGGAACTCAAAAGCTTACAAAAAATGAATGTTGAAAACTATCTTTACATGTAATTGGAGGGGGAAAACCACCACTCCAACTATAAATTTCTTTTGGTCTTAATTATCCTTTTGTTTATCCTTTTCTGAAACAATTCACATTGTGACAGTAAATAAATGCTCTTTTACTTTTTAACTCTTCATTTATTTTTAGGTAATCTTCCTTCAGCAACTCTTTCCCCTTCTCCACAGCAAAAGTGATTAAGCCAGAAGTCATGCACAAAAGAATGGGAAAATTTTCGTTTGTAGTTGATAGCTAGCCTAGAAGGCTCAAGATGACTATACTTACAGCATTAAGATTATTCAAAAAGGGTAACTGCACTGTGTGTATGTATCCCAAACATAAAGATGTTTTGTTTATGGAAACTTTCAATGATTTTGATATCTGTCCTATTCAAAAGTTTCACAAAATCGGTTATCTGTGAATGATATCAAGTTTTAAAATAAACTCAGTTAAACATCTCAAAATAAAATCTCAAATGCAATAGTAATCATTAAACAAAGATCCCTTAAAACTCATCTTTACAAATGCCTGATTAATTTGAATTTTTCTAGAATTTTAGATTATTCTGTTAAGTAATAATATAATATGCAGACAGGAATGACAAAATTTTTTAATAGGCACTGAGCAAAGAAACTTTTATTAGTGATCCTAAACACCCAACACTGATGTTCAAAAGTCTCAGAATGAGAAAAATGTTCTCTTTTATGGGGGTGAGCCAAAAATATGAAAGAACCACATGTACATAGCATAACAAGATGACTCAGTGCTCCCAGAAGGAACAGAATCCATGTGTCAGGACTCCTGGTATGAAGTTCAAGATAATCACTAAGCCAAATTGTCCCTATATCAATCAATGTTAATTCTCAAGTACTTTAAACACTAAGGAAGAGCCTAATCATCTGCTATAGAGGCATTCCAACTGAAAAAATTCATGTGATCCAAGATCAAAATAGCTACCAAAAGCAAAGCAGCAGCTCTGAGGTATAAAATTAAAGTATTATCTGATAATTCAGCCTAACAACCATTTTAAACAGAAGGAACTAGGAAATCAGTGCCTTCCCCCATTTCAGAGATAAGGAAATATGTATAGAGAGGTCAAGTAGCCAGTCCTTAGTAATTCTGGCAACAGCAAGGACCAGGACCCAAATAATTTGAATCTCAGTCCACCCCCAAGGCTCTTTGACTTTTAACTAGAAGTATAACCTCAGGATGGATAGTCAATTATTTTATGACTTCTAGAAAATTTCTAATTAAATACTCCAGAAAATTTATGGGTCATATCTACTAGTTTTCCTTCCTATAAGGGCTAATAACTCACCTTATTATCTCAGACAAAAAATAAATCAAAAGCTGTCTCTTGCGCTCAATTTCCACACTGAAATAATGTTCTCCACCTACCTGAAGTATATGGCTATAGTCAAAACTAATGAACTAATATTCAGAAAGTGCCCCAAGGTCCCTGGATTAAAAGTACAAAGGTCATTATTATACCTACACAATGAAACTGCTTTTGTAAAGTACTCTGTCACTTGGTTGCCCAGATACCCACACAGCACCCAGAACCCAGCATAGCACCAGTGGCAACATTAGCAACATTAACTTAAGTAAAATAACATATCATCTGTACAAATCCCTTCCCCACAAAAACAAATTCACTCACAACTTTTATAACAGGAATTTGAAGCTCAGAAACAAAGGAATACTTAGAGGGAAATAATAGGGAATTAGACTGCTTGCATAGTGATCTACAACCACAAATAGTCAAACTGAACGTTGACAACATGACACTCAAATTGTTTCCTTAGATATCCACATACACAAATGTTGAATATGTAAGCAGCTGCAGCCCACTTAGGAGTATTAGGCATGAAGAGTAAGATGACAGGGGAAAAAAAGAACCAAGAACGGGAAAACAGATAAGAAGGAAAGACGGAGCCTAAAAAAATCAGTTGGGGAGAAGCAAAGAGCAGGGAGAAAAGAGGTCCAGAGGGAAGGGAAGAGAAATGAAAAGGCAAAGGCAAAGCAAAGGTGAGAAAGAAAGGATGGATAGGGGAAGGGCGAACTTTAAGGAGGACAACAAGATGAGACGGGGTGGAGAGGAAGGGAAAAAAAGGGACTGATGGGTTGACAGTTGGAAAGAAATTAAATGGGAGGGGGGTGACAAGAATTGAAAGAAAAAGAAGACAAGAAGGGGCCAAAGGATTGGGGGAGTGACAAGGAGTGAGAGGAGGGGGAAGGAAGAAAAGATCGTAGGCTTGACAAATGAAAAAAGTAGATTTCCTTTTTAACAAGGAAAGAGTAAGAAAAGGGAGAGACAAGGGGAAAGTAGAGGGGGAGAAAAAAATGGGGGAAAGGATTTACTGGAAGGGAAGGAGCAGATGAGATGAAGTGAAGAAGAAAACGGGAATAATGAGAGGTAAGGATGGAAAGCAAAGGAAGAAAGGAGGGGATGGAGCAGAGAGGGAGCGACAAGGAACCAGGTGGAAAGCAGGCAAGATAAGTGATAAAGGGAGAGGAAAAGTGTGACGCGGGGAGAGAGCAAAAGAAGGGTGTCCACCGAGCGGGCAAGCAGATGGGAACGATGAGGGATGAGGAAAGGGATGAAGAGGGGGGAAGAGACGGAAGTGTCAAGGGAGAAGGGGCAGGAAAGGAGAAAAAGAGACAACGAAAGTGGGCGCCCCGGGATCAGATCGGATCTGGGGGAGCAGGGACCCCGGCCCCTGCCTGCCCACGGGACGTTCCGGACGGGCCTGCACGCCGCTCGCTCCGTTTCCCACCGCGGTCCCGCGTGGGCACCGGGTTTCTTGGACTCTGGGGTCGGTGACGGCCTGTGGCCCACGGGCCCAAAGCGGCCCCGAGGGACGGAGTGAAGCTTGCGAGCCGGCCGGCCCGGCTGTTCCCTCCCGAGCGCTTGCTTACCAGCTCGGCGCTCGTCTGGCCGGGCTTCGCCGCTTGGCTCCTTGGACTGGGCTGTACGGTCAGTCCCGTACGCTTCGCTTCACTGCTCGAGTACCCAGTCCGTACTCCAGCGCGGATTCCAGCGTCTGCGGGCTGGGGCAGCCGCGCGCCCCTCCTTCTCCCCTCCGCCCGCGCCCGGGGCGGGCCGCGCGCACGCTCC
>JAJPUD010000440.1:481606-558345 GCA_023553655.1 Myrmecobius fasciatus
CCCGCCGCCTGGTCCCGGGGGAGGGGGAGTAAGGCGGAGGAGGGGAGCACGCGCCAGGCCCCGGCCGGCTGCGCGTGCGCGGGCCTCCCCCACTTACCCGCGGCCCCCTTGTGCCCCACACTAGACGCACAGAGGGAGGGGGAAAGGCAGCGGGAGAAGAGGCAGCCTCGAGGAGGGGGGAGGATGAGGGAGAGACAGACACTGAATCAGAGCCAGAAAGAAACACTCTAAGAGACGAAACACTGACAGACCCCTTCCCATCCCCCTTCTGGAACTCTCCTCCTCCGTTCCTTTCCCCCACCAAATCAAGATTTTTACTTGTATACGTGAAACCTCCCCAGAAGTCTCTTGAAAGTCTCCTATAAAGATAAGGGGAAATCCAAAAGCAAATACGGTGTTTGGAAATCTGGTTAGCTGGTTTGGGTTCGGTTTGGGAGGGAGTAGGGTGGGATAAAAATGTTTGAAGCCTCACTAGAAAATCATCAAATTATAGGGTCTTAGAAATGGAAAGGGCCTCAGAAACCAAACCCTTCTTTTTACAGAAGAAACGCAGAGAATTCAAATGACTTAAGGTTACAGACAATATAAATCTAAGTGACAGAATTTGAACACAGGTCCTCGGACTCCACGGGCAGAGACAGGAAAATCGGAAAACTAATAAGGTGGTTGCGGTCCTTGTTATTTAATTTCCCGACTCACAAGGGATGCTAATGCCTCTTTGCCTTGACCAGCCTCTGGGGAAGGCAGAAGAGATCCCAGCGTCAGTCCAGTCTAGCGTAGAGGATCGGGCACAGCAGAAAAATCTCCCTCGCCCCCCTTTTTTCTTTCAAGCCCCTAGAGGAATTTTATAAAGGTAGATATTCCAGGGGAAAATTCCATGGAGTCGGATCTAATAGGAAATTGCCTGGTACCTGAAATTCAGGGTTACCGGAGAATGCCCTCTGCCTATTTCAGGTCAATAACACAATACTTAAGATCCTCATCCGAGTTTCTCTAACCATTGCAGACACACATTCCGGTTTTTTATTCAGGAGATCCTCGTGATCGAAGCATTTTTGAGAAGTCTAATGTGTGCCAAGCATTGTACTAAGCTGAGAGAAACGCAAAAGAGGGTACCAAACCCTCCTGTAAGACAAGAGTCCTCGTTCTCCAAGAACTTTCAAATGGGGTTAAATAACACATCTGGATTAAAAATCAAAGGATCTTAGAATGCCAGAGCCGGAAGATAACTCCATGATCATTTAGCCCAATCCTTCCTTCCCCGTCTTTTTTTTTTTTTTTCCCAGAGAAAGAAACTAAGCTTATGTCACTTTGGATTCTCTTGCTTTTTTCCACTTGTGTTTGTTTATTCAAAGAGGAGGAGATATGGAGGACTCTGTACCTCTAACTCACCCCTCTTTATCACACACACGAATCCCGTCCCCCCCCCCCACTGCCACCAACAACAACAACCTCACATCTGAAGGGAAGAAAAGGGGAGAACTTCCTTAAAACTTCTCGGTGACTCAGCCACTTGGAGTCCTGACTCCATGCCCAGTGTTTTACTCACCAGACCCAACTCCTCACTGTTGTAAATCACTAGCAAAAGAAATGCTGAACAGTGAAAGAAGTGGGACTGAGTGAGATGAAGGGAACCGGAAAAGCACAACTCATTTATCGATTTCCTAACATTCATAGCTTCATCGATGTCCTTCCTCATTTTCTTCTGAAAATGTCAGTTCCGACCTCTGGATACCAGCATCTTTACGAGTTTGTTTCCTCCACGAAAAGAATATTCCAAAAATTCCTAGGGATTTAAAAAGACTTAGAAAGGAAGGGTTCGTTTCTCTCTGCTTCCAAAGAGAAAAAAATCAAAATCATTTGAAACAGGGCACGTCCAACTCACTGTGAGAATTTTTTTTTTAATTTAAAAATTAAAAAATTAAAAAAAAAAAAACAGGGAAAAATCGTCTGGGTCTCAAATCCTGTTAGGGATATGGGTTCCAGAAGGAGGGAAGTCCAAGTTGCATCCCTTCCGGAATTGCCCAAGGATGTTAATATTGATGTCAGTCAATCAGGAAAGGGTATATTAGGAAGGAATAAGCAGGGTAAAGGATAAAGCAGCATCTCCCAGTACCAAGGAGCTCCAGTTTATTCATTCATTTACGGATTTTCCACTTGCCAAAACCAAAACAGCAGAATCACTAATAGGTCCTATGCAACTTTTATTGCCATGGTTCTTATTCCTTCCTTCCCTGAGCCGATTCCATGACTCAGCAGCACAGATGAATACATTCCCTGTCCTTTCAGAACTAAATATGTTGCAGGAGAGGGGAAAAAAAAAAGCATTCTGGCTGAAGACAAGGATGTGGGCATTTCCTAAAATGAAAGGACCAAATCTACAACGAAAGATCAGGGAGAAGAAGGGGAAGAAGCAGGCATTTCTTGTCAGGTGCTATACTAAGAACTTGATAAATATCTCGTTTGATGGGATAGAAGATGGGCTAAACTAGGCTCTTTGTATGTGCCCATTCACGTAGGCAGACTGTACTAGGAGACAAACATAACAGAGATAGAGGGTGAAATAATGGCAGAAAAAATTCAAGATAGAAAGGAGTTTGATCATAAAGAAAATAAAATGCAACTTGCTAGATACCTTCTTGTATGTATCAATCATTCAACATTTATTAAGCACCTACTGTGCCAGGAACTATGCTGCCTAAGCTCTGAAAATACAGAGAAAGACAAAAGATAGTCCCTGATGTCAGAGTTTACAGTCTAATAATGGGAAAGTTGGCATGCAAATAACTGTGTGTACATACAAGCTACAAGCAGAATAATTTGTAGAAATTTGACAGAGAAGGCACTAGAATTGACAGCCTGAGAAAGATTTTTCTCTAGATGGTGGAATTTTAGCTGGGATTTGAAAGAAGTCAAGAGGCAGAGAAGGAGAAGTAGAGCATGGAAGACAGTCAGTGAAAATACCATGAGTTGGGAGATGAAGTGTCCTGTTTGAGAAAGAGTAAAGAGGTCAGTGTCATTGGATCTCAGAACAAAGTACATGAGAGTGTAAAGAGACTGGAAAAGGGGGGGGGGGGTCATGAAGGACTTTGAACTCCAAAAGCAAGATTTTTATATTTGATCCTAGAGCTAACAGGGAGCCATTGAAGTTTATTTAATAGGAGAGTGACATGATCAGTCCTGTTCTTTAGGAAGGTCACTTTGGTGACTGAGGGGAAGGAGAATTGTAATTTTAAATGACTTGAGGCAATATGACCAATTAGCAGGCATGCAGAATTTTGAATTTATTTGTTGTTTGCTGTATTCCCTCTAAAATTGTGAGGTCCATGAAATCAGGGACTATTTTTGCCTCTTTTTGTATCTTCAAAGCTTAGTATGATGCCTGGCACAAAGTGTATATATACTTTGTACAATAAATGTCAATAAATGCTTATTGACTTACTGATATGGTCCAGGAATGAGATAATGAGAGCTTGCCCCAGGGTAGTGGCAGTGACAAGGAGAGAAGGGGACATATGAAAGAGATGTTATAAAAGTAAAATTGAAAGGTCTTGACAATAGATTGGTTATGGGAGAATTGGGGGTGAAGGTGAGGAGTTGAAGATGATACCTCATGATTCCAATTTAAGTGACTAGACAGATATTGTTGCCCTGGACAATAATGGGAAAATTTGGAAGGCTAGAGACTTTGGGAAGAAAAATAATGAATTTAGTTTGGGATACATTGAGTTTAAGAGGTCTACAAGGCATGCAGTTTGAGGTGTCTAAAAGGCAACTGGAGGTTGAACCTGGTGATCAGCAAAGAGGAAAGAACTGGATAAGTAAATCAGAGAATCATCAGCATAAAGATGGAAATTGAATGAAGAGCTAACAAGGTCACCTCGTAAGATAGTATGAAGGATCATATGTGGTAAAAATGAAGAGGGCTCAGGACACTTAAGGTGTGTGGATGTGTTGGATAAAGACCCAGTATTTACCTTGAGGACCTGAATGGTGTTGGACAGAGAGAAAATAAAAAATTGATCCCTGAGGCAAGCAGGGAGAAGGCACAGATAGAGATCAGTTTAGCTTCATGATCCCACCCTCTAAGGAGGTCATCCAGTCTGAGATCCAAATTAAATCAAACTCCTGAGACCCATCCTCTATAGAGGTCTGGAGCAGCCTCACCTTGCTGTGTTCTGTCAGAAATCCCAATCATGTCCCTGAGGTTAAATTTTCCCTATAAAATCTTCTTGTGGGCCATCTGGTGGTTGCTGCCTTTCTTTGGGTCAGTCCACCATCAAACTCTGCCTCATGGTCTTTCCCTCTCCCCTTCCCCTACGCCATTGACATCTCTCCTGACTCCACTATGCTTCCCAACCCCACTTCTCCTTACAACTAACTAACTCTTTTAGGGTGCTCAATCCCTTTCAGGATTTAGCCTGCCAGCTAAAGATATTCCCCAATTTCATCCCTTTCTCTTGGATAATTTTAAGTTCCATTGAGGAACTTGTCTTTCATATGCTCTCTCACTCTATTTCATATTTATCATTCCTGGTGTCTATTGTATCCCTTCATTTTTGTCTGTAACTTCTTCCCTAAATAAATCTACCTTTTGCCAAAGAGAATGGTCATTGTGAATTCTTCACAAGACCCCATTTGGGGCCTACCATAATCTAGTGTTTTCATCACCCACCTTATTTAATTTTATAAGACATGGGGCCTTACCTACAGACGCTCTTAAAAGCATTTTTTTCCATTTCTCTTGCACCTCTGAACCTTCTTAAGATATCTTGGGGTTTACTGACTAGATTTCTTAAGGACCAGGCCTTATACCAAAATCAATCTGAGTCTAATTGGCCACCAAAGAGTCCCAGACCAAGTCCTATTTGGTCATTGTTTGGGTTCTGATTGACTCAGATTGAATGTAAACAGCAGTCATTTCTGCTTTGCTCAGAAACTCTGAGGGTCTATCCCTTCCCAGATTTACTTATTTAGATTTTTTTTGAACTAAGTGAAAGGGGAGATCCTTTGCCTCAATTGCCACCTAGCCTTAATTATTGAATAGCTTTGACCATTCAATCAAACTGAGACCTGTGGAAGACTTTAGCTTAAAAGGGTCAAGGTCTCCCATTTCATCTAGGGCCATCTTCAGTCCTTTGATCTGTATGTTGCCATTGGACCCAAATGGCTCTGGAAGTGAAATTGAGGCAGGTGACCTTGCACAGCCCTCCCTCACCTAAATCCAATTCACTTGCAAGTCATGGAATCATCTTCTGATATCATGGTCCTTTTTGAGAACAAAGGACAAACAAGAAGACATGGGGACATCTCACAGTCTATCTGGGCGGTTTCTGTGCAGAAAAAAAGTAGACTAATCTGATAATAATCTCAATAAGTAGAGGGTGGGAGCCCTTGTTTTGCTTAGCTTCTGATGTCTGCAGTTCCAAAAATATTCTCCTGAATAGTTTCAGGATGACTGCCCATAGGACAAATCATGCATTTATAGGTCCAGACAAAGAAGAGCTGTGTCCTTCCCTTATATTGCAACCTTTCCTAATACACTGACAATAACATGGACACACCTGGCTGATTCACAGGAGGGTTGTAACTTGGGCTTTACACTTCCTTAGAACAAAGCCTGCCTATAATGGTCTGATTTGAGGATACCCCCAAAATATTTCTACTGCCTTTTGAGACTTGAAACTACATTTTCCCACAAGCTTTATCCCCTTCAGCTGAACATTTTGATCCCCCTTTATAAAATGCTTGAAAAGGAGATGTTATCAGCTTGTTCTGATATCTAGTTCCTTTCCTGAAAAGCAGGCTTTAATAGGATGTGTAGACATTAAAAAGCTGAGAGGAGAGAGGAAAAGCTGCCCAAAGGAAAGGTTGCTCTAAGCTGGGAGTCACCAAAGGCAAACTTAATCTGTCATAAATTTCATAATGATAATAATACTTATAATCATCATTTTTATAAAACTTCAAGATTTGCAAAACACTTTACAAATAGTATCTCATTTGATCTTCACAATAAGCTTAGAAAGGGGCAATTAGATGGTGAAGTGGACAGAGCATCCATCCTTGGATTCAGGAAGACCTGAATTCAAATCCAGGCTTGGACATGTAACACTTACTAGCTGTGTGACCCTGGGCAAATCACTTAACCCCAATTGCCTCGACAAAAAAAACCAAGTAAAATTAACCTTGGAAGGTAGATATTATTATTATCTCCTATTTTATAGATAAGGAAACTGAAGCAGACAGTGGTAAAGTGACTTACCTAATATCACACTTTCGAGATTAGATTATGAACTCAGATATTCTCGACTTTAGATTCAACTACTCAAGTTCCCTAGTTGTCAATGGAATTAATTCAATTGTTTTTAAAATAAGTCACTTAAAACTGATTTTCCTTCTCAAAAAGTCCAAAAAAACAAAAAGCAAACCCTATATTACCTTCACTATATTGTAAAGGACCTGACCATCTGCTGTTATATGAATCTATTCAGAATTCCCTCTGGTTCTGAGTTGTGTGGCTGTCTGGTCAAAAGGGCTCTTCCCTGAAGAGCACTCCTGTTCCTTCATACCCATTCCTGAAAGTCCCATCCCCTGGTCTCTAAGTCTCACTCTTTACATTTTTTTTGTATTATATCTCCAACATCTGGCACAATGCCTGGCACATAGTAGGTTCCAAACAAATAAAGAGAAAAAACATTTACTGACCACTAACTTTCTATCAGGCACAATGTTAAGTGCTAATGATACAAGCAAGCAAGAAAGGCAATCCCTCCTGTCATAGAGCTTACACAAAAGACACCTAGAGGGATGTTGAAGAAGAAAAATTGTAGTTATTGTTGTTTGTCTTTCATTCAGGACCATGACCATGAAGGAGGTGATGTCATAGCATGCAAGTGAATTGGATTTAAGTGAGAAAGGCTTATGCAAAAATAGCGACTTCATTTTCTCCTCCAGTGCAATATGGATCCAGTGGCAAGATCAGGAGGATTGAAGATGGCTCTGGATGCAGTGATGGGAGATCTTGGTCTTTTAAGCTCAGTCTGATTAAAACCACACTCATTAATTAAAACTAAGTAAGAAATGAGGCAAAGAATGGCCTCTTTTACCTATTAAAAAAAATCCATTTCAAAACATGAAGACCCTTTTGGATTTTCAGCTAAAACAGAAACAATTCCTTATTTGCATTTACTCTGAATGAATCAGGACTCAATGACCAAGTGGGACTTGGCCTGGGACCTGGGATTTGAAGAAATTTCAAAGAAGACTGAGAGGGAATGGTCAGATGGGTAGGAGAACTACGGGAGAGAAGAGATGGCAAGGAGAAAAGGGTGAACAGTGTCGAAAGCTGCAGAAAGGTGAAGAAATTTGAGGATTGAGAACAGGCTGTTGGATTTAGCAAGTTAAGAGATCACTGGTAACTTTGGAGAGAATAATTTCAATTGAATGAGTTGGGAAGTCAGATTGTAGAGTTAATGAGTGAGTGAAATGAAAAGAAGTGAAAGCACCTATTATAGAGGGTCTTTTCAAGGAGTTTAGCCACAAAAGTTGCCGGGGACCAAGGGGACAATCTGCTGAAGAAGATGAGATGGAATGGGATTACTTGTGCAAGTACAGGGGCTTGCATTGGCAAACATCTCTTTGTGTGAGATAGAGGTGGAGGAAATAGTGGCAGCAGGCATGTGGCTGATATGAGACGAGAAGGGGAAAAAACAAATGTTAACAAATTGTCTCCATTTTTTTTTTTGTAAAAATATAAGGAAAGGTTCTCAGTTAAGGGGTTGAGGAGTACTCATGGGAAGTTTGAGGAGAGATGGAAAATTTGGAAGAGATATTGTGGTGAGTTAACTATGGAGTTGTAAAAGAATTGCCTAAATTATGGTATATGAATGTTATGGAATATTATTGCTCTGTAAGAAATGACCAGCAGGACGATTTCAGAGAGGCCTGGAGAGACTTGCATGAACTGATGCTGAGTGAAACGAGCAGAACCAGGAGATCATCATACACAGCAACAACAGTATTACATGATGATCAATTCTGATGGACATGGCTCTCTGCAACAAAGAATTGTCTCAAACCAGTTCCAATTGTTCACTGAAGAAAACCATATACACCCAGAGAGAGGGAAATGAAATATGGACCACAATGTAACATTTTCATGATCTCTATTGACATTTGTTTGCATTGTGTTGCCTTTCTCTGATTCTTTTTTTTTCTTGTAGATAGGATTTTTCTTGCATAACTTCTCAAGCATTTCAACATTATTAACATGTAGTGGACTTTCTGCCATCTAGGGGAGGGGAGGGAACTGGGGGTAAAATTTGTAATGGAAAGCTTTGTAAAGATCAATGTTGGGGAACTACCCATACATATGTTATACAAATAAAAAGCTTTAATAAAAAAAAAAGAATTGCCTAGAAGCATTGAAGGCCATTGAGTGATTTTCTGCACTTTTGTTCAATAGCATGTGGACATTCTCCAATTGTTTTTGGTTGGCCTACTATAAAATTGAAAAGAATTTTTTTCCATTGGCTGAGCAGACAGAAATGTCTTGGACTTTGAAGGGCCTGAATCAGCACTACCAGACCTTTTATAACATTCCTGTCTAATGACTTCTAGTGAAAGAGCCATGCTGTATGTAGGGTGAAGGGTCTGTCTCTCCTTGAAGCCATATGGCCTTGAGAAATGGGCCTGAGTCCTTGGTGTTTTAATCTAAATACAAAAAGTAAAGTCTGGTTCTAGCTGAACCAGATTGGGCCAGGAGCATAAAGTGCTGAGGATACAGGAGCTCAGGAATCTAGGCAACAGTTGCAGCCAATTCAGCAGCGATGCCCTTAGTAGCAAGACTCTGGGAGTCCAGCCCTCAGAAGCAATCAGCTTTAGATATGAACTTGCTAGGACCAATGTTACCTAGGAACTGAGAGAAATGGTCAGCCTGTCTTCCCACAGCTGCTGGGGACATGTACTGATATGAGAGGAAAGAGATACCCTAACCCCTGGTGTACAGCATCAGAGAACTGCATGCTCCTTGACCATCCCTACATGGATGGGTCCTAGCCACACAAGTTTTCTATATGTGAACCTCTCTACTTGGGATCTCAGCATGTGCCCACTTTCCCAGATGATGCTGAATGTGCCCGAGGGAGAATGCACCCATTTATGGTAAAGACATTTTGTTGCTTCTTTTCTGACTCTGTCAAACATTTCTTTCAGCTAATTGTGTCTTTTAGCTGATAACCGAAAGGAAAACACACTGGTGGGAGCTAGTAAGCAACAGAGAATGACAATACTTTGAACCTGAGGTCATCATCTTCTGAAGAATCTCTCTTGCAATTTGGGGAGGGGAGACAGTTATAAATATAGCAAAAGGTAACTTGAAGAAAGTACTAAAGGGATCAGGTAACACTTTGTGGTGGTACCTGAACTGAACTCTGAAGGAAGATAAGAATTTTGTTTATCTCTTTTTTAAATTATTATTATTAAAAGCTTTTTATTTACAAAACATATGAGTGATTTTTCTACACTGACCTTTGCAAAAACTTTTTTTTTGTTCCAAGCTTTTCCCCTCCTTTCCCCCATCCCCCACCCCTAGATGACAGGTAATCTAATATATGCTAAATATGTTAAATTATATGACAAATCCAATGTATGTATACATATCTATACAGTTAAGATAAGAATTTTGAAACAAGAAATTGCATTCCAGGAATAGGGAGCAGTTTGTGAAACTGCACAGAGGTAAAAGACATGACGTCAAATTTGGCAAATTGCTGGTGGTCCAAATTGGCTGAACTATGAGTAGATATAAAGACATAATGTGAAATAAAGCTGGGAAAGGATGTATTGGTGAAATTGTGGAGAACCTTGAAGGATAAGCTAATGAGTTCATATTTTATCCTACGGAAAATAGGAAACTAATAAGACTTTTTAAACAGAGGAGTGACATGGTCTGACTGGTATGTGAAGAAGATTCTTTTGCAGCAATAGGAATTGCAACTATAGGAAGAAAAAAAAAAACAAAAGCAGAGAGAATTATTAGGGCACTGCTGCAATAGTCCAGGCTTAAGGTGATGAGGGATGGAAACACAGCTTTCTAAAGTGATCTACCTTTACTTAGCCAACTACCTAAGGAGCAAGATCTAGGAAGTAACAAAATCTAAATTAAGACAGTGAGAGAACCCGAACATTTTTGCAATAAATATTTATTTAGACTCACAGGGCCTTCTTTTGCACATTTTGATCAGACTAAGGATGTTTGCTCTCTCAATCAGCCCTGATGGGCTAATGGGCTTCTAGGCTTCTCCGGAGAATCTCCACCCTTCTAGAAACCCCCAGGTTACACAGCTCCCATTCCCTCCTGGCATCCAACCCATGTTGCCACATGTGCTGGAATCCAGCAGCCTTGCCTAAGAGCTTTCTCTCTCTTCTAGTTTCCATGGAGACGCAACAGTTTACTTTTTCCCCAACTGTAAGCCATGGTTATTTTTGAAACACAAAACTCTGAGCCAGGTCACAGCTGGGATCTGGATGATGCAATGACGTTCACATCCACCCTTTTCTCCCACAGACTCTTCCTTTCTGCAGTCGGGGATGGGGGTGGGTGGAAGAGGGAAGCAGGCACTTCTCAGAGATTTTTTTTTCTCTTGTGTAATTCTTCCTCATAAAGTTAAAGCCATGCCCTATAGTACCTTCTGATATTTGAAGCTATGAGTAAATACCTGAATGGATCATGGTCCCAGGATCGTAAGTCTAGAGATGAAAAGGCCCTGACAGACCATTGAGTTCAACTCTTTCATTTCACAGATCAGGAAATTGAGACCAAATGAGGTGAATTACTTTGCCCAGGGAAACACAGCTACTAAGGACCTGAGGTCTTCCTGACTCCAAGCTGCGTATCATATTGCTATAAAGACTCAGGTTGACTCATTGGGATTAATTCTCAGTGGCTGGGTTTATAGAAAATATACTTTAGCCATGCCCAATAGACTTGTGATGGAGAGAGCCATTTGCATCCAGAGAGAGGACTATGGGGACTGAATGTGGATTACAACATAGTATTTTCACCTATTTTGTTGTCATTAGCTTGCTTGTGTTTTTTCTTTCCCATTTTAACCTGATTTTTCTTGTGTAGCATGATAAATGTGGAAATATGTTTAGAAGAATTGCACCTGTTTAACCTATATTGTATTACTTGCTGCCTAGGGGAAAGGGATGGGGAGAAGGGAGGGGGAAAAATTTGGAACACAAGGTTTTGTAAGAGTGATTGGTGAAAACTATCTTTGCATGTATTTTGAAAATAAGAGGCTATTGTTAAAATATACATAAACTTTGGCCAAATAGGTTAAAAGCATAATTTTATTCAAGGCACAGAGAGCTATCAGACCTCCCAGGTTTTAGCCCCCAGCAAAGAGGTTGACCTGTTCTAGTTAAATATTCCTTTATAGTTTACCCACAGATAGTGTTATAAAGAGGTCAAATGATCTTCACAAAGCAAATCAGGACTATTGCCTAATAGAGTAGGTCCTTGGACTGAGTATTCAATCCCCCTCTTCTTAAGAAAAGTTGCATAGGGCCACGATCTCTATGGTAATTCTCACTATAAAGAAACTCCTCTAACAACCTAGATTTATGATTTCCAGTCTCAGACAGCTGCCTGGGGAAATTGCCCAAGGTCTCATAGATATGTAAGAGGAAGGGCTTGAACTCAGTTATTGCTGACTGAGGCTAGTTCTCTGCTTCCATCTGGCTATATCTCATTTTCATTCATTTTCACCACTGTGGGGAAAGGCAACTATGCTCACATTGGAAATTGTACCTTTTAGGTAGGCAACTCTCCTCAAATGGGAAGTCAAAACAAAGAGGTCTGACTGGTTGTAATAGGCAAACCCCAATTTGAGTAACAGCTCACATTGGCATAAGGGTTTAAGGTTTGCAAAAGACTTGCCTACATATCTTATCTCTGGATCCTGACAACAGCCTGGTAAGATAAAGTGCTATTAACTATGATTGCTATTAACCATTTTGCAAATGACTAAGCAAGGCTCAGACAGGCTGAACAACTTATCCAGGGTCACACAGATAATCTCTGAAGTTGCACTTGAACTATTTTTCTAAATCCAAGTCTATTCCACCCAGCTGCCTCTCTAAATTTAAGAAAATTCTCCTTCCAAACCCTCAAATCCCTGAAGTCTCCAGGAAGGCCTAGGCAACGGAGGCAGGAAGGGAGGAAGGTGGACACGAACTTGCTTATTGGGTAACACAACCTTAGGAGGGGATGTTAAATGAGGGATTCACAGGTTCCATTTAAATGTCTGCTGATACCAGGAGAGAAAATTCCAAAGAAATAGTTGTCTGCAGCTTAATGAAAGACAACTGAAGCTCCAATGCTCTGATATAATTTAAGAATAAGGGAATATAAATTGGCAGAGTTGCTGTTGGAGGAGGAGGAGAATGGGGAGAAGGAAGAGGAGGAAGAAGGAGGAATAGGAGGAGGAGAGGAGGGATGCATTAGAGGTGTCAGGAGTTAGCGCTTAGCTGTCAGTTCCCTCCCTGAAGAAGGGTGTTAAGATGACAGCATTTTTAGCATCTTTGGATGAGCTAGGGCTTAGGAAGGAAGACGATTCTGAATCTTTCTTTCTTTCTCTTTCTCCCCAGTGGGTGCCAGGTGTACTTCCACATTCCCAAAGGCAACCTGGAAGCTTTCTGCTTAGTAAGGTTTGTGGTCCCCCCAGGCCAAAGCTGAGTGAGAAAAATTATTGGTTGGGTAAAACAGGGAGATTAATCCAGCCCAATGAACAGTTTGGTACGACAGAAATCCATCCTTTGAGCTCTGGTGCATAAAACAGCCATCACACACAATCAACCAGCTGTAAAACAAAAGCAAGGAAGTTCTTGCTTCCCAAAGCCCTCCCTGGGTTTTCCCAAATGAGGGAGATGAGGTACACACACACACACACACACTAGAAACCCCATCTTGGAAGCAGCACAGATTTCTATATTCTCACACAGCCTTCAGCCTGTGATTCTTAAGCTTTTTAATTGTACCTACTCACCTGGCACTATCTGCATTCATTCCCTTTCTTCCTAAGCCAGAATTATAGCAGGAAGGATCTCTCTAAGAGTGAGAAGTTCAGACTTAGAAATGGAAGGTGACCCTGTGAAGTGATAGATGATTAAACTGAGGTTTGGAGAAATGAAATGACAAGGTGACCTTGGCCATGCTGGAACTAGAGCCCAGGTCCTGGCACTTCACTATATCTCACAGCTTCCCCATGACAAGTGAGCCAAAATGACATGGAGGATTTTTTTTTTTAATGTCAACTTCAGTGGACCGAGCTATCAGCCTTTTCCAAATGTAGCCACTTCGCATTTACAAGCTTAGTAAGTGGCTCAAAAGGCAGTTAATACTCCTTCCATAAAAATGATCGACATTTAGACAGCACCACAAGGTTTTCAAAGCACTTTACATACATAATTTTATTTGATGCCATGAGGTAGGCTCTATTATTATCTCCATTTAAAAGATACTTAGATCAAGATAGGTTGTAATCTGTCCAGAATTGGAGCAGGGAGATTTGAACTCAGAACTTCCTGATTCCCGATTTAGCCTTCTAAGTTATTACCCATGATACTATGGTAATGGTCAAAAAAAAGTAAACCAAGAATCCCCCTGCCCACAAAAAGCACTGGGAATACAAAGAAGAGCAAAAGACAACCCTGTTACTTGGCTCTTTTCAGCAATGAGGTTATTTCAGGTCAATTGCAAATAGAGCCATGTGCATCCAGAGAGAAAACTATGGGGACTGAATGTGGATCATGACATAGTATTTTCACCATTTTTGTTGTTTGCTTGGTTTTTTTTCCTCTCATTTTTTCCTTTTTGATCTTATTTTTCTTATGCAGCATGATAAATATGGAACTATGTTTAGAACAATTGTTTAACCTATATTGGATTATTTGGTGTCTAGGGGAAAGAGTTGGGAGGAAGAGAGAGAAAAATTTGGAACATAAGGTTTTGCAAGGGTGAAGGTTGAAATCTATCTTTGCATGTATTCTTGAAATAAAAAAAAAACTATTACCAAATTTTTTTAAAAAGGAGACCTCCCTGTCCTCAAGTAGCTCACAGCTTAATGGAGGAAGTTAGGTAAATTTTGCTTTCCTTCCCTCCCCAACCTCCTAGGGTTTTTTTGCTCTTTTTGGAAAAGCTGAAACTCATGGTTAAACACTCTGATCCGGTGGAATCTAAGAGCTGGCCCCAGGTCAAGAAAACATGGATTTAAGTCCAGCCCATGACACATTCTACCAGAGGAGAGGTGGGGGGGTAAAGGGGAAGGCACTCCAGGCAATTCAGACTCCAAATCTTTCAGTGCTCTAAGCAAGTCTCTTGGACTATAAATTGCAGAGAAAGTATAAACCTCCAGGGTGAAACAATTTTCTCACAAAATTTAATAACAATAACAGAAAGATAGAATTTGCATTATAGCTTTATAGTTTATAACAAAGTATTTATGAGGCAGCTAGGTAGCCCAATGAACAGTGCACTGGTTCTGGAGTCAGGAAGATTCAAGTTCAAATCCACCCTCAGACACAACTAGGTAAATGATCCTGGGCAACTGACTTGACAAACCAAACAAAAAAGCCCCTAAAGTATTTGCTATATGCTTTCTCATTTAAACATCACTATAACCTTGTGAGGCTGGTGCAATTATGATCCTCATTTTACCAATGAGGAAGCAGGCAGAGATGAAGTGACATGCCCTTGGTCACAGACCTAATAAGTATCTAAAGTCACATTTGAACTCAGGACTTCCTGACTCCAAGTCTAGCACTCTATCCATTGTACTACCTAGCTGTTTGTTGATGTGAATGAAATTATAAGTTTACCTAAAAAAAAAACCCAAAAATAAAAAACCCTGCAGACTCTTAGTTATGCACCTCTTCTCTCCTCAAAGACAGCTTGATGACAAAACAAATCCAACATTCTGCAGACACTTTCAGGCAATTGCTTAGAAATAGTTGCTGGAGAACACAGGTGTTTAATTTTTGCTCCCAGAGAGTATCAATTCGGGGGTGATCCTGATGAAAGAGATTCCTTTCAGCCCTTTGTCATGCTTACTATTATTGTGAAACTAAAGGCAATTTTCTTCCTTAGCCAGAATTGCCTGGGAGACCCTTTCACAAATTTCTTAAATCTTAAATGTGGAAAGGTTATCTTTAGAGGTACTCTAACCCAGCTGGTACTCCTCTCCCTCTATGTTATTGTTATTCATTATTTTTCAATTGTCTGACTCATCTTGGCAAAGATAGTGGAGCGGTTTGCCATTTCCTTCTCCAGCACATTTGACAGATGAGGAAACTGAGGCAAACAGGATGAAGTGGTCACATAGTTACTAAGTATCTGAGACCCGATTTGAACTTAGGAAGGAATCTTCCTTATTCCAGCCCAGGCACTCTATTCACTATGGCTCCTAGCTGCCCCCTCTCCCTCTGTACTTGGCAACAAGGGTTGCTTGTCAACAAGTCAACAGCAATTATTCAACACCTATTATGTGCCAGGCACTGTGCTGAGCAAGTGGGGGTCCAAAGAAAGGCATCAAGAGTCCCTGCCTTCACTGACAATTTCATTCCAGTGGGAGAGATAACATATAAAAGAAATGTTATATATAGAATAGAGAAGTGATTTTAGAAAGAAACACTTGTAAAAAACAGCTCTTAAGTTGGGTCTTGAATGAAAGTCAAGAATTCTAAGAATCAAAGATGAAGGAATGAGAACATTTCCAGGCTTGAGAGACAGTCAGTACAAAGACCCTGAAATAGGAAATGGGATGCCCAGTGTGAGGAAGCCCTGTGTCTTTACAATTGGATCACAGAGTGTATAAAGGGGAATAAAAATATATGAAGCCTGAAAAGGTAGGAAGGGGTCAGTTTTGAAAGTCAATGGCATTCTCTCACTGGACCAAAGGGGATCTCTTCTAGCTGAGGAAAGATAGCTCCCTAGATAGTAACTGAGAGAAAAACCAGGCTTTCAGAACAATTTTATTAGAAAGCACTGGATCCCAAAGGCAACCCTTTTTGCTCATATCCTATTAGAAGCTTCTCATAACTGTACTAATTTCATCAGATCTACAAATTTCAATCTGATTCCTAGGCTTCCAAAATATCCCACTTCCCTTGGATTCAAGTTGTGGTAAAGGTGGGTTCTTCTTCTTAGGTCGATTCACAGAGCAGTTCATTCCCAGGAGGGCTGGCTTTACAAAAAGAGCATTTTGAGATTTTTGGATTTAGTTGCAGGACAAAACTAAGAGATACCACATGGAGAGTAGATACAGAAATATTCCAGAAGGCTATTTGGGAACAAAAACAAATGATACCAAACTGCCTCAAATATGGTAGGAAGTAATTTTTCAAGGCGATATGAAATAAAGTTTCTGATTAATTTGGAAGTCTTTTGACATTCTCACCGACTAGTTATAATTCTCTTGCTGCACTTTTTCCTAAAACTAGGTTAATTAAACAACTGGTATTTTGTTGTTGGGAGACAGAGTGATAACAATGCTGGATTCAGAAGCAGGGATCTAAATTTGAATTCCCTCTCTGCATCTCACTACCTGCAAACAAACTCTTTTACCTCACTGGTTCTGCTTCTTCATCTTTAAAATGAGGGTAGTTCTACTACATAACATCCATGTAGTACATCCTAACATCTAGGATCTTTCTACTTCGATGATCCTAGGATGTCTCTGAAATTTTCTGGTTTTATTTAAGTCTGTCTCCCTTCATCTGTGTGTTTTAATTTATTAATTTTCAACATTTACTGTTATTGCATTTTGATTTCCTCTTCCTCCTTTCCCCCTTCCCCAAGACAACAATCAATCTGATAAAGGTTATACATGTACAATTACATTAAACATATTTCTACATTAATCATGTTGTGAAAAAAAGAAACAGAACTAAAAGAAAAAGTAAGGGGAAAAAAAGTGAAAATAGTATGCTTTGATCTGCAGACTCCAGCATTCTCTTTCTGAATGTGGATAGAATTTTCCTCTTTTCATCCCTTTCTAGCAAACTATCAATGCATGCTGATAATTTATTAAATCAACAGGAAGCTTACTGTTTTCACTAAAGAGTCCTAGGCATTAGGATTCAGAGAGTTCAGAGAAAAGAAAGAGTAGTGAACAAAAAATGTTTAATTGTTTTTTAATAGCATTTTCTCTCAATGTCAAGACAATTTTTACCATTCATCTTTATAAGATTTTGAGTTACAAATATTTCTCCCTCCCTCCTTGCCTCCCTTCCCCTCTTCCTAAAATGGTAGGCAATTTGATATAGATTATAAATATGCTACCATACAAAACATTCCCATATAAGTCACAATTGTGAAAAAAAAAGATCAAAAGAAAAAAAAAACATGAAAAAGAATAAATAAGTGAAAAAAGTATTCTTCAATCTGTATCCAGAGTCCATCAGTTCTTTACCTGGATGTGGATAACATTTTCCTCTGAAAACCCTTTATATTTGTCTTAGATCACTGTGTTGCTGAGAAGAGTTGAATCATTCATAGATTATTCCACAATGTTGTTGATGCCGATACTGTCCACAATGTTTTCCTGGTTCTGTTCATTTCATTTTGCATCAGTTCATACAATTCTATATTCTGAAATCTACCTGTTCATCATTTCTTATTGCACAATAGTATTCCATTACATTCATATACAACTTGTTCAGCTATTCCCCAATTGTGAGCATCTTTCAATTTTCAGTATTTTGCCACTACATATTTCTGCACACATGGGCCCTTTTCCCCATTATGTGTTCTCTTTGAGATATAGATCTAGTAGTGGTATTGCTGAATCAAAGGATATACCCTCTGGGCATAGTTTCAAATTGCTCTCCAGAATGATTAGTGTCCCAACTTTTTTCTCACATCCTCTCCAATATTTAACATTTTTTCTTTTTTGTCATATTAGCCAATGTGACAGGTGTGAGGAGATACCATGGAGTAGTTTTAATTTGCATTTCTCTAATCAAAAGTAATTTATAGTGTTTCTTCATACGCCTATAGCTTTGATTTCTTCATCTGAAAACTTCCTGTTCATATCCTTTGATCATTTATCAATTGGGAAATAACTTGGATTCTTATACATTTGACTCAGTTCTCTATAGATTTGAGAAATGAGGCCTTTATCAGAGACACTTGCTATAAAGATTGTTCCCCAGGTTTATGCTTTTTAATTTGGGTTGCATTGGTTTTATTTGTGAAAAAGCTTTTTAATTTAATCAAAATTATCTATTTTACATTTCATAATGTTCTCTATCTCATTTGGTCACAAACCATTTTCTTGTGAGGCAATTGGGGTTAAGTGACTTACCCAGAGTCACATAGCCAGTAAGTATTAAGTTTCTGGGACCAGATTTGAACTCAGGTCCTCCTGATGCCAGGGTCAGTGCTCTGTCCATTGTGCCAACTAGATGCCCTCTTCTTTCTCCCTCTCCCCTGACTAAACTTCAAGCATTTGGATACTATATCACTTGATTATATATACGTATATATATATTATATATATATATTTAGTATTGATATTACTTTATTGTCTATGGTATCTTTTAGCAAGATGTAGTTTCCTTCCTTCTCTCTTTTAATTAGGTCTATTTTTGCTTTATCTGAAATCAGATTTAACTTCTGAACCATAATAGATTCCCCTCTAGCGCCTTACCTTAGTCTGTGTATTTCTCTTTGCTTTAAGTGCGTTTCTTATAAATTACATATTGTAGGATTTTGGTTTTTGAGCTACTCTGTAATCCACTTTTGTTTTAGGGGAGAGTTCATACTATTCACTTTCACAGTTAAGATTAGTAATCATGCATTTCCCTCTATCCTATTTTTCCTCTCTCCTTTCACCTTTTCATTAAAAGTATTTTGCTTCTGTATATTGCTTCCCCTGATCTGCTCTCTTTTAGTCCTTCCTTCCCTTTATTTAATCTTCTCCCCTCCTACTTTCCTGTTGGGTGAGACAGGTTTTCATATTCAACTGATTATGATCCACTCTCCCATCTTTTCCTCCACTAATTGGTTTTTCACGCCTCTTCATGTGAAATAATTTACCCCATTTTCCCTTCCTTCTGCACCTAATGCATTATTTTTTTTGTCTTCTCTCAAATTCACCTTCCCATATCCATTATGTATATTCCTCCTACCTGTAGTACAAATATCATCTTCTCATATATGGATGTAAACAGTTCGATTCCATTGAGACCCTTATGTTTTCTTTCCTTTTTCTCTTTTTAAGAGTTTTCTTGGATCTTGACTGGAGAATAAATTTTTGTTCAATTCTGGTCTTCTTGTGGAAGCTTGAAATCCTTCTATTTCATTAAATGATCATTATTTCCTTTGAAGTATTAAGTTTAATTTTGTTGGGTAACTGATTCTTAGTTGTAGTCCTAGCTCCTTTGCCTTCTGAAATTATTTTCCTTGACCTCTGATCTTTTTAAAGTTGCAGCTGCTAAATACTATATAATCCTAATTGTGGCTCTGCAATATTTGAATTGTTTCTTTCTGGCCACTTGCTGTACTTTTTCCTTGACCTTATAGTTCTGTAATTTGACTATAATGTTCCTTGGAGTTTTTGTTTTGAGATCTCTTTCCTGAGGTGACCAATGGATTTTTTCAATGTCTATTTTGCCCTCTAATTTCAAGTTATCATAATAGTTTTCCTTGACAATTTCTTGAAAGAGGCTGTTCAGTTCCTGCTTTTGATTTCAGATTTCAAATAGTCCAATGATTCTGACATTATCTCTCCTGGATCTATTTTCTAGGTCAATTGTTTTTCCAAAGAGGTATCTCATTTTCTTCTATTTTTTTCATTTTTCTGAATTAAATTGATGATTGATTCTTGATGTTACATAGTCATTGGCTTCTACCTGTCCAATTCTAACTTTGAAGATATTTTCCTCAGTTAGCTTTTCTACTTTCTTTTTCACTTGCCTAATTTTGCTTTTTAAGCAGTTTTTTTTTCAAACTGTTGACTTTTTTTCATAACTTTATTGTAGCATTCTTTCTTTTCCCAGGTTTTCTATTTCACTTATATGATTTTTAATCTCTCTTTTGAGCCTCTTCCATTAATTTTTTTTTTCTGAGCTTGACACTACTTCCTGTTTTACTTTGGGGGTTGTGTTTTAACAATACTATCCTCTTCTGAGTTTGTGTCTCCATCTTCCGTCACCATAATAGCTTTCTATGGTCAGATTCTTTTTTTGTTGTTTTTTGCTCATTTTTTTTTTTTTTTTTTTGGCCTTTTTCCTTTCTTTTAAACTTGAGCTCAGCTCCTAGGGTAGAAGAGGGACTGTCTCAGGCTCTTGTGCCATGGACTGCAGACCCTGGCTGTTTACCTGGTGCTGGACTGATGTTTCCCTGAGGCCCACAGTGGACCCTTGTATCTGGTGCTGGCTGAGAGGATAAGGATGTTGAAGGTTGTAGCAGTCTGGCAGTTTACCTGGTGCATATGCTAAGGCCAGTGGGGTGTTTCTGCATTTCCCCAGCACTGAAGCACATAGAGGTCTGGCCACTAGATTGCCTGTTTGCCTAGGGCTATGTTGAAGCACATGATGGTGCTCAGAGTTCAGAATGCCCGTTCCCCTGGCTATGCTAAGACATATGGGAGGATCCTAGTGTTGGTGTTTACCTGTTCCATAATACTGGGGGGCTCAGGATCTCCCACTGCTTTGCTGAGGTGGGGTTATTACTGGCTTGCTGGGAGACTTCCTGTTTTAGATTCCCTTTCACCTGAGACAGACCTTTTTCACCAATCTTCCAAATTTCTTGGGCTAAAATTGGAGGTGACTATGGGAGAGATTCCATGATTTACTGCTTACATCATCATCTTGCCTCCAATTGTCCAATTGTTTAGGACCCCATTTGGAGTTTCTTGGCAAAGATACTGGAGTGGTGTACCATTTCCTTCTCTGGCTAACTTTATAGGTGAAGAAACTGAGGCAAACAGGTTAAGTGACTTGCCCAAGATCACACAGCTAACAAGTGTCTGAGACCAGATCTGAACTCAGGAAGAGAAATCTGACTTCAGGCATGGCACTGTATCCCTTGGACTACCCAGCCACCCCCCCCCAAAAAAAAAAAAAAGAAATAGGGCTGGGAAATGGGACCTAGGAAAAGGGCCAAGAAAATGGATGGCTGAAGTTTTTAAGTTGGAAGGGTTCTATCTCTACTCCGAGCAGCCTTAAAACCAAAACAAGAATGATTAAGGTTAGACATATATTAAGAATTTTATTTTATTAAGAATATCAAAGCAGTTGACTGAATTACAGAGGAAGGCTAAAGAATCTCCCTCCTCAAACTCTTTGAAATTAAGAGGAAACTACACCAGAACAGGTTGGGTTACCAGATGGTTAAGTGTGGGAAAAAGGGATTTTAGATGCTTTTTGGTGGATCCTGCTAGCCCTAGATTTACAGGATAGATTCAGTGACATAAAAAGATAGTCTTCACTAGGTAACAACAATGTGGGAGAAAATGGTATGTAAAAGATGGCCATAACAGACACAGACAATTGCTTTCTTACTGCTAAATATGCAGAATGGTAACAACTCAGTGGTTCTGTAAAGATGTTTTTCCTCAGAGCTGGCCAAAATATGGTTGTTCGCAACTTTACCCAAAAGAGGGACCTTGGCACTTCCCAAAACAGAGCCCAAAACAGCCTTTTCCACTCTAGTTGTTTCAACCTTTCCCCTTTTCTTCTTATAACTCTACTAATTCCTTATCAGATCTACAAAACCCAATCTGATTTAAAGGCTTCCAGATTATCCCGATTCCCTCCCACACTCATAAGTACCCCAGCTGCCCCTTCTGTTCTAGCCAAACAAATTACGGCACTTCTCTCCCTCCCACTACTGCCTCCACATCTTCCACCCACTCTGTCTAAAATGTCTTCCCACTTCCATCTGCCAAGCCATCCCTCTTTTCTCATTCCCATCATTTCAAAATCCACCTCCTCCAGGGAGCCTTCCTCAGTTGACAGGATAAGATAAGGATATCGGCAATTCCATTCTCTAGTCAAAACTGATGGGACGGATTGCAAATTAAACTTGAAATCTGGAAGAACCTCCCCTGCCCCCAACACACACACACACACACACACACACACACACACGCACACACACACACACAAGGTTCCCTGAAAACTACCCTATTTCAATAGAATGTTCTTTTTCCAAAGACAAGGAAGATTCCTGCAGGGTCAATCAGTAATCTCATGGAGAGGCAATTGTGGTATAGTGGAAAGAACACTGTATTTGGATGGATAGGTGGATAAAAAAGCATTTATTCGGCATTTACTATATGCCAGGCACTGGGCCAAGTGATGAGGCAAATATAGATAAGCAAAGCTAATCTTGCCTCTGTAAGGAACTTATGATTTAAGGTTAAGATCTAAGATCCAAGCATGGTGCCTAGCACATAGGAAATGCTCAATAAAGGATGATTGGTTAAAAAAAAAAAAAAAAAAAAAAAAAGAGCAGGGAGCTTGGTAGGATGATGTGGAAATTGCCAGGAAGAAATGTGAGAGTGAAAGTTCACCTATCAGAATCCACAGTCCCATGGGAAAAGTAAAAGATTTGTGGGAGGGATGAGGAGGGTGGCCAGAGTGAAGGCAACATGAATGATGTATCTAAGTGCAGAGAAGGTAGACTATGAGTTTTGGGGAGAAGGAAGGGAACATCTTTGCAGAAAAAGGAACTTTTGAGGACAAAAAAACTGAACTATAGGGCCATATAAACAGAGATAGTCGCTCAGTCTGTATTTTATTCAGTAGCATGACAGGCCCACTGACTCTATCTTGAAGGAAACCAGCATTATTAAAGAAACTTCTTGCCTGCTGGAATACTGACAAGAATAAACATTCCACTGCTGCAAACCTGATTTTTGGAATCTCCATAGATCCCCCCAAGATTAACCCTTCTGACCCCAACCTTAACAAATCCCCACTCTGAATCACCTGCATCCTGTCCCAATTTCCCAAATAAGGAAAGGGGCTGAGCAGCCTCTCAGTCACCTCCTTTGGCTGCCTGAAATGTCACCTCAAACTGTGTAAAATCCCAGATCTATGTGCATCTTTCCTTGTTCTGTGGAGTTACTATAGTCAACTGAGGCTAATTAAAATTTTTCTCTTCCAAGATTTACTGGTCTGCAGTCAAACTGACAAAAGGTAGGAGCTCCAGGAGGATTTAAGGAATTCTGAGTTTGAGAAATTCCCCAATGTGAGTCCTTTCTGGAGTCTGGGGACCTTCCCAAATGAGTCTCATCTCCGAATTATGTTCACTATGTCCCAAATCCACATCAATCCCAGGTCTACTTACTTCATTATACCCCTGTTGATGTGAGCTTTCCCTCTATATTTTTTGCTGACCTTGCTCTTGGGAGGTTATATTTACAATGGATATTAATTTTCTTGACTCATTCTAGGACAGTGCTTTTTCCTAGGATAGTGGAAAGAGCACCAATCTCACCTCTGCCACCTTGACACCTGTGTCAGCTTCGAGCAAAATTCTAAAGCTTTCTGAGATTCCATTTCCTTATCTATAAAAATGAGGAAGTAAAATGAGATTCCTTGCAGTTGTGAGTCTGATCCTATGAAATAATATTCAAAACACTATTCAGAGCAGGGATTGTTCCTTCCTTCCTTTTTCTCCCTTCCTTCTTTTATTTTTATTTTTTTTTCCCATTTATAGGCATTGTGCTGAACCTAACACACAATGTTTCATTGCCTATAAAGTAACAAAATCATCTGGGATCCATTCCACACATATTAGGATTCTCCGGAAGCTTCCTCCAATTGTACTTCCATCTTTAAAGAGTTCTCTATTTTAATTCCTTCATTTGCTAGGAGGTTCTCTTTCCATCCTTTCCATCCTTGAGGAAATGGGATCTATCTGCTCAGTTTACAACCCCTCAGAAGCCAAAAGGTCTGAGCCTGACTCCCAAGGAGTCCAAGGTTGCTTTCAGTGGAAGCCTGGATGGCAAACAGGAGTTTGAATTTCATTACAAAGGGTTTGGCCCAACCACAGTTGCTGCCTGGCGCAATGTTTCCAGGGAGGGAGGGCTGTAGGGCAGGCAGCCTGATTCTGTGAATTGCCTGGTCCTTCTTACGCCCTGGGAAAGCAGACTGAAACCTCAATTTCAGGTTTGGTCAAACTTCCCGTCCTTAGACCTGCAAAAGGACATATCTGAACTGGCCAGTGTTCAGAATTACTTGCGTATGCTCTGGTTTTCTTCCTTTTTCATCCACTGTGATTGTATACCCATAAAAGTTTGGAATAGTGGACAGTGCTAGGCTTGGAGTCAGGAGAACTTGGTTTCTGGCCAATCTTCAACATTCTAGCAATGTGACTTGCCCAAAACACTTAACCTTTTGCTGCCCCAGCAAACTTTCTAAAACAATAAATTAATAATCAGTTGCAGATTTGCATTTGTGGAGGGAGTTTCTACACCAGGAATTCTCCACATGAATAAAACCATAGGTCTAAACTCCCTTCTCCCTATCAAAAAAAATAAAATAAAGTAGCACACTGCTTGCTGAGATCTGTTTCAAATCTCACAAGTCAGGAACATCATTTCCATCCATCAGGGTCCTTAGGTCCCAAGGTGAGATAGGCAGAGAGGTCTAGGTAGGTCCTATTTAGGGTATTCATTCTCTGGAGGGCTGGGACCAAGTTTCTGTTTTAATTCACATCCCCTAGAGATTAGCACATTAGTAAGTATTTAATTAATGCTTGTTGACTGACTGATAGTTGGGAGGGGAAGAGGATTTAAGGGGGTAGAGCCAGTGCTCGGCTCCAAGCTCTTGAATTGCACCAGCATTTGACACACCCACAAATTAAATAGCAAAACATTTTAATCCATTAGTTCTAAAAATAACAGAGACAGCTTCCAGCCAGTGGGCGCCACACTCTGCCACAGACTGATTAGGGAGCTAGCTTGACTGCAGTTAAGTACCAGGATAAAACCAGTTGATTGGAAGACATAGTTCGAGACAAAACGACATAGACACAGGGAGACTGGCAGTCCCTCTCTCACCAGGATCAAGGGAGCTTCCAGTTGTTGGTTTAAAAAAATAAACTTAGATGGGTCAAGTTTCCTCATGATTTCTAAAAACATTTCCTCGTCTTCAAGGCACTACCCTCTCTGACTGTAAAGTATTCAAAAAGCTTGTTTCTCAGATACCAAGCTAAAATGAGCTAGGCCTCTAGGCCCCTGGGCCCCTGGGTTTGGTGCTAGTTCGATCAGCACTGACATGCGAGAGGTCCTATGATTCTCATTTTAGTCACCAAGAGGTGTGAGGAATGGATGCCCACTCATGTTAAGTAACAGCTTGGCTGGCACACAACTCTGTAGCAGAATACTGATGATGATGATGGGAGCCTTCTAAAGCAGGGTGGGGAGAGAAAGTAGACACTCTGATACAAAACTGACCCAATGCCCACGTCCCCAAACACAACTCGCTGGAATTCCCTCGGCCATCCTTCCATCGACCACATTCCAAGCACCTGTGCTCTGGTCCCAGGCCCTGCAGGCCTCATGCTTTGGTGATGTACCCTTCTCGAATGAGGAAGTCATAGATTTTCCGGGTCTTGTTCACGTCTATCTTGATGAGAGCTCTAGCCTGTGCCAGTCTCAAGCTGCCCTGTTTGTTGCACTCGTTCACTAGAGCTGATTTGTATTCTAAATAGGCTCCAGGGACCAACCTCACCATCTGACAGAGCTGGAAGACATGGCAAATTTAATAAACATTAACATCTGTCACTCTCATCATTTTACCCAACAGGTATCACCAAAAAGGCAGAGAGTGACTTCATTACATTGGTATTTCCACAGGAGCTACAAGCTGGCTGGGCCACATTCCACCAAGTGGCTTCTCCTTTAGAACAAGCCCTCAGGGGAGAGAGCGACCTGAGAGAGAAAGCCAGGGTAGGATGCTCAGAGAGCTCAGGAAGGAGGCTGGCTCTGGCCCAGTGCTTATTGGAGGAGTTCCAAGTGCTCCTAGGGAGGTAGGAGACCTCTCTCTCCCTAAGGAGATACCAAGCTCCATTCACACTCATCTCATGGTGCATATGGACAAATGTGGCAGTGAAGAGGGGAAAGATACTCTGATTTCCAAAGCCAAGATGCTTTTTAAAGTCTCAACCAAAAGAAAAAACTTAATAGTCTCTTGCTTTGGGGCAAAAATTCCTTGTCAACAGGGGTTTGGGGGCAGAGTGTGAACAAATACTATGAGAAAGCAGCAGGGGCTCCAATAAATACAGCAGCACAGACCTATGTCAGTTCACTGGCCTGCTTGATTTGAACTCCCTAGTCATTCTCCATTGAAATTAATCTGGTCTGGGCTCCTCAAACCAGGGCCAGCCAAAACCTTCCTTTTTCTCAAGAACCAAAAACTAAGTTTCCACTATCCCTAGGAGGGACAAAAAGCAAAATAAAACAACCCAAAACTTAACATCAATCAAACAAGTATTTTTTTAATTGCTTACTATGAGCTAGGCATTGTGCTAGCTGATGGGAATATAAAGGCATTTTATGAGACCATCACTCATTCCTCATACCTCCCCTGTCCCCAGCTCCTGCTAATCTGGCCTGTAATAAAAATAAATCTCTCACTTGTCTAAGAACTTGATTTTGATTGGTAACTTGAAGACCAGACTAGATCCTTTGAACATCTGCATGAAAACTCATTGCAAGTAAAAACTGTTTCTTCCTTTGTCTAGCACAGTACTAGGCACATAAATATGTGCTGAATGATCAATTAAACATTCCTCATCCTCAACCCACCCCACCCATTACTCCAGTAGAATTTAAGCTCTTGAAGAGCAAAAAATGTTTCATTTTATCTCAGGTATCCACAGTACTAGCACAATGCCTGGTGCATAGTAAGTACTTAATCAATGTAGAATTGAATTAACAACTCAGATATTTATTATTAATATCTATCACTCAGGTCAGGTGAGGAAAGGGCTAACCCTTAGGGAAATCCTCCAGGGATTTTAAGAGAATACTGGAAAACACAAAAGGAATTGTAGCTTTGACAGAGCTTTTGATAGTTGATCATTTTTTGGAAACAGATAAAAGAGCAATCAAATAAAATGGTAAATAAAATGGGCAATTAAGGTGAGCTATACTATTTTTGAATCAAAACAACAAACAAAAAGATTAAGGTATGACCATAACTCAAACTGATTTTCCTAAGTGACTCCAAGTATCTGCATCTAAGCAACTTAAAAAAGAGGTGTTGCATCCAAGTTCACCTAGAATAAGCTTAGGGCTTCTTTTAAAGGACAATACTCATTTAGAAGTGAAAGTTCTGTTCTGTTGGGGGTTTTTTAATCAGTCACAGTACTTCCTAGTTATATGTTACCAAAGAAATGGAGGAGTAGCCTTCTTCTACCCTTGCAAATATCAAGGGTCAGAGGGAAGATGTCATAGAGGCATGGAAATGCATTCTTGCGTTCTTCTCTGCCCGGAAACACCGAGAATGCCCAGACAGCCCTCTGCCTCCCATTTCTCCCTGGCTGGGTCATGGCTCTGCTACACCCAGCCCTGAATTCGGCTCTTGGGACAGATTAATTCAGTGAGAAACCATCCCCAGTACTGTGGATCCTGCTCCTTTTGTTACCTCTTTTTCCTTCTCATTTAGCTTCTCGGTGCCTGGGAGGCCAGTGAGATTCAAGGGAGGTGCACTCCGTCTACCTACAGTCAATGAAAGAAAGAGACACTTAGCATGCCTGGCAATTGCATAGGGGCACATGCAACACGTCTGGGGACCACAAGAGCACGATGAAAAGAAAGCTAAATTTGGAGGCAGAGGACATGGGTTCCAATCCCAGGTGGCTCTGCAATTTTTAGCTTTGGGTAAGTCTAAGAGCCTTTTAAATGAAAAGGTTGAAATAGATGACATCTAAGGACCTTTCTGATTCTAAATCAACCAACCAATTAATAATATTAAGGACCAATTAAATGCCAGCCAGCCACTGTGTTAGTGGTTTGGGGAGACAGAGACAAAAATGAAACATTCCTTGTTCTAAAGGAACCCATACATGATGAATCCATACAAAATAAAAACAGGATGGTTCTGAAGGATGGCACTGGCAGCTAGAGAGAGAATAAGAAAAGGCTTTATGTGGGAGGTAGTGACTGAGCGAAGCATTGAGGCAAACAAGGGAGTCTAATAGGTGGAGATGATGTAGCCAGTCTGGCAAAGAAAATATTGGAATCTGCCTAGAGACTGTTGGGCCTGGACCCTTGGGCCTCTGTCAGCAAAGGTGCTATACACAATGCTTTGGAGATGGTAACCATAAAACCAAAGATGGAACTGAAACATTTCCATTCCTCCTGGGCACCCCATCCCAATCCCAATCCCAAACACACATACAGACACTTCATGAAATTCACACAATAATAAGGAAAGGGAGCAGCCAGGTGAGGCCCCCACAGCCTCCAACTTAAAAAGGACCCACTTGAGAAAAAAATGCTTTTCTATTCACCTTACTCAAATACCCCAGTTAAACATTGTTAGTTCCCATCTTAAATTCAAAATAATCAGCTCTAAGACTTAGGGGCTGGATGTCTGGGTAAGTCACTTGTTTACTACAGCAGCTTCGACCAATGAAGCAGGAAATCCCATCTATCATTTTTAGAACCAACTTAATTGAACTTTATTGTTTTTTTAAGCCACTTTCATTTCCAAATAGCACCATGCCCCTGCCTAGCAGGCTATTTCTTGGAAATGTAGAATAAGAGAAAAAAAAGTTGAGCAAAACTAACCAACCTATCAACAGAGTTTGCCACTCTATGCAGTGTTCCACATCCATAGTCTCCCACCTCTGCAAAGGGAAGGAAATGTGGTTTTGTTCTTTCTTGGATCAGACCTGTTTTTTCACTGGTGTGACTGGCCAGTAAGAAATTTCCCTTTAACAAGGCATAAATGTATCTGCTTAGTAACTTCTTGTGTCCTGGGAGAATTGGGAGGGTAAGTGATTTGTCCATGGTCACCCAGCCAGAATGTGTCAGACTCAGGCCTTGAACCTGGGTTTTCCTGACTCCAAAGCCAAGTCTTGATCCACCACTCTCCAGTATTTTCCCTCTCTCTTTACCAGGACTGAGTCGTCAGTATAATTAAGCAACATTCATATTTGGGTCTCTGTTCTTTCCCTTTGCATGGTTGTTGTAGTCACTAAGTATCTTGTTTTCCTGATTCTCCATACTTTACTCTGAATTTTTCCCAATCATCATTTCTCAAGATACAGTAAAGTCTGTTATGATTTATTTAGCCATTTCCCAGCTCATGAGTACCCTGTTTCCAATTTCTTGCTGCCACCAAAAGTGTTGAAATGCAGTCTCCTTAACCCAGCTTGGGAGACTTAAGAACCAGTCCTTCCTAGCTGCCAGGCTGAAAGAGACACTGGTTCTCCCCATACACCCTTGCCAACCACCTGACATGAAGTACCGGGCTAAAAGGGTAATTATCAAGGCAATATTCGATCAAAGGGAGACTGTTAGGCTTTCTTATTTACTATGTGGGGGAATATCTGCTCTTTCTAGATCTGCCCCGTTTACCTGAGAGATTCACCCAGGAAACAATAAGGCACTCATGATACAAGGTACAGCCTGGGGTTACCTCAAATACTGGAGTATTCCAGAGCAGTGGAGTAATCAGAGCAGTAGATCCCTGGGAAAAATGCTGTCCTAAATAAGGCTTTTCATCTGAATCTGGAAATTTTGATTCAGGAACAGAGAAGGAGAGGAGAGGGTAGGGAAAACCAGGGAACAAGAAGTTTGTTTAACCTCTAAGGCAAAGAGACTGTCAACAAAGGCCAGTCTGTTAGAAAACAGGCCCTTCTGTAATATAATCAGAGGAGATGAGGGCCTCTTTCCAGCCAAATGACCTAATCAAACATGGTCTGGAAGAAAGAAGACCATTAGAGAGAGACCACCAAAAGAGGACTGAAGTCTATGATATCAGGTTTGAGGGGACACACAATACAGAGAGGGCAGAGGAGAAAGGGTTCAAAGGTCTGCAAAGCACAAAGTGCTGAATCTAGCCTAGGAAGCCTCAGGGAACAACTGAGAGAGTTAAAAAACTAAGGTCAAATTTAGGGCATCAGTGCTTCAAGATTTAGACCCAAATTAGCCAGTCTGGGGTATGTGTCTTTCAGAACTTTTCTGTTTAAGATTTTTTTCCCAGTTTCTAGCAAATAAGCAGCCTAAATCTTATTGGTTAAACAATTCCATAAAATGTTCACCTTTCCTGTTTTAGTATTAAAAAAATAAAAAAGCAATTAGAAGAAAATATATCTGTAGAAAATTTGGTATAAGACATGAGAGGAAAACTGGAATGTGTACAACAAATAGATGGGGGGGAGGGGGGAATTCTCTCTCCCAGCAGCAGAATGTCCTCTGAGCAGTTCATTTAAATCAGAGAGATCTTGAGAGATCCCTTTATAGCTTATGTCATGTCACTTAATCTATCCGAGGCTCAGTCTCCTCATTTGTAAAACGAAGAGGCTGGAGACCTGATGGCTTCCAAAGTCCTTTCCAGCTCTAGAACTATAATCCTATGACTGACAGGGAATGAGATGGCAATAGCTTCTCTTTTAAGTCTTCAAAATGCTGAAAAAGCTTAGGGTAAAATATATATATATATATGTATTACATATGTGAATATTACATATATAGAGAGGATATTCATAGCAGTACTTTTTCTGGTGGCAAAAAACTGGAAACAAAGTGGATGGCTCATTGCCTGGGGAATAGTTCAACAAAGCAAGGTCTGTGGATATGAATGTCTGGGATAACAAACTAAAGAATTCAGCAAATCATGAGAAGACCTGTAAGAACTGATGCAGAATGAAGCAAGCAGAACCAAGAGAACAATACTGAAGTAGTACAAATAAAAATAACACTGAAAAGCAGCCAGACTCTCATTGATTTTAATGATCCAATTTAGTCTAGGAGAATGGAAGATGAATTTATTTTTCTCCTTTAAAGAGAGACAGAAGGGAACTAAGAGTATATGATGTATACATTATCAAATATGGTGACTGGGTTGATTGGTTTTTCTTAATTTTTTTTTCTTTTTCACTAGGGAGGGTTTTATAGTAAGTAGGCATATTTGGAAATGTCCATAGTATCAGAAACAAAAGTCACCACTAAGTCTTAGGGTGGAATTTCTCAGTGTTCAAATCCCCCCATGGGAAGATCCCACCACGGAGTAGTCTGTCCTAGTTAACTAAGAAAACAGTTACTCTACTCCATGCATACAAGTGAAAGAGATAGAATTAAGTTAAAAAAGGGAAAAAAAAAAAGCACTATCATCTTTTATATCTTCTCCTAACCAGTATTGGATATAATCACCAGACATCATGGATAAAGTATGCTGGGTTCACTCTCCAGGCTGTCCCATACTGAAGAGGGAAAACAAGAAATGCACACACACTACATTTATGAAGTATTACATCACCCTTGGGTTTCTGGGAAGGGACATTCTTCTTGGTTGGCATATAGGCTGTATCACCTACAATTAAGAGGCAGTGTGGTGTAATGGCTAGAGCACTGGACTTGGGAGTCAGAAGACCTGGCTTCTAGTCCTGGCTCTGTTATTTACTAGTTGAATGACCTGCAGCAAATCACAACCTCTTTGAACCTGTCTCTTCATCTGCAGAATGGGAATAATATTTTCATTCTCTATCTCCCCAGGGTTGCATAAGGATCTGGAAAGATAATGTTTTTTGTCAAGTGTTTTGTTTCCCATAAAGTGGTCTCCATATTTTTATTACTTTTACTTATCTAGATGGGATAATTCTCACACTTTGCAGCAATAACCATGGTAATAACTGTGAATAAACGAACTACACGTAAAGAAACTATCAACTGGAAAACAAACAAAAAATCTCCCCCACCTTCAGGTCTTCCCTCCCCAGTCTCAACACAGTGGGGAGAGAAAAGGAAAAGGAAACCCTATGAATCTGGTGACAAGAACCAAGGAAATACAGTAGTATCTGGACACATGGGTCACATTAGAACACACGGACTCTGGCCATAGCCCAGAAGATAGACTGAGTTGATGCTATTCCCGCCACTCTTGACCTCAAAGGTGGAACAGTAATCCTAAGGACAGACAGGCAGTCACATTTTCATAGTCACTCCAATTTGAGACATAATTACCTGAATTTGAAGACACTGGAACTGAAGGACTCAAGCCTGAATCACTATAATGAAGAAGGAAAATTTGAGCTTATGTTACATCATATAAAGAAGGCAATGGTCACAAAATGGCCCTTGGGAGTCTTCTGCCATTCCAATGATGATAACAAACTCCTATTTTCTAATCATCATTTTGAATGACCACACTGAAGCTGGGCCCAGTATCCCTTAAATTTAGGGCACATGACTACATTTATCCACCAAGCAGGAAAACTCTCCTGGGGGAAATACTGACCTGTATTGGGTGGGACTGTAGGAGGGCAGGGCACACCATCCTCAACTGAAGTCCTAAGACCTCACTGGGATGGGAGGGAGTATCTGCATACTTTTAATAGGATCAAAATGACCAAGCAGAATAAGAGAGGATAGTCATATTTCTTCAAGTTAGTAAATCACTCTTCCCTTGATAGGCTGTTTAGAGTTTGAGAAAATTCTTAGGGCAGAGGGCTGAGAGTGGGTATGGTGGGAAGATCACTGCCTCTGAAGTGGGGGACCGGGCTCCGTTTACTAATGGTGTGACCTCAGAACAGCCACTGCATCCTAGTAGGCCTCAGCTTCCCAAAAGGGTTAGGATAATCTTTAAGGGAGGCAGTGGACTTAGGGGAAAAAGAGGTAGATTCAAAGTCAAGAGGCTTGGGTTCAAATCCTACCCCAGATACTAATTAGCTGTGTGGTCCTTGGGCAACCCCCTAATTCCCTTATCTGTAAAATGTGGGTATTGGACTAAATGGCCCAGGGATCCCTTTCAGTCTGTCATCCCATTCTAAATCTTATGACGCTGGGCTCTACAGGCCCCCAATTCCCTCAGCTGTGGACTACACCATACATGTCAGCTTGCCGACGGAGCCATTGTTGGCAGGCACTGCTGTCCTGAATGTACTGTAGGACCTCCGACAACATGGTGCGCTTCAGGCGCTCCTCCTCTCGGGTCTTCTTAAGGTGATCATAGGCTCTGGCACCTGAAGAAGAGGCCAAGATCATGAAGCCCCTACCTGCCGGCAGGGCTGCCTCGGCCCTCTGCCCAACCTCAGTCACTGGCTGAGCTGCTACCACTTTCTTTAACAAAATTACTTAATTCAACTGGAGGAAAATCTAAAATTTTTCTTGACACGGGATGAAGACTGCACAATTTCCCCAAAGCACAGGCTATTTGAAACTGGCCAGAGGGTTTTCCTTTTCACACTGTGTATTAGAACCTCTGATACAGTAAGACACCCAAAGTCTGATCCTATTCCTCCAGGGCTACAGCAGAGGAGATACCTGGGGAAGGGGGAAGGGAGGAGGAGGGAAAGCTTTTAAGAGATGACCAGGGAGGAAAAGGGGAGAGGAGGCACTGATCTGATCAAAGATCTTGCCCTCCCCTTTTGTTTATTTGTTTTCCTAATGCTCCCCAACCTTTCCTCTTCCAAATAAACTTAACTGAAGGCACCTCAGATTCTTGAAAAACTTGTTGAATGGGGAAGGACCAGATTCTCCATCTCTGAAATAAAGAAGATACAAGCTGGAACCTGGTACCTGATAATCTGTATCAAAAATTAAGAGCTTAAGCACAGGCTCAGGTCTTAAAGGAGAACCCTGGCTCTAGAACTGGTGAGGCTCTTGACCTTGTTTGGGCTCTGGATCCCTTTGAGAGAAGTCTGGTGAACCTACAGACCCTTCCCAGAATCAGGTTTCTAAATGCATAAAATAAAATGCATGGGATTAAAAAGGAAACAATTTTAAAATAGTTATCAAAATATTTAAAATAGCAAGTTTCTACTTATATTCTACATGCATTCTCTCTCTCTCTCTCTCTTCTCTAATGACAGCTTCCATCCTGAAGGACATACATGACTATTCAAGTACAGACCTATCTCAGGAATTTTTAATCTGTGGTTCATTAACTTTTTTTTAAATACTCTGATAACTATATTTCAATAGAATTGGTTCAATTTATAATCTTATATACCTTATTTTTTTTTTATTTAAAGACAATATTATGATGAGGCATTCTTAGATTTTTATCAGACTGCTCTAGGATTCAATGACCCAAATGAAGGTTAAGAACTTCTGATTGATTGAAGCTGCACAGGAAGAGAAAGAACTCAATCTGTACCAGTAAATCTTGGAATAAAGCAAATCTGCTCCAGATCCTGGACAACACCAAATCTGAAATGGGGGCACAGAGGTCAACCTGAGTTACTTACTACAAAAATTGGTGATTCCAGCTGTCCTGTACTCCTGAAGCCGCTTGATTTCCCTTCGAAGTTCAAATTCTACTGTCTCCCCCCCCAAAAAAAAGAATGAAGGACAAACAATAGAAAGATAAAATGATAAGTCGGCAAACAGTTCCACTAGCATTCCCACAAGTGAGTCATTCTACATCATACCATAAGAGCAGGTTGGGGAGATTCTATTTTGGTAGGCTTATTTTAAAACTCCAGCTTTAACTAGAAGCTGATAAAAAACCATTATAGATGTTTTCCAGCTGTTGTGTCCAGATGCTTACAGAACTGTTGTCTCCAAGGGAGCTAAGAGTTAACTGGCTTCAACTAACTCTCCTGAAAAAAAACAAAATCCACCTCTGAAAAGTTCAGGCCCAGGAGACCATATCCTTTCACCTATGAGGTGTGTCTCTGAGAACAGTTGTTGTATCCCTTCTTCAGGAAAAGCACAAAGATCTCAGATAGTATTTCTTTGCAGTTTTTCTCATAAAGGGACAAAAGAGCAGTTTGTTTTCCACAAATCCAAGGTTTTTGTCTGCCCTGGACAGACAGATTAAGTTGCATAGGTTGGAATGTTAAGCAATGGAGCACTCTAAGCCTGGAAGGGTTTAGTTCTGACAAAGAAATGGCTCAGTCAATTGGGAGGGCCCCACTCCTGAGGGGTGACACAGGAATAGAATTAGCCCAAGCTGGGGTAGGGAGTGAAGAATCACTCCTCAAGACAAACTACACGTGGAAAGAGAATCAAAGAAGACCACAGAATTGGCTGAGACTGATGCACACACTTCTCATGCAAGCAAATATTTAAGTGATGAGACACTGGATAAATATGTTGGTAAGGTGCCTTCCCAGAATCCACTTCTTGGTAATCTTGGGCAGTTTAGTCACCATGTACACAGAACCCATAGTTAAGGCCACACATTTGAGTAATCCAGTCTGCATCTTACTGCCCAGGTTACTTGGGGCTTTATGTGATGGTGGAAATCAAGTAAAGGAAGCTGTTTTCTCAGAAACTTCATATAAAGGGAAGTGAATACTGGTAATGCCATCATTAAGTCTCAGTGCCACCAAAACACCTTATGCTTCCCCAGAGAAGTCACTTAGAAAGAAGCTTCTCGTTACTCACTCTTCTTCCACCCCCAGAGCCATAAAATTATCTTTAGGGTCATAATAGAAGACCTAAGACAGAAATACCCTTCTATTAAACAAAAGTATACATTAACAACACAGTCTAGAGTGCCTCTCCTCCTTATGCAAACACACACATGTATTCACAAATATTGAAGTTCATTGGTTCCCTACATGCATAACTTTCAATGAATTTGTCATGCTCAACTGGTCCCACGATCCTTGCAAACCGCCGCATTGTCTCATAAAGATCTTGGACCTCTTTGGGATAACGTCGTTCCATCACTACAAGAAATAACAAAACATGACCATTGATACCACAATGAAATGGAAGAGGTCCCTAGGTGTTGCCTAAGAGGGAAGGTGCAGGGAAAACAGCAAAAATAATTTATTAAGCACATCTTATGCATCAGGTACTGTGAAAAGTGCTTTATAAATATTATCTCGTTTAAGGGAAGGGAATAGTTTCAAACTACACATGACATATTTGTTCATGACCAGGAAGCAAACAGGAAAAGCTAAGAATACATAACATTAATTATAATAAGAACAGTCAGCTTATAACTACCATACATTGATATTATCACACAAGAGCATCTCCATAGAGCACCAAGGTGCCTGTACAGACCTTGTCTGACCTGGTCAGAGGCACCTACAAAAGCTACCCTGATGAAGGCATGAAACTTGGCAGCCACAACCATTAAGAATGACATTTTGCAGCCTCATTCTCCAGGTAGGCCCCTATCCACAACAGTCAAAGCCAACAGCTTTATAAATCACTTCCTTTTTGAGTGTCTGCAGCAGTAGGGAAGGGAATGGGGCGCTGCAGAGGAAGAAAAGGGCACACCTAGGCAGGCACACCTGACACTGTTCTCAAGGCTCTCCTGAAGTCACCTGTTTTCTCAATTTCTGAAATAAACATCATAGTTCTAGGAAGAAACCTCTGTTCTTGCCTGAGATTAAGTCAGAATCTCCCTTTTAGGGAAATCACTTCCCAGGCTGAAGACATTCTTCCTATTAAATTAAGTCCATGATTTAATGCTCAGCTAAGGAAGAATCCTCTAAAATTGATGGAAAACATTGATACTCTCTCACTATATGAGAGGATAGAATTTGGCCTTGAGACCAATTTGTTCTGGACTTTATTCAGGAAGGTTGCCTGTATATGGAAACTTAAAAGTTGACTTTCTCTAAAAATGTGTCAATTTATGTACTCAGTATCCTGGCAGCTGAGCCCTTCACACCCTCCCTGGCATTCAGCAGCAACAAAACTCCCATGTACTTGTAGTATAAAGCTGTTGTTAATGAAGTAATAAAGCTGGGGAGATACCTTCCCATTCAATGATAAACACAACAGGGATGACCAGGCAATCTCTATGGTGAGTAAAGATCAACACACAGATGAGTTATGAGCGTGGCTGTTTTACCCTTTAATATGCAGAGAAACTCTAACTTCTCCAGCTTCCTTCAAGTCTCAGTTAAAATCTGATCTTCTGCTAGCTGTCTATCTGTCTAAATGTCTTCCCCATTAGACTGTGAGCATGTTTTTGCTTTTCTTTGTATCCATAATACTTAAAACTGTGACTGACACTAAGACACTTGATAAATTCTTGTTGGACTTTACCATGGGACCAAAAGAACATCATGACATCAATTTCACCTAGGAGGTAGCCCCTTCAAGGCAAATGCTAGGTTACCTTCTAGGTAACAAGATGAGCTTAGGAGGTACCAAGACAGGATTTGTTATAGTATACATACTGAGCCAATTATTATTATTAGCATTATTAGATTCTCATCTTATTTTACTGAACAAATTATACTTTACTGATAGAAAAATACAGCATGAATTTGAATCTGGCCTGGCTATCAGACATACTCTAATGACCCACTAGGTCAATACTGTGGCCTTGAATCCATGCCATGAGACAGTTGATTAAACTGTGAGTGTTAAGTCTGGAGAAGAGAAAACTAAGAAGAGATATTATCACAGTCATCTTCAAGGACTTGGAAGGCTATTCCATGGATGACAGATCAGACTTCTTGTGCTTGGTCCCAGAGAGTAAAACAAGAAACAACATGTGGGTCTTGCAAGAAATAAAAAGCAGACAATGTCAAGAAAAACTTTTCAACAATTACAGCAAACTGGAAGTGACAATGGGCTGCCCTAGAAGATATTGGGCTCCTCTTCAAGGCAGGTCTTCGTGGAAAGGCTAAAGGCTCATTGGATGTGTGGTGGTGGAGATTTGGAGGGGGGCAGGAAGGGAATGAGTTGGACTAGATGGCTCCTGAGGCCCCTTCTAACTCATTTGAAAATCTGGATACTCCAAGTTAGGGTTCATTATAGTTATAGATTTTTGGCTTTAGCATTACTAGCCAAAAGTGTTTAGCATTCCCTTATGTTAAGTCCTTTCTATTTCACAATATACAATTAATTCAGAACATCAATTTCTGCTGATTTTTTATAAAACATGTATATAATTCAAAGGTCAACATATTTGTGTTTATTATTATTATTATTATTTAATAGGTGATTCCAAAACATTTCAATCATGCAGTTTTAGAAAGTGATCTAGTACTCTTCTATTAATATTCTGACTTTGCCCTCTTAATTTCAGAAATTACTTTGTCCCAAACCAGAGAGGGTGCATGATTAGTTCTAATCTAGCCATTCTTTCTGCAAAGAATTCTTCTTCATTCTTTCTGGCAAATATCTTAAAATAAATATGTTAATAGTACTTACACTGAAATTTTTTAAGGTTGATTAAGCCATGGTCTCGTATGATCCTAGAATGAAAAAAACCCCACAATATTTAGACATGATAATAAATGTAGTGTATCTTCCACTAAGAGGGGCAGGAAAGGGTAATGGATAGAGAGCTAGCCTCAGTCAAAAATGGGTCTAGTTATTTGGGTTCAAGTCACTTAACTTCTCAGTAATTCAGTCAACTCTTTGAGATAAGAGATCTTAACTCCTTAGGTTCTGAGAACAAATTTAGCATTCTATGAACTTAAATAGGAAAAAAAAAAAGTAGTGATTTTATTTTCATTAACCTCTAACTTAAATATAGCATTTTCTGCAATTATTCAAAAACATGATTCTGAAAAGGGCTACACCTCCTTGGGTTCTCAAAGATTAGACTACCTGAATGTGAGTTCCAGCAGCTACTTCCAGACCTGGCACATAGTAGGTACTTATATATGTTTACCAATTGATTGGTCTGATTGATTAGAGGCTTCCAGGACAGGCTTAGTGATAGACTGTATGTCTACTATCTGCAGATCTGCCTAGCTAAGACCAGAAACCACTCGAAAACCAACTACTAACAGGATAGCTGTGATATGCATTGCTACTGTCTAGATTAAATAAGAGATCTAATAAATATAGAAGTAATTTAATGGAGAGCATTGCTTTCTATATACAATATTTATTTTTTTTTAATTTTATTTTTTTTAATTTTATTTGCATAACATATGTGTGGGTAATTCTTCAACAATAACCCTTACATAGCTTTCCGTTACAAATTTTTCCCCCAACTCCCCACCCCTCCCCTAGATGGCAGGATATCCACTACATGTTAATTATGTTAAAATATTGGTAAATCGAATATATGTTATAAACAATATTTATTAGCTTAAAGACACTACATGAAGAGGTAAAGAATAAGGAAACTGAGTCCCCCAAAAAGTGAAGTTATTCCTTCCAAGGCTCTCTGAGCCAGTGAATTGAGAACAATATCCAAAATCTGGACTTTTCCATAAATCCTTTTTGCACTGTCCTGTCTCTATATTCCTAGAATACTTCTCCCTATCTTCACTTGTTGAAATTTTACCTGGTTTTCAAAGCCCAACAGAAATTCCACTTGTTCCATGAAGTCTTCCTTGATTCCTGTCCATCTCCTAAGTAATCTCTTCTCAGTACAAATCTCACAAGGCTTTGTACCTTTTGCTGAACTCAATCATTCTGTATTCTAGCCCTCTTTGGACATGCCTTATGTTCTCTGCATGTTGAGGGCAAGGACAGACTCTTATTTCTGAACCTTTCCTAATTTTACAGTGCTCTGAACAAATCCTTTGATAAATGTTGATTGGATCATATATTTTTTTCTCATCTACACACAAAGTAGTTGCTTAATAAATATTTGTCAAATGAGTGAATCAATCTAGGCCTGCATTTCCTGGGATAAAGGATGTGTGCCTGACACTTATGAGGGCACATTCCAGGCCAGGAACGCTGTGCTAAGTGAGAGCTGGAAAACCACTTCAGTCACTGAGGTATGCCATATTAACCATGAGAGGGTATGATTAACAGCAATTCCTTTACATAATGCTTCAAACTTTTTACAATTTAATTCAACAAACATTATTTACTTCCTATTATGTGAAAGGCACTGTGGATGCAAAGATGAACTATGAATCATTTCTTGCCTTCAAGGAGATTCCATTCTACTAAGGAAGTATGGCACATACAAAAATAAGTATAATACAAGATAGAATGTAATGGGGACAAAGGAGAGGTCAAGACAAATTAACCTAAGAAAATCTGATCTTCATGGATGAGGCAGGCAGCACATGACTGGGCCTTGGAAGATTTAGACAGATGGGGATGAAGAAAAAGTACATTTGGAGTGAAAAGGGCACTGGATTTGGAACCACACTTGGTAGTTCTGTGTGACCTTGGAGTAAGTCTTAGGCCTTTGCTCTCCTCCTCTGTAAAGGGAGAGATGGGACTCCAATCACTTCCAGCTCAAAGCCTACGGCTCCAGGCCTAGCTGTATGAGACGATTTGTGAGAAAGCAGAGAAAGCCACTAAGTATGTTCCTGTATAATGCTGGTTACTGGAGGAAGCAGGATTGTGTTCAGCACACAGTCTGCCAGTGAACCATCAGAGGTTAATTAATGTCAATGCTAAATGAGGCTAACACCAACATCTGAGCCTCGGCTCTAATCCCCAATCTCTATTACTCTTTGTCCCTAATTGTGTTTCAGGCAGAACAAAAACTTGTATTCTCAGGAACAATGAGTGACTGTTTGCTATTTGAGAGCTTTCTAGCCCAGAGAGAGTTCCATTCCCACCAGGGGCACTGGGCAGATGGGACCCACACTTGTCCTAGAAGGGAGGGCAACCCTAGGAGGGTCAGAGTCCCCTGCATGGGTGCTCTTCTGCTTCACTATTGTTTCCTAAGCTCCAATTCTAGTAAACACCATATTAATGCCACACTGTCTGTCTCTGATAAAGCTCTTCCTTGAACAGAAAGACAGACAGACAGACACACACACACACACATACACACACACACACACACACACTCTCCATACAATTTAGATCATCTAATCTAAGCCCATCATTAAAGAGAGGTGTGAGCGTTGGCGTCCAGAAAGAAGCAATAAGCCTAAGGTCAATCAATCAATCATTTATGAAACACCCTTTGTGTGTCACATACTGTACTAGGCACTAGGGAAACAAAGCTAAAAACCAAATGGTCCCTTCTCCCTAGCCAGGACAAGAATTCTTCCCATTTTACAGATGTGGGGACTGAGGCTTGGGGGTATTAAGTAACTTGCCAGCATTGATGTGGCTAGCAAGGGGACAGAACCAGGACTTGAACCCAGGTTGCCTAACTCTGAGTGCCAGGGTCTCTTTCCACTATGCTGTTCTGTCTCTGTAACCAAAGTGGGCTCTAGCATCCTAAATTACTAAGTCTGTTTTTGGATCTACTGGAACACAGTCAGAGAGATACTCAGGAATTCGCCTCAAAATTATCCAGTGTCTCTCAAAGTCTTTTGAATGAAAGGCTCCAAGCACTTGGTCATAAATGAGAGCATTTAGAAAACAAACAACAAAAAACCCCCACTAACCCGTGCAACACAAACCCTCTTGCATTTAGCTCATGCTTCCCTTCCTGGGAGATCAAAACTGCACACATGCATCATCTCCCCTGTCATCATGACATTCCTATGAGGTTAGAAGGAGCAAAAATGGAATGAGGATTATTATCCCTCTTTGACAGACGGAAAAATGGAGTCACAGAGTGAGTCATCAGCTCCTAGGTGCCCCATGCAGTCAATATTTTAATGTCGGAAGATGAGAATCAGTTGAGTAAACTTACTTTTTCCGCCTCTGCCTCTCCTTTAACCTGGAGTGATAGATATCTACCACAGCGATCTTCAGAGCTGAAAATACAAAAGCCACAACAAAAATAAATCTGTTATTCAACTTCCCTGGTCTTTGAAGTCCACGTGGACAAATGATGCAGAATTAATCACTAGACAGTTTATCTCTGGAAAAATGAAAATGTCCCTTAAAGTTCTCTAGCAGCAAATTCTAACTGATCCCAAGCCTTCATGCCTTCCCCCACATACATGCAAATTTGATTATTTTATACAGAGAAAATAATAATGACATCATCTTTTTTGTAGAACTTTGCCTTCATATTTCTGGTCGTCTCTCTAAAGTAAGAGTTCAGTTAAGTATATACAAGACAGACATGCAATAAAGTAATTCATCAATTTGTCACTGTTTGTATTCTTATAAATCTACAAGTATTCATTAAACACCTTCCATGTACCAGACACTGTGCTAGTGATACAAATATAATGAACAGAGCAATACCTGTTTGGAAGAGGATCATAGATGTGGAGATGGAAGGGATTTTAGAAGCTATCTGGCCCAGCTCCCACATTTTAAATGAGGGGAAAACTGAGACCTATATAGGTTAAGTGACTTGACAGATAGCCAAATGTCAAAGGTAGGATTTGAACCAAGGTTCTTTAACTTTGTAGCTGGTGCTCTTACAAATGTGGTCAAGAAAACTAATGTTAATTGTAAACCCAAATGATCAGGCATAAATGTGGATTCCCACATGGGAAGGGAGGCAATAAAGTCAATAGGTAATATGAAAATGAGACTGATGTAGACTATGGTACAGTGAAGTCAGGAGACAACACAGAGAGGGCATGGAAAGGGGGACAGCATTTACATCTGCACTGGGACATAGTTGGTTTTATATGAATTTTTCTTTTTTGAGGGAGGGAGAAAGGTAGGAATATGGAGAAGCAAGGAGATGTTTTAGGAGTAAAGCTTTGCATCTGGTTTATGAGAAGATCTATTCCTCCCTGACTAAAGCTGCTTTTAATCATTTGAACCCCTCCCCTGATTTTGCTTAACCACAACCCCTTTCTATCTAAAATCTTCTGTGAAGCTACTTGGAAAAGACAAAGGGAAGAAAGAAAGGAAAAAGTTGCAGTTGGATTTGTATTGTAATCGTACTGGTTTCCAATGCAAAATAGGGTATTGAATAATAGAGTAATGTTCATCTATAAATTATTTGGAGGCAGATTCACCATATCTTTTTCTTCTCCCTATTTTATGGCCCTGCATTCACTGAGTACATCTCTAATCATTTTTCCTCAAACCTAATTATATTTTTCCATCTACCCACTAGATATCTTCCTTTGGATTCCTGGTCATCCACCTTCAAGTTATCATCTAAAGTTGAACTCATCCATTCCAAACTGGTTCCTTCTCAATAATATTCTTTTTGTGCCAGTAACCTAAAATCAAAACTTGTCATTTTTGACTACTCTAAAAGTAGTTACTACAGCCTATTGCTTCTTCCTTTATAATGTATCTCGTTCTTGCCTCCTCCTTTCCATTTTTATAATCACCATCCTAGATAAGGTATTCATTAGTACATATCTAAATTACTGAAGTAGTAGATCTCTTTCCTCCATTCTCCCAATTTCCTAAAAGAGCTTTCATCATGTCATTCTCTTATTCAAAAACTTCAGGATGGGGGCAGCTAAGTAGTACAGTGGATAGAGCACCAACCCTGAAGTCAGGAGAACCTGAGTTCAAATCTGGTCTCAGACACTTAACACTTCCTAGCTGTATGACCCTGGGCAAGTCACTTAACCCCAATTGCCTCAGAAAAAAAAAAAACAAAAACAAAAACAACCCTTCAGGAGTTCCCCATTACTTAGAGGATAAAGTATAAACTATTTAGTCTATCATTCAAAGCACCTCACAATATGAACCTAATCTACTACTTCAATTTATCTTCTATCATTCTCCCCAATAAATTCTTTGCTCCAGGCAGATTCGCCTTCATCCTTGCCTCTGAAGATTCCTTTGTTCTAGCAGTTGTTCCTCACTGAATCCTATCCAAATACATTAAGGCCCAATGTCTTCTAGGCTTCAGGAAAATATGAAAATTGTTTTCAGGGATCTAAAGAGCTATCAGGAGGAACAGATGCTAATTTTAATTAGGTTGGCCTCAGAGAGCCAATGAATGGAAATTGTACAGAGATAGTCACAGAACAATCAGAGCAGCCAATAAATAAAAAAAAAATTATAACTGCTCATAAATAAAATGGACTGTCTCCAAATGTCATAAGTTCTCCATCACTGTAGGTCTTTAAGCAGAGGTTGGACCATCAGTTATCAGGAGGAATGAAAAAAGATTTCAATTCAAATTGGATGTGAAAACTTCTAAGGTCCCTCTCAGTTCTGAGTTCTCTAATTCTTCTATGTTAGCTTCCCTGATCTCTCAATCCCACTGGAACCTTTCTCTTCTCAGAACCCCTAATATTTACTTACAGGCACTCAGATAGCATAGTGGATAAAATATTAGGCTTAGTGTCAGGAAAAACTGAGTTCAAATCCTGCCTCAGACACTTTTTTTGCTGTGTGACCTTGAATCCCATCATTGTCTGCCTCAATTTCCTCATCTGTAAAATGGAAATAATAATAGCACCCATCTTATAGGGAGATTGTGAAGATCAAAAGATAACATTTGTAAAGCACTGTGTTAACTTTAAAGAGCTATATAAAAGCTAGCTGTTGTTGTTATTATCGTTATTGCTACTACTGGAAACTTAACCATAACATTTTATAATGCTTCTTATAATGTTGCCTTGAACACTGACAAAGTTAGTTAATATTTTATATGAATACATCTTATATTAGAGCATAAATTAGTTGAAGATAGGACAAATATATGATAGGTCTTTGTATCCTTATGATGTCTAACCCAGTACTATTGTCCATTGTGAGTCCTTCATAAATATTTGTTAAATGAATGATAAAAGACAAAAGCTGATTCTATTACTTATTAACAGCTCTTAAAAAAAAAAAAGGGGGGGGCAGCTAGGTGGCGCAGTGGTTAGAGCACCAGCTCTGAAGTCAGGAGGACCTGAGTTCAAATCTGGTCTCAGACACTTCCTAGCTGTGTGACCCTGGGCAAGTCACTTAATCCCAATTGCCTCAGCAAAAAGCCCCCCCCCAAAAAAAAAGCTTGTGTAAAGAAGATGTCAACACTATTGTTCAACAGGTTCTTATTTTTCATTATCTGTAAACTTAATTTCTCTATTCTTTCTGTCTCCTATTACCATGACTAAATGAGAATGGAATGCTTATTTTGAAAGAAGAGTCATATGTGAAATGCCCTCAGTCTCAGATTTTTAAATCAGCAAGTCTCTAGAGAGGAAGAAAGCAGTTGGTAAAGAAAGACAAACTCTTGCCAACTCTAGAAAAAAATGTGGGGATCTAGGATGGGGGAGGGTGATCATGTAACCAATCCATGCTACTCTGAATCATTCTTCTCATTTAGATTTCCATGGATTCTGAAGGCAACGTAAGGTTACATTTTCTGGGTAGGTCCTAGAAATATCTTGATGAATTAGTATCTTCTTAAATAAGCTTTGTGTGGGCTGGTGGGACTTTTTTTTTTTTTTTTTTTGGCTTGAAGGGAGTCAGCAGAGATTTTCTCGCCATTATTAAGTGCCAATGTATTCCCAAAAGAAACTGGGCTGGGCAGATGTCCTATCTTGAGTGCTTTGAAAAACTATAATGCATTAAGCACTTAGAAAATGTTATCAGAATTAACAAACAACATACCAGCTTCTGGTGTGAGGCAAGGCCTTCAGCTATATCTGTTTTGTTTTTTTCCTTTCTTCCCAACACTGGAATCAGTTCTTCCATTGGAATTGTCCTAGTTCAACGACATAGTTTGGCACAATCCTCTCCCTAGAGCCTTAAGAACTCTGGTAAATTCAAATCACAATCCCTTTGACTTCTCTTCTAAGGAAGTTGAGAGGCAAGCTCAAGTTAAGGTAATACAAGCTTAGACCATGACAGGAATGAATCATCACTCAATATGCACTAGCACTTCAGTACTGGATTCTATGGCAGGAAAAAATATAGTGATCCAAAGAGAAAAACCAAGATCAGACCATCTCATTAGACTTGCCAATTTGGAGCCAATGTATATTCTCAAAACCAAGCTGCCAGGAAATAGTCAAAATAGTTGGCATTTACATAACTCTTTGAGATTTACAACGTATTTTACATATCTTTTATGAGCCTCACAACAATCCTGTAAAGTAGGTAGTGGAAATATTAGGTGCACTTTGTATATATGAGGAAAACAAGCCAAGAGATTCATGGCTCCACATCAGGTAAGCAGAGGCAAGGTTGGAAGCCAGGACACTTCTGATGCCAAGTCCAGCACACTTTTTATTATACCATATTCCTTAAGGACGTCAGAGAAATTGTTCTGGAGACAGCAAATAATGAAGGAAAGAGTGTTTGGTAATGTATTTGTCCATCACTTCATTCTCAGGAAATTTTCAAAATTATAAAACAACTCCTCTGTTCTTGTCCAAAAAGAAAGACACCCTGAGTTACCACAAAAGGCATCTGGAATTGCCATTTTAAACTTGTATCAAAGTTAAAGTTCCTGCAATAAGAACTTTGCATTTTGCAGAGGAAACACTGGACCCGCCCAGGTATAACTCTTCTACTTTTTGGCTTTGTGATTTTGTATTTCAGTTACTGGCCTCCCCTGAGCCTGAGTTTTCTCATTTATAAATATGTGTAAAAATCCTTTAATAGTTAAAAAAAAAAGAGAGCATAATGCTTGAAGGAAGAAGCAGAACTGGGTTTCCATGCACAATAAAAGGACTGTCCCTAGTGGTGTGACCCTGGGAACTAAAGTGGAAAGAATACTGGGCTGGGAGTTAGAAGCAGACCTGAGTTCCATTCTCAGATCAAACCTTTCCTAGTCATGTCATTCTAAGTAATATAATTTTATTTCTCAAAACCTCAATTTTCTCATCTGTATGGTGTTGTTGCACTAACCATTCCAAAAGAATTGATTGTAGAGAACAGTTTGTAATTCTCAAGCTGTTAGTAAATGGAAATTATAATGACCACTATGCCTGCATTAAACAAAAAAAATCCAAAGATTTCATTGATGACTCATTTTTCTTTTTACAGACAGAATGCTTTTCCCCAGGCCTTTGTCCTGGGTGACCCATGGGCTTGAGTTCCTCTCTTCCTGGACAGGCACATGGTTTCCTGTGCTGCTGTGACAAATGGTGACCCTCTTCTCCCAAAGTGGCCCCAAAGCTTAGCCCTTCCCCAAACATCATGAAGCTTGATAAAGTATTAGTCTTCTTCTCTTCTTTCTAAATTTTATGGTTTAAGGATATATTAGAAGACATATTACATATAACCATTCTATCTAAAAATTTAGATAAATGATAACTCCCTTAAAATAATGGTGTTGACAAACAAGAATAATGCCCCTAAATGTCATCACTTTCTATGTTATACTGATAGAAATGATTAATAATAATAATAATAGGGCTTCTAGGTGGCGCAGTGGATAGAGCACCAACCAGCCCTGACGTCAGGGGGACCAGAGTTCAAATCTGGTCTCAGACACTTAACATTTCCTAGCTGTGTGACCCTGGGCAAGTCACTTAGCCCCAATTGCCTCAGCAAAAAAAAAAAAATAAATAAATGAAAAAAAATAAATTAATAATAATAATAATAATAGCTCATATTTACCTAGTACTTTGAGTACTAGATTACATTTGCCAAGTGCTTTATATAAAATGATCTCATTTGAATCTCACAGCAGGCACATGGCTAAGAATTATGTGACTTTTCCATCTGACTTGAAACAAAAGCCTTCTTTGGGTGCTGTCTTCCCCATTAGAATGTAAGCTCTTTGAAGGTAAGGGCTCATATCTGTATTTTGTATGTGGCTTTTATTTCTATCTCCAGTGCTTAGCATCGTGTTTTGCACACAGCTAAGTACTCAATAAATTTTTTCTTCATTCAGACAGTTTCTCTTATCTGTGAAATAGGAATTATTCTAAGATTAAGAGATATTAAGTGACTTGGCCATGGTCAGAGAATTAGGATCAGAGGGACGAGTCAAACTCAGGTCTTCCTGATCCTAAATCAGATATTTGTGACATTCTACCACATATATGGTCTCTCCACTACATATACATACACATATACACACATATTCTCATTATATACATGGGAATATGTAGGTGACATGAAGTAAAGCTAGATTTATATAAAATCAAGGCGTTTTTAATGGTGTTTTACTATGTTTCCCATTAGACTGGACACACTTAGGGAAGTTCAAAGCTTAGGACAGAAAGAAGAACATGGGTAATGAGTTCAGCCATCTGACAAATTCTTTTCTCTATTCTTTTAATTTCCAAGACACTAACCTACCATGTTATTTTCTGGATCTGTGTGGGAAGGACTTAATGAAAAAACATAAAGAGATTGTGTTAGAAAAATTCTATAAATACTGGTGATAATCGGCCCTGTTGTTTGATTATCTCAGTAAAGTTGAAACTTGTACAACTGGCTTTGGGGAAAGAAAAAAATAAAACAAAAGAGAAGAAAGGGTACAAACAGGGCCAGAAATAAATAGGAAGAGGAGAAAAACTGGAATCCACCCAGAGTAAAATTCATATTCAAAGCCATCTTTTTTCTTTATAAAGTACATTCAGAGACAGGCAACTGATTACAAGATCTTGAATAACTCGAAGACTACCATAGTAATGCAAGCAGAATAGAAATGAGAAGAGAGAGATAGTCAAGTATAAGAATGACTGTTTCATGGTTTTCCCTTAAAAAGGCTGGAAGAGATGGAGAAAGAGCAAAAGACCAGATGGAGACTACTGAAAAAAACCAACCACCATCACCCAACAAGCAACACACACTGATGCAAGACAGCTGAAATCCCCATTTTGGAGAAAGAGCAGTCTTTGATCACATGGGGGGCCAATGGTGAAGGTTTTTAAATCACTGGCCTGAAAATATTTTAAGAGGTAGGCAGAAGTCAGAGGCAAGCCTGCCTACTACATTATATTTCCGAGACTGTTCAAAATAGCAGACAACATGTTTCTATTTTTCTGACAGAAGGCACTTGTTCCTTGCCTGGGGGGGGGGGGTTGGGAGGGGGATGAGGGAGGGGAGAAGGAAACTGACTTGACCGCCCCAAAGTAGCCAGGCCAATTACAATCTCTGTTGCAATCACAGGAGTAGAAACCTGTGGGTCACATATTCCCTGGAAGAAGGGGGAAAAGCTTCTTTAGTCTTTTCCTCCATGAACTCCCTTCTCAATATGCATACCATTACTCTGATGGGAGCCAATGGTATGATTAAGTGGATAAAAGCTCTGGTCTTGGCTCATTCCCTGACAATAGGACCTTGGGCAAATCGCTCAGTGTGGGTGGGTGTGGGTGAGTGTGTGTGTCTCTCTCCCCTTCTATGAAATGGTTTTTCAAATACCTAATCCTACATCACAGGAATGTTGTAAGGTTATATGAGGCAACTAATGTAAGAGAGCTCTTTGGAAGAACCACAGAAATCCAAGAAATGTATATTATGCTATAATGCTTTAGATACAAAACTGACAAATTATCAACAAGGGTGAAGTACTGTCAATAGATGAATGGATGAATGGACTACAGAGGCCCAGGCTGGATCTCTTAGTGTTAACACAGGGAGAAGGTATGGACTAGAAGGTCAGATAGGTGGTACAATGGACAAAGCACTGGGCTTGGAATCAGAAAGATTTATCTTTCTGAGTTCAAATCTGACTTCAGATATTTACTAGCTGTGTGACCCTGCACAAGTCACTCAATCCTGGTTGCTTCAGTTCCTCCCTGGTAAAATGAGCTGAAGAAGGAAATGGCAAACTACTCTAGTATCTATGCCAAGAAAACCTCAAAATGAAGTCATGAAGAGTAGAACATGACCAAAATGACTAAACACAATAACAAGGATTAGAGACACCGACCATAGATGACAGAAGAAAACTTGAAGTCCATTCCTTGGGGAAACAATCTTGCTAAATGTCTGTTTCTCAGATAGGAGAAAGGTAATCCAATGTTGGAGGAATCCCTTGGAATTCTGTTGAAGAAATCCCATGACCTCATTTTTGTCTACACTTCAAGGAACTGGGAGTGAACAATGAAAGACGCTACATCCAGTACTTGGGAACTCACAACTGCCCAAGGCAACAGAAATTCACAGACTCATGAAAGAAAAAAAGTTTCACAAAAGGGTACCAACACAGGAAAAAGCTATCATGCATAAGAGGGTAATCTTATTAATCAGTTGCATTAAAGAACATAGAATTAGAGGAAGAGAAGCTAAAGATCCCCTTTGTTATATCTTCTTAAAGTAATAAGGGCTTCCCTCTTGGTAAAAGATGGGACCATAGTAAGTCCTGCAATCTTCCTCTCCTCATTCTCTAAACTGTTTGCAGATGGGCCTCAATGCTCTATTTCCAGGATCATAAGATCATAGATCAAACTGAGCTAAAAGAGACTAGAGAGGCCATCTTGGATTCCACCTTCTCATTTTACAGAGGAAGAAACTGACTGAGCCCAAGGAAATTAAGCCCAAAGTCACAGAAGCAGTAATTGGGATTTGAATCAAGTCCCACTCCACTCTAAAGCCAGCATCCTTTCCATTCCATCACACATTCCCTCATTAGTCCTTTCTTAAAGATCTTCCTAAAGGGACTAGCATGCAATTAATTGTCCCTCCATTGTGAACCAGATCTCCACAATGGAACATACAGTCTGCTTTTATTAAACAACAGTATCTGGCATTTAGATGATACTTCTTAATCTTTGCAAAGCCCTCTGCATACATCGTCTCATCAGCTTCTCATCACAAACCTGTGAGATAGGTATTACCACCACTACATTTTTACAGATGAGGAAACTGAGGATCAGAGAGATAAAGATTCTTGCTCAAGACCACAGAGTTACTTTAATAGCTTTTCCTTACGCAGTCCATCATTCTTTCCAAGAGACTGCTGGTCTACAATAAACTCCATGAGTAAAAACTCCATGAATCAAAGTCTTAGTTGGGGTACCACAAAGGGTGGCTTGGTTTGGAGGCATCAGCCATTCTTCCACGTGCCACCAAGTTACTCCTTTTAAGTAATGATGAGTGGGAAAATTTAAAAGGGATGCATTTAACACTAACTAAAATTGCATAATGGGGTAAAGCAAAGGTAATAAAGCCACTTTAGGTTATGCACCATCTTTTTATCCAAAGCACACACGCTGACTAATCAATGTCACCCCTTCTTTATTAGCAGGAAAAGGACAAAAGGGAGGTTCCAATGGCTTGCCTAAGATCACCCAATGAGTCACAAGCAAGCCTGGGGCAAGGCCACAGTGTCTCTATTTCCATTACAATACAGAGTCATGGCAGCTCTCACTTCCAGTTTTCCTTCACCTGTCTTTGGACAGCTTCTTTTTTCCCTTCTCTATCTTGTATTCCTCTTATGTGTTGGGAGGAGTGGGGCTGCCCAGGGGAGCTATCCTCAAGCTGTGCCATGGGAGGAGCCATTTCCCAGCCCACTGACCCTAAAAGCAGGCACCATGCCCTGCTGCCTCTCAACTTCTTTAAAGTCCGAGCATCCTTCAGAAGTGCCACAGCTGAATAGGCTGAATCTGCCAAGTATAGAAAAGAGACATGGAACTGACTTAGGAGTCCAGAAGGCACCGGCTCAGGTCCTGCCTCAGCCACTCACTGGCTGTGTGACCCTGGACAAGGCAACCCCAATTGCCTCTCCTCTCCCTCCTCAAAAGGTTGCTGTGCATTGGTAGAGGGAACTCCCTCTATCAATAAAACCCTAAGTCCAGCTCCAATCCCAATCCTTCCGTGTGTCCAACACTGCTGCATGCTGAAAAGTAGTGATGTAGGAGAAGGCAGGAACCTCCTGCCAGGAAAATGAACTGGGAATCAATTAGGTTTCTTTTAACCTTACTCTTTTTAACCTGCTAACTGCAGTTCTGACAATCTCACATCCAGAAGAGGCTAACAGCAAATCCTATGGGTTCTCAGAATGGTAAATCAAATGAAAAACTAAATACAGCCCACTGTCGCTGTGGCTGCCTTACACTGATGAGAAATGAAAGGGAGGCTCATTAAGGAGCAGCCACTAGTCAGGAAGACATGGGGGTTCAAGTTTTATTTCAGATGCTGACTAGTTGTATGATCCTGGGCAAGTCACTTACTCTCTACATGCTGCTCATCTGTAAATGAGGTCCTTTCCAGCTCTAAACCTATGATCCAAACAGCAGCAAGCCCTGTTCTCATTAATTCCCATTCACATCATGTTTTTAAAGTCTGTAATTTTCCACACAATAATTCTATAAAGGGGAAGGCTCAGGGATCATAAGCCTGCCATATAGAGGCACAAAGAGATTATGTGTTTTCAGCAACACAACTAGTAAGGAAGAACCGGACCCAAGGGCTCCTGGGTCTAGTGCTCCATCCACCCACCCCACATTGAAAGGTCAGACTTGTGCCTTCCTGGGGTTCAGATTTCTGAAGAGCATCTGGAAGAAGGTCGTTTCCTACACGGCTGCCCTCTTGTGATGCTGCATCCCAGCAAAAAGGGCTATAAGTCAGGCAGTACATGAGGATCCAACTAAAGCTGATTTGAAAGAGGGAGAGAAATATGAAGGAACCCCAGAGGAGGTGAGAAAGAGCAATGTCATGAATCACTGAGACTGAAAAGGAAAAGATACCGATGGGTAAGTCAGAACAAATACAAGGAAGCTGACAAGCCCCAAATGACTGGCTGTTAAGCTTTCCTCTTTTAGTTGAAACTGACTCACTTCGTCTTTCTGCAAAGTCGTGTGGGAGGGAAGAGGAGGGAAAGAAATTGCCAAGAAAACCTCTAAGGTGGTATGTTGAGAGAAATTTTTTTAAGTTAAAATTTTCATGGAGGCTCTCTTGGTCACAGATAGTCTATCAAATTCCTAGGGTGCTCCCCTAGAGTGAACAAAATCAAGACACCCGCCCAGTGACAGAGTAGGCTTTAGTTTAAATGAAAAAGGGATTTAGGATTCAAAAAGGATCCTCAGATTAGAGCTGATCATCTTAACCCAAAGAAATTTATTTGCCTCATGTGTGTTTTTATTTTCTCATCTGGGTTTATGTTGCAAATCTTCCCCTCCTTCCTAATAAAATGGAAGCTCTTCAAGGATTGTTTTGTCCCTGGTCCTCTACAACTTAACACAGTGCCAGCACACAGTAGACTTCTTAACAAATGCTTGATTGACGAACTGAGTGATATTTTCTCCTCTAAGAGCATCTAAGTGTCTTGAGAGCAGGGACCCTTGTGTCCCCATCAACTAGCAGAGTATCTTGGATATAACCTAAAAGCCTGCTGAATTGAACTCCTAAGATGAGATAATTAAGGATTAGAATGCTTAAATGACCGGCCCAAAGTCACAAAGACTACTGGTATTGGGAATGATGACGGACAAATCCATGGTCCCACCTGACTGTTCCTTCCCACTTAAGGAATGGCTTAAAAGGAAATGGGTAAAAGAATACTCACAAAAAGTGAAAAAACTGGGTGGAATTTGTCCTTGTTATTTATCAGCTATATCCTGTTGGACTCCAGATTGCTGAGGAAGAGCACACTGATGTTTGCAGTTTTTTTGAATGTGCAATTCATCATAGATGGCCAGGAAAAGAAAAAGGACAGTATCTTCTATTCTTTAGGACCCTTTGGCATTCATAGTTTAAGGAACCAGAAAAGGACAGAAACGAGCTATAGAAAATTAGGGCAAAACCTCTAGAGATATGAACAAAAGGGTGCAGAAAATTCAACAGTATTAACCAAGGAGAAAGGAAATCTTCCTCCCTGCTCACTCAACTCCTATAGAATGCTAACTTTCCTGCTCTTTCTTTTGGCAAATTTTGGATTGATTGAGCTCTTAATTTGCCAAGGGAACAAACACTCACAAGTGACAGGGGCTGTCCTCATTATAATCTTAAAGTTCTGACACTGTTCTTTATCCCCAGAAAGGATGTTAAGGCCATGTCATAGAGACAGGCCTGTTCCCCTGGAGGCTCCAGACCATACCACTGGAGATATAGGAGGTTTCAAACCCTCTCCACAGGATGATTCACCCTTCATCAAGGCCTTGCTCAGCCTTTGGCCAAGAACGCTGGATATGAAATAGGAGCATCTGGGTTTGAATCCTACCTCTCTGGCTTCCTACCTACATGACTTTAGCTCATTTTAGAGAGCTAGCCCCATCACCATCCAGGGGGCCATTTGACCATTGAGTAGTGAATCTTTTTGATTACAGATACTCATAAAGATGTTCTATTAAGGAGGAAAAGATTGCAACTGGTGTAGGTGGAGGAAGCATTTACACTGATGGAATTATGAATTCCTAAAGTAAAGTTATAATTTAGGTCAAGTAGCAAGAGAGGTCCAGTGTAGGTCTTAGTTTCCTCATCTGTAAAATATGGGGATCGGATCAGATGATCTCTAAGGTCCCTTTTGTCCCTACATCTATAATGACAGGATTTTGACCAAAGGCTTCCCAAACTCACCATGTAAAATGTCTGAGTCATCTTCGACAAAATCAATGTCTCTCAAGTCCCATTCTGCATAATTGTCAAACTCCTGTGAAAAGAGACACAAAACCTCAGCCCACTTGAGTTAATTATTTAAGTTTGGACAGGATCCCAAAGGAGATAGTATCCAGTGGAGCACCTATTGCAAGCAGACCACATGGCAAGAAGGTAGAATATCCTTCTTTTAAGTAATTAATAGTAAAGTAAAGGGGATCTGGGGATGGGATAGGGGAGTTACCCAGAAGAAAAGCACTTAGCAATGGTAGCATAAAAGAGAGTACTTCTGAGAATTCCAAAGGAAATAATCAAGAGAAGCCAAATATAAGCCAGTTTAGTTTCAAAAACAAAATTGAAGCCCACAACCTGCAGCAAACCCCCAGGGTCTTAAATGCCAAAGAAATAATGTCAGCTTTAATTCGTTCCCTAAAAGCTGTGCTCCTCTGTTATACTATGTGTTGACAATGTACATAAAAGGCAACGCTGGTTGTGTTGATGGGTTGGTTCACAAGCTAAATGCACAAGTGGTAAGGGTAGTTACAGTATGATCATATGCCACAGATATAATAGGGAGTCCTGAGGTCAGGGTCATTTTATGGCAGGTCAATAAATTTTAAGAGGGAATCTGCAAGACTGTTGAATGTTCTGCTTAGAGATGTCACAGCTTGAAGAGGACCCTGAGGTCTCAAATGGGTATTTTCATTCTGGCAGATCTCATCATGCTGGAAAAACTTCAAATACAGGTCCAGAAGAAGAGAGAAAGACATATAGACAGAGAAAAGAGAGAAACAGAGACACACAGAGAGACAAACAGAAAAGACAGAGAGAAAGAGAGAGAGAGAGAGAGAGAAAGAGAGAGAGAGAGGGAAAGAGAGGAACAGAGAGAAAGAAGGAGAGGAAGAAGGAGAAGGAGAAAAAGAAGGAAAGGGAGAAAGAAAGTGTGTATTATCCAGGAAACAACCAGGGTGGCCTTAACACCATTCAGATGAGTGCATTTGGTCATTTGGCCACTGGACAGTGAATCTTTTTGAACAGAGATACTCATAAAAATTTTCCTCTACAGAGAAAAGGACTGCAATTTGTACTGCTAGAAGGAATGAATACACTGATAGATAATATTATGAATCTGTAAAATATTACAAGATTATAATCTAGATGAATTAGCAAAATGACAACAGCATGAGCTGCTGGACCCTTTTCACTTCCATGGTCCTTGAATTATGTCAAAATTCATTCTTACAAGTAAATATGGTTTTATATACGTTCTTTTTTTGGGGGGTAGGGAGGATCAGGCCTGTCATTTAATTGGTATGGGGAACTTTCAATGGAGAAACTCCTTCATACAAATCAGATCAGCACATTCTTTGTCATTTATTGTCTCCGAGAATTGCCAAGGTCACTGAAAAGTTAAGTGTAACACAATCAGCAGTATCAGAAATGGGGCCTGAGCCTAAGACTTCCTATCCATTTATCCATCTCTCTGTCATTCTGCCCCTTCCTAACATAAGGAAGGCCTTTAGGAAAAGCTTATTGAACTGAATTAGTGTAAAGAGTAATGAGTACTTCTAGCACAACATAAATGAGGCTGTCATGTGTAATGGAAAAGGAAGTCAAAGGATGGCAAACCTACATTTCCCCAATGGGTGTTTAGGCTCACTGAACTTCCAATACGTACATGTGAAAATGCATTCCCTTGAGTTACTTGAAGACAGCTCACTCTCAGGCCTGCCCAACTCAGAGTCAGAGTTCTCAACAGAACTTTGTGCCCAAAGAAAGAGTCAGGTTTTCCTACCTCAATGAAGTCTGCCCGGGCAGGCATGTACCCTGCCATGTCCCGAGAAAGCAGCGAATCAAAGGCAGGCCTTGGAGGATCATCAGTAGCTGAAAGAGTATGAAGTTACATATTAAAACACATACACACATGCACACACACAAAGAAAGCAAAAAAATTCAGAAGGGAATGCAAAAAACACAATTTTGTTACTACTTTGTTAAAATTAATACACAATTTAAAAAATAACATCATAAAAATTTACAATTTCTTTTCAATCCTTTTTTAAAATTTTTACTATCAGTACCAAATTCTCTCTCGTTCTACCTCTTCCTCCACCCATTGAAAAGGCAAGATTCAACCCTCTTTTTGAGTTTTTCTGTGTATATCAAAATACTGATGACTATTAATTATATAATAGGAATTGTGAATGGACCTGTAATTTCATTACCAAAGGGAATTCTTTTTTTTTTTTTTTTAGCTTTTTTTTGCTGAGGCAATTGGGGTTAAGTGACTTGCCCAGGGTCACACAGGTAGGGAATGTTAAGTGTCTGAGACCAGATTTGAACTCAGGTCCTCCTGACTTCAGGGCTGGTGCTCTATCCACTGCGCCACCTAGCTGCCCCCTCAAAGGGAATTCTTAAATGAGAAAACTCCTTCCATCCAAAACTGCACCTTCTCCAAAATGTACATATAGTCTCAGAAAGTTAGCAAAAACACTTGCCCAGGGGTCTCACAGTTATTATATGTTAGAGGGGAACTTGAACCCAGTCAGAATTTAGGATTTTACTTTAACACTTAACCAAACAGTTGTATGAATTTGTAACTATGCCCAAAGGGCTATAAAACTGTGCATACCCTTTGGTCCAGCAGTGCCACTACTGAGTCTGTATTCCAAAGAAATCATAAAAGAAGGAAAAGGACCCATATGTGCAAAAATGTTTGTAACAGTACTTTTTGTGGTAGCAAAGAACTGAAAAATGAATAGATAATCATTAATTGGGAAATGGTTGAATAAGTTACACTATATGAAAGTAATGGAATATTATTGTTCTATAAAAAAACGATGAACAGGCTGATTTTAGAAAGACCTGGAAAGATTTATATGAACTAATGCTGAGTGAAACAAGCAGAACCAGGAAAACACTGTTCATAGCAATAACAAGATTATGTGATGATCAACTATGATGAACTTGCTTTTTCTCAGCAATCCCAATAAACTTTGGATGGAAAATTTTTACAAGTATCTGTGTTCAAAAAGAATTACCACTCAGTGAGCCCAGAGAGAGAACTATGGAGATTTAATGTAAATCAGCACAGGCTATGTTCACTTTTTTTTTTCTTGTTCTTCTGCGTTTTTTTTCCTGTGATTTTTCCCTTTTGTTGTGATTTTTCTCTCCCAACATGATTTATAAGGAAATATGTAAATTTAAAAAAAAAAATGAATGTACACGTATAACCACCAAAAATAGTTTCTACATGTAAGTGGGGAAAGTAAAAATCAAAAATAAACAGTTGCATGAGAAAACAACACAAATAGTAGCATAACACCAAGAAGGGATGTACAACAGATAGAATCAAGAAATGCTCAAGAATGAATGAGAAAATAAAGAATTTGGATGTTTCTCCTCACCTCAACTACTTCAACACAGTAATGTTTTTAATTCAACACATTTAAACATTCTTTAACAAATCCCCTTAAGAAATTTTGGGGAAAGTCCCTATGAATTTTTCACTTAAAACACTGAATGTGAGGAAGAAGGCTTTTATAATATTCTCCAGACTCAGATATTCACTCTTCTTCCTCATGTCCCTCACTCCATAAAACAATTCTCAATTTACTGATCTCAGATGAATATTAAGGAATTTCCTTTTCATTTTCCATTGATTATAAAGCTCTTAATCAGACAGCTGTAAAACTGTGGCTGGGGCACTTTGAAGCTAGGAGTGGGGGTGTGGCAGAGGAGAGAAATGCACTGGTATCTTGTTACTCTTGTGCTTTAAGCCATTCACAAGCAATGCCCATTCATAATTCATCATGTTTTTAGTTATGCTTATAAAGGGACCCAGGAGTCCCTAAGCAACAACAAACTAAAAATACATTATAAAGGAAGGCCACCTTCACTGGTCCTGACAAAAACAATGCATTGCCACATGACTTGAGTATTGGATGATTAATAATCAAACACAGTGCATGTCCATAACGTGCCTCTCAAAACAAACTCTGCAGGGGACACGCCAACAGTCTTGTCCTCATGACGGCCCAGCAAGGTGGGTCACTTTTTTTCAGGTCTCATCTTACGGATGCAGTCACTGAAGTTAATTGATACACCTGAAGGGGTTCAATGAGTAGGTGTGGAAGGGCAAACAGGACCTAGGCACCCTGATTCCCAAGTGAGCATTCTGTGCACAAGGATGGGGCCCCTCCCTGCCACCTCATGGTATCGGTTCTGAACAACTGCCCTGGCCAACTCCACCTTTCTCTCTCACCAGGCTCTCCCAAATCCCGGAGCAGTCAGTCATCCAACCATTATTATCTGTGACTGTCAGAGAATAGGATGTGGGACAAGCCCAGTGTCCTTTGCAACACCAGACAGGCACTTACACTGGAATGGAATAGCTGTATCAGCAGTTTTCGCCTCCTCTGCTTGCTTGAGGTTGAGCAGGGTAGAAGCAAAAAGAGGGTTGTTGATGAAATGTTTCATGTAGTGTTTCTCACATTCTTCCTTGGTCTTGGTGCACATCTGATTGGCCACATCCTGCCTAGAGGGAGGAGGGGGGTGAGGTGGTAAGGGGACTTTGAATTGTGGGTAATTTTAGGCAGCACAGTCTGCTCTTGCCTTTTTTAAAGTCATACCTATCAGAGGTCTGACATCTGACACCAGCAGCCCCAAACTAGCATCTAAGAGGCAGCAGCAGACAAATGAGACAGGTAGACATCTGATCTGAATCCAACTTGACCTCTGAAATTTAGCCAGTCTGAGAAATACAAGCAGAGGACTAGAAGTCCTCGCTTTACTACCACTTATAATAAGATGTGACTATTCCTAGTCCTAAAAATCTGGGCCCAATGACTTGCCACTAAGGAAAGAATCATTACCCAAAGATGGACAGCTCTGCTGTCTTAGATTTGCTTTTCTGATTGCACTGGGAGGAAAGGGTTGTCACCAACCTTACCCCGTTTTGTTTGGGACTGCACTGGGGTGGGGAATAGGGAAGAAGATGAAGAAAGGATTAACTCAAACCTGCTTTGAAGGAGGAGAAAAAATGTGAAGCACAAGTCAAAGCCAGTCAGCAAAATTCTCAACAACAGACACCACTTTTTCTCTCCCACCATTCCTAGGGGCACAAAGGCAGCTCAATAGAATGTTAGCTCTTTGAGGCTATAGTATTTCCATTTTCGTCTTTATATCATCAACGTCTCCTAGAACTTTGTGCATTCTCAGTATTTAATAAATCCTCATTATTCAAATGGGCACTTGATTAAAAAAAGTTGTAGAATAAATTGATTTTTGAAAAAAGAAGAATCTAGGAACTATTGAGAAGTCTTCAGCCTTTACATGTTATAAAAGTAGACAACTCAGAAGCATTGAAGCCAGCAGACCAGGATTTACTAACAACTAGCTATATGGCCATGGTCAACTTATTTCTCTCATTAACCTCCATTCCCTCATTGTAAAATGGAACCATAATGCACCTCTCTACCCACTTCTCAGGGGTATCATAGGACAGAATGAAACTATGTATAGAAAAGGACTTTGAAAAAGCATGAAGCTCTAGGCCAAGTACAAGTCTGAGCTTATTATCTCAAGGAAAAGACTTTGCATGCTAGACACTTCTGTACAGCACAACCCAGGACTGCAGCCTGAGAGTGGGGGAAAAATTTTCATTCCACTAGGGAATTTGTGGAAATTGAATCACCAAAAAGTGAGAAAGATCTACCCCAAGAGTCCGACTCCCTTAAAAGAGATTCAACCTTGTAAGGCACAGGAGGAGTTGTAAAAATAGAGAAAAAAATGATCTGCTTAAGAAAATAAAACTTCCCTTGCGTTCAGAAAAGAAAAGCAATGCTTTTGGTGAGGATATAATCAAGCAAATGTTGTATAGATCCCCTTAAGGATCCCAATGCACTCTGTGAGTTAGTTCATCCATCAGCAAGGCACAGAAGGAAACTAGAATAGTAGTAACAGTAGCAATAATAATAACAATCACAGCAATAATAACTCTCTCATTTATACAGAATTTTAAAGTTTGCAAAGTACACATGTCCTCTCATTTTGTCCTCAACAACCCTGTGAGGTTGTTGCTGTTGTTGTTGTTTAGTTGATTCTGACTCTTCAGACTGTCCATGGGGTTTTCTTTGTAGACACTGGAGCTATTGGTCATGTCCTTCTCCAGGGGATTAAAGCAAGCAAAGGTTAAATGATTTGGCCAGGGTCACATGCCTAGGAAGGTGCTATTATTACCTCTATGTTACAGATGAAAAAACAGAGAGAGGTTAAATGACTTCCCAAGATCATGTAGCTTGTTATGTATCGAGGCAGGATTTGAATTCAGGTACTCCTGATTCCCAATCTAGCACACTCTCTACTGCCTCAGGTAAGGAGGCTAGAGCAGAGTTCCAAGCAGCCAGAAGCTTGCTTCCAGGAGGACTCCTCATTCTGAAGGCCCTGTCTATCCGGTGGCAACTTCTCTCCTGGCACATGATGAAGAAAATACCATGCAGGGCAGGGCAATGGTAAAACTCTCACCAGTTTCCAAAGCCACAGTCCATTACAGCCTCCAGAAGGGCCATTTCCTCTTGAGCAGTCCAGCTGGGATCAAGAACAGGAAAGTCTGAGGTCTGAAGGAAAAGTGATTTTACAAAAATCAATTAACTACATTGGTAGAAATGGGTCCTGGGAACTGGCCATTATTTCTGGTCTTGTAGAATGCTTTGCATCAGAATGGTGCCAAGAGATACCTGAACTGAATTCCTTTAAGTTGTCAGCCTCCCACCTCCACTTCCCTCAATATAAAAGCCTCTCAAGGAAACATGATCAATCACTTGACCAAAAATGGGGACAGTCAGTGCTGGAGGGAGTGTGGAGAAGAGTTGTGATTTGGTCTGGACCTTGTAGAATTCAATCTGGCCTTATGCAAAAAAAGGGACTAAAATGTCCATTCTGTTTGACTTAAATATCCTATTGCTGGGAAACATGCTTCAAAGAGGCCATCAATCTGAAAGAAATTCCCATATACACCAAATTTACAGTAGCAATTTTGTAGAAGGAAAAAACTGGAAACAAAATAAATGCTCATTGATCAGGGAATGGCTAAACCAATGAATATAATAAATATAACTCAGCTGTAAAAACAAAACAAACAAAAAAAAAAAAAAACCCACAGAAATGCCTGAAAAGACTTAAAATGAACTGATAAAAGGTGAAGTAAAGGGAACCAAGAAAATAATATGCACAATGATTACAACAGTGTAAAACAGTATAAAAATAACAATAAAACAATTGAAATTGAGCGCTCTAAAGTAATAATGGTCATGCTTGGTCCCAAAGAAAAGACTAAAAAATGCATTTCTATTTCTTCTTTGAAGAGGTGAGCAACTATGGGCATGTGTTTTACACAACATCCTAAATCACACTTGGTCAGTATAAAGGGTAGTTTTTTTAAATGGTTTTTTTCTTATTTTTCTTCCCTATTAGAAGGGATGGCTCTCTGAGACAGGTAGGGAAGAAAAAGCACTTTGTCAAATGTAGGGGATTTATTTATCATCAATAAAAGTATTTTAAAATGTTAAAAAAAAAAAAATGCCAGCCACCATTACCAGGTAAGGAACAGAAAAAAATTAAAATACCTGTCACAAGAAACTCTCTGAATGTCTAGACATATCTGTCTTTTCACATGAATATTAAGAGTTTACCGCCATTACACCATCTTTAATGAGGGGCTTAGCACTGTTAGGAAACTTGTTAGAACAAAAGAAATGTGACACAGCTCCCACACATGGAGCCTTAAAGTAACTACTACCAATCTGAGGACTAGGAATAGGACACTTAAATACAGCATGTCATACACCTACTAAAAGTCCTGAGAACAATGTAAAGTGTTCCTATCACTGTCAACCTTTGAAGACAACAGATAATCAAAAGATGTAGAGAACATTAAAAGTTTGCAAAGTAGTTTCCTTAAGAACACCTTGAGAAGCAGAAAGTGCAAGCATTATTACTCTCATTTTGTAGATGAAAAACAGGGTTTCTTGCCTTGCCTCATGTCATATGACGAGGAACTATCTGAGCTGAGATTCAGACCTGCTTCCATGTATAACCTATTCTTTTCACTACATCATGCTGCATTTCAAAGGACTTAAAAAAGTTAATCCACCAGTTCTCACCAACTGCAAGATGAGGCAAACAAGTAATAATGAACATCTGGTTAGTTGTGGAAGGAACTACTCAAGGATGTAATAATCAAATGACAAAAAGGTATATAGCCTCTGGGGTTTCTGATTCGTACTCCAACTGCCACAGCACAAATAACTTGTTAATATGAAGTTAAGATATGATTGAGATTCCCCTCTCTCTCCAATTTTTTTTTGACATGATCCGAAATCTCTTATTTGGAAAAGCAAAAATCTTATTATTATAGAAAATAAAATTTGGAAAAAAAAATTGAAAAAGTCAATGGGAAAGTTCCCCATATGAATGGAGAGGTCAGAAATATATAAAACCTTAAGGAGCAACTGTTATCTATCTACAAAAGGCCTCTCCTATAATCCCATGATCCCTATTCATCCTTTCCCCACCTCAAAAGTAATAGGAAGAATTTTTAAAACATACACACACACATATGTATATGGTAACAATTTGTCACTGAAAAGGTGCTATGTGGGGCCGCTAGGTGGCGCAGTGGATAGAGCACCAGCCCTGAAGTCAGGAGGACCCAAGTTCAAATCTAATCTCAGACACTTAACATTCCCTAGCTGTGTGACCCTGGGCAAGTCACTTAACCTCAACTGCCCCAGCAAAAAGCAAAAAAAAAAAAAAAAAGAAAAGGTGCTATGTATGTGGGGAAGAGAGAAAACTGGATGATATAATTGGAAAAACTAAATAAGGAAAAAGTTGAACCTAGAGAGAAATTTGGTTTCCAAGGGAGATAGGGCCCAAACCAGCTGACAAAAGAATCTGGTCATTTTAGCAGATACGGCCTTATAGTGGAGAAATGTGACTCATCAGGCCAAGCAAGTTTGAGTGAATCATCCCTTTCAGACCTTTACCCTCTTCTGATCTCATTCTATATACCCACCAAATGACTTTTTAAATCTTAATTCAGTTCTTCAAGTAGATTTTCCTACTGGAAAGAGAAAGCAGTTTGTAAGTGTTAGGAATGAATATTTTGGCTGCTTCACCTTTTATATTCTTAGTTATAAATTAATAAATTGACATTCTTGTGCCAGTTGATCTTATATGAGTCTGAAAAATATGATCTAGTTTCTCCTGAATCTATGCAACTCCAAGTTGGATGGTAAAAGGCCAGACCCTGGAAAACAGAGAAAGTAATGAACCAAAAATAGTTCTATGGGAGGGATTTTAAACCTTATTTTTTTTTTTATTTTAATAGTATTTTATTTTTCCAATCACATATAAAAATAATTTTCAACACTCACTTTTATAAGATCTTGAATTTTTTTCTCCCTTCTTCTCTAACCCCCTCACAAGAGACCAACCAATCTGATAATAAATTATACATACACAAGCATTCAATCTGCATTCAGTTTCTGTAGTTCCTTCTCTAGATGCAGATGGCATTTTCAATCCCAAGGCTATTGGAATTATCTTGCACTGTATTGCTGGGAAGAGCTAAGTCTATCATAATTGATTATCACATAATCTTGCTGTTACTGTGTACAATTTAATCTTATTTTTCTCATGGATCTTTTGAGCAGTCTAATCTCTAATAGGTGAAGCCTATTAACCCCTTCTCAGTATAATGCATTTTTTGAATGCATAAAATAAAAGAACAGGGTTAGAGAGAAAACAAATTATAAATAGAAAGAGCAATCAAAACATTTAAAAAACAAGTTCAAAGATCCTAGGTTAAAAACTCTTGGACTACAGAAAAGCCCTCTTCTAACTGTCTTAAAATTACCCAAAATGACAATAAAAATCATGATTTCAAAACCATATTGTAAACAAAAATTTCCTACTGTTTTTCTTCATCGAAAATAGTGGAACCACCACACTTGGAACATACCACCAACAAACCCAAAAATATTTAAAGAGAAAATAGAAATGACACTCAAAAGAATGAAGACCAAAAAGGCAGCCAAATTAGATGAAGTATTTAGAGGAGATTGATGCTGGAGGGGATACAAAGCTCTGGGGGACTGATTAATAAAGTTTCTAAGGGGAAGATACCAAAAAAAGTGGAAAAAATTTCAGATCTTACTGACACCAAAAAAGTTTATCAAGAGAATATCAACAATTATCAACCTGTGTGTTTATGCTTCCATCTATATAATGAATGGATGAGGGTATGTGTAGAGAATAAACAAACTTTCAAAAAGTTAACAACGAAACATATCTTTGCTATTTTGCAGCTAAGTAACATCCCGCTTTAAAAAAAAAAAAAAACTTTTAACTTGGTAGAAGGAAATGGTACCATGTAAGTTACTTTAAAATGTACTTAAATGAAGCACTTCCCATCAATACATTACAATCCCTTGAGACTCTTTAGAACACATAAGAACAGAAATAATCCTGCTCAATGGTTTTACAAAAAGCATAAAGGAAAACCAAAACCAGGGAGATATAGTGGGAGAATGCCAACAGTCTTCTCCACTGTGATGAAAGATTTAACACAGAAACCAGGTGAAGGAGGGATTTCCTGTGGATGGTGAGATACTCTTATCTGCAGATGACCTTGGGCTAAATGTATCAACCCCAAGACACTGCATAGCTTCCTGGAAAAACCCTATAATCATTCAAAGAGGTTTGGGTCTGCCCATTCAAGTAGAACACACCAAGTGATGAAGAAAGTCTATTACCCAAATCTCAATATGCATGGACATCTGAATGGACATCCAATAGTGTGTGCCCAATAGCATGGACAATACAAATGGAGGATGAGCAGTGCCCAGAGTTGAAAAAAAGTTGAGAAGTTGAAAAGAAGCACTTGAGGGAAGTGCAGCCTGAACAACTTTGGGGAAATTACAAAGCACTTTTGCCAACACCAAGTTTCTCATAACAACACCAAAGTCTCATCTTTTCAATACAAATTTTTTTCTGGTATTGCTGTATGACAAGACCTTGGAACAGCATTGCTTCTGAAGAACTAAAGAAAAGATCTTTATTGAAGGTCATAGAAAGGTGTGTGGTAGGAATGAACAAGAAATTCCAAAGAATAAAAGTGAAAGTTAAGTATAGCAGAAAGAGAAGATGGATTGGTCATATGGCAAGAGTGAAGTATAATGGGAGATTACCACAGAGCTCTATTGATACCCTCAAGATTTTGAAGAAAAATGAGGAAAGTTTCCAGCATGTTGGCTAAGTCACCTATGGGAGACTTTTGGGAAGCCATGAAAAGGAGCTGCACTGGATGGCCTAGCATGGATGGGTGATCTGCAAGGTAGAAGAAATACCTGAATTGATGAGATCACATGATAGATACGATTAGTGTATATCTGTGCACCTAAAAAAAAAACCCCAAAACTAATTTGCATATCAGTAAGCCCAAAAATAACCATTTAAAAAATGACAAATGTTGAAGGGCCTCAGATAAAAACACTAATGTACTATTGGTACGATTCAGAATTGAAAGTAATTTGGAAAAGCAATTCTGTAAAGCACTTTTGAATTATGCCCCTAACGTCATTAAATTATAAATAAATGCCTTTTGATCCAATGATACTATTACTTGGCATGAGCCCCAAATCAAAGAAAGAAAAAAAAGAAGCCATATATACAAAAAATTTATAATAGCTTTTTTCACAGTAGCCCCAGACTGTAAACTAAAAGGGTGCCCATTGCTAAATAAATTATGGTATATGAATGTGACTGAATGTTATTGTGTCATAAGAAATTATACAATGGACAGTTTGAGAGATAAATGGGAAAGATATGTGAACTGACGCAGAGTGAAGTAAGCAGAATAAGAAAAACAATGTATAGAATGATAACAATACTATAAAGACAAACAACTCTGAACAACTTTAAAACTCTGATCAATGACAAACAATTCTAGAGGGCTAATGATGAAGTAAGTACTTCCTTAGAGAAAAAGTGACAGGCTCAAAATGCAAAAAAAAAAAAAAAAAGCATTATTGGACTTGGCCAATGAAGGAATCCACTTTATCTAACTATGCATATTTATGATGGTTTTGTTTTTTCTTTTTCTTTTCTTGGCTGAAGGGGAGGGGCAGCAGGTAGGAGAGAATAAATACTTTTTAATTTATAAATATTAAAATTTTCTCATAGATTTATAGAGCTCTTTAAGAACTAAAGATCTTTGAAGCTCTTCCAAGGTCTTGGAGGCTTTGAAGGGCTCCATCATTGATGTGTAGTGAAGTAAAAGTTTTAAGCCAAGATATCTTGGTAGATGAAGAAGCTTCTAAAAAAATTTACTGAGCCACTTATTACTGAAGTCAGAAAAGATAAATATAGAGGAAAAACTACCAGAAAAACAAACATGGTAGGAATAATAGATGGATTACAATAAAACTGAGGCTGAGGAGAGCTGATGTCTTTTTGGTCCTTTGCTGTGACTTTGAAAATGATTTGCAAGTACTATCTCCTTTGATCCTCCCAACAACCCTGTGAGGTGGTTAGAATATTATTAACTCCATTTTATAAACAAGTTAACTGAGTATCAAGAAACAAAAGTAACTTGGTAAAGAACAATGGAGTCATATAATAATTCTTGCCCACGGTTCCTTCCGGGGGTGGAGCCATGGTGGCGGAGATCAGACAGGATTCTCTGTAATCTCCTCTAACCTCCCCTCAAACCAACAAAATATGAAGCCTCTAGACTGATTCTGAAGCAAAAAAATCCACAATATCTGGAGAACAACACGATTCTAGAGGAAGATACTCTGGAAGAACCTCAAAACAGGTCTGTTTTAATGGGGTAGGGGGTGGCCTACTGAACCCAGACTGCAGCACAGGGAGACCGGGGCAGGGAGCTGGAACAGGAGTCAGAACAGGAGTGGGAGCGTTGTGCTTTTCACACATCTGGGAGTCTTCTGCGAGCCTCTTGGAACAATTTGTCCTGATTGTGGGCAGGTGGTTTGGAGGGTCTGCCTTTTGAGGGGGATAGATTGTGAACCACTGAACCCCTGATGAGCATCCTAACTAGCTGCCATTACACAGCACCTTAAAGCAATCAATCAAACAACAGGTCTGATAAGCACCAGAAATAATTCAATCAGCAGAGCTGCCCAGCCCCTGACATAATTCAATCAGCAGAACTGCCCAGTTCCTGAAATAACTCAATCAGCAGAACTGCCCCAGGGCAAATTAAAGCAGCTGTCCCACCTTTGCCCTAAACAGACCTCATACCTTTAAAAAAAATGAATAAAAAACCAAAAAGAGCTCTCACCATAGACAACTTTTATGGAGAGAGGGAAGAACAGACCTCAAATCCTGAGGTCCCTAAAGGTAAAGCAACTCCAGAAAAAGCCCCAAAGAGAGACATAAATTGGTCTCCATGTCACAAGGCTTTCTTTGAAGATTGCATAAAAAATCTTAAAAGAGAGTTAGAAGAAACATGGGGAAACGAAATGAGATCACTGCAAAATAAAATAGAAAAAATGGAAAAAGAATGCAGTGAACAAAAAAATGTAATTGGTCAATTGCAAAAGGAACTAAAAACAGTAACTGAAGAAAATAAGACATTAAAAATTAGAATCGAACAATTGGAAATTAATGACTCATCAAGACTTCAAGAATCAGTTGAACAAAAACAAAAAAATGAAAAGATAGAGAAAAACATGAAATATCTCCTAGGAAAAACAACTGACCTGGAAAATAGATCTAGGAGAGACAATCTAAGGATTATAGGGCTTCCTGAAAGCCATGATGAAAAAAAGAACCTGGACACTATCTTCCAGGAAATCATAAAAGAAAACTGCCCTGATATTTTACACCCAGAAGGCAAAATACTCCTTGAAACAATCCACCGATCACCTCCTGAAAGAAACCCAAAAATTAAGTCCCCCAGAAATATCGTGGCTAAATTCCAGAACTATCATACCAAGGAAAAGATATTACAAGAAGCCAGAAAGAAACAATTTAAATATCGGGGAGCTACAATTAGGATCACACAGGACCTAGCAGCTTCTACTTTGAAGGATCGAAGGGCCTGGAATCAGATATTCCGAAGGGCAAAGGAACTTGGATTACAGCCAAGAATAAGTTACCCAGCTAGAATGAGCATTATCTTCCAGGGAAGAAGATGGTCTTTCAATGATATAGGAGAATTTCACCTATTTCTACTGAAAAGACCAGAACTGAACAAAAAATTTGATCTACAAACACAGAACACAAGAGAAACATAAAAAGGTAACAAGAAAAAATAACTCTTGAGAACTATATTTATGTTATAGATACTTATAGATTAAGGGTTGATTTTATGAATTGATTATTACATTATGATTATGATATGATTACTGTGATTTTATGATTATTATCATATGATTACTGTGATTTTATGATTATTATGATATGTTTATTGTGATTTTAAGAACAATGGAGTCTCCTCACCTAGATGTGTGTCTCAGTGGCTCTATTAAATGGGTGATCTTGGGCCAATCACTTCTTTGGGCCTCAGCTTCCGAATTTTCAAAATGTCTAGGAGAGTTCCTAAAAGCCCCTTTTCTAACATTTCTGAGAACTTGTGAGACAAATGGAGATCTATATTCTTACCATTATTTCATAAGTGTGATCACTTTGATGCTTCTTGTACTCAAATCCTCGGGTGAAGCACTGCAAAACAGAAAAAAAACAAGTGACTCACAAGCTTTTCCAAATACTTCTTTACAAGTTCGAGGAAGATAATTTTTTTTTCATATTTGCGTATGTAAAATGGGATGGAGCTGGGGACCTGAACTTGTGAATTTGCTAGCAACAGTAACTTTTCAAGAAAGGAAATGCTCTCTATAATTGCAGGTAGATACCTTCTCTGCAACCTAGGATCTTTAAGAATTGTGTAGAGTACTAGATGTTAAGTTGTTAACCCTGAAGGACCCATATCCAGGAATGTGTTAGTGGAAAAACTTGAATTCAGGTCTCTCTAGCTTCAAGGTCAGTTCTCCATCCACTATGCCATACTACTTCCCAGTTCTCGTGATTAAGAAATGCTTTTGAAGCCTTTTTGTTTGAAGCTTCAATCAAACAAGGTACTGGCTGCCTTAGCCACTGGATGACTGGCCCTCAATTAACATCAGGCTTAACATCAGGCTTCTGCCTGCACCTCTAGGGACCAGTTGGACTCCTTCTGGTTGTCTGGACTAATCTAGTCATGTACCATCATGTCCCGTCATGTCTGCTATCCAGCTTTCACTGCCATCAGGTTGAGAGAAAGCAGTTATCTTGGGTTATATCAGGGGCAGCAATTCTTTCCCTTGGCATTTATTTGCTATCTCAGTTTTTTAACTTTCCCAACCAACACAATGTCAAGAGTGTCAAAACACAGAAAGGGTCGGTATGGACCAAAATATTCATGGCAGAGCTTTTGGGTGCAACAAAAATAAAGACAAGAACTTCACCTTTGATTCCATTAGTGTAAGGAATTCCCTTTCTTACAGGTCAGAACTTTGTCTGCAAATTAAAGTCTTAGAGACTGGCCAAAAGCAGAGAGATTATCCAGGTTCATACAAAAGTAGGTTTCATAAATGGGGCATGAACCTTGATCTTGGCTTCCAGACCAGCTTTCTATCCATCAAACCATACAGACTTTGATATGGGGGAAAAAAGCAGAAACAAAGATAGGGGAGTGGCTGAATGAACTATAGCACATGAATGCAATGGAATATTATTGAATCATTAAAACCTATCAATGGAAGGAATTCAGAGAACCTGAAAAATGTTCTCTAATTGAATGCAGAGCCAAGCAAGCAAGGAACAAAATACACTATAACTAAGGAAGGAAACAAAATATACTATAATTAATATTTAAATGAAAAGAACATTTTTTAAAAATCCTGTAGACATTGTAAGGACTAATGTTGGCCCTGGAGAAGAAATGAGATAATGTACTAATCCTCCTTTTCTGGAATAATGGGGGGCTACAGGGTAGAATGTTGCATACCCCTTTGGACATGGTCATTCTGTAGGTTGGTTTAGCTTAAATTTTTTCTTTATATAAAGAAAAGTTCCTTGGATAGAAGATCATGATGTGAAAATAAATAGCATCAATACAACTTAATATTTAAAAAGAATAAACAAGGGGGGAAAGGGACAAGTATTAGGGTAAAGGGAAAACAACATTTACCATGTCTGCTCCCAAAATATGAGCCAAAAGACCATAACACCAAGGAAGAGCTGAGTCTAAATTTGATCTCAGTCATTTTCTAGCTGTGTGACCCTGGGAAAGTGACTTAACCTCTGCTTGCCTCTGTTTCTTCATCTGTAAAATGAGAACAATAATAGCACCTACCTCCTAGAGTTGTTGTAAGGATCAAATGAAATAAAAATTGTAAAGCATTTAGCATAGTGCCTGGCACACAGTAAGCACTACATAAAGATTAACTATCATCATCAATATCACCTCAATTAGAGATAATAACAAGCTGGCTAGAATCCACAGGAAGATGATCAGGAGATTATGTAATCAGTATACTGGCTGAAGAGAATCAACAATGTTTGATCTGGAAATGAGGGAATTTATGGGGGTCATGATATCTGTCATCAAATAGCTTTCATGTAGCAGGAAAATTAGAACTGCTTCTTGACTCCAGAGGGCAGAACTACCTGATGCAGTGGACAGTGTCAGGCCTGGGCCCAGGAAGACTCATCTCTGTGAATTCAAATGATACTTCCTAGCTATGTGACCCTGGGCAAGTCATTTAACCCTGTTTGCCTTTGTTTCATCATCTATAAAGTGAGCTGGAAAAGAAAATGGCAAACTGCTACAGTATCTTTGCAAAGAAAAGCCCAAATGAGATCATGAAAAATTGGACACAACTAGAATGATGGAACAACTCTAGGGAAAGCATGTTTCAGCTCAACATAAGGAAGAATTGCCTAACAGAGCTATCCAACAATGAGAAACATTACCTCAAGAAATAGGACCATTGCTCCAAATCACTACTGATCAGAGAAATGCAAATTAAGACAACTCTGAGGTACCACTACACACCTGTCAGATTGGCTAAAATGACAGGAAAAGATAATGATGAATGTTGGAGGGGATGTGAGAAAACTGGGACACATACATTGTTGGTGGAACTGTGAATGGATCCAACCATTCTGGAGAGAAATTTAGAGCTATGCTCGAAAAGTTATCAAGCTGTGCATACCCTTTGACCCAGAAATGTTTCTACTGGGCCTGTATCCAAAGAGATCTTAGAGGAGGGAAAGGGACCCACATGTGCAAGAATGTTTGTGGCAGCCCTTTTCGTAATGCCAAAAAGCTGGAAACTGAAAGGATGCCCATCAATTGGAGAGTGGCTGAATAAATTATGGTATATGAATGTTATGGAATATTATTGTTCTGTAAGAAACGACCAGCAGGATGATTTCAGAGAGGCCTGGAGAGACTTACATGGACTGATGCTGAGTGAAATCAGCAGAACCAGGAGATCATTGTACACGGCAACAACAAGACTATATGATGATTAATTCTGATGGACATAGTTTTCTTCAACAATGAAATGTCTCAAACCAGTTCCAATTGTTCAGTGAAGAAAGCCATATACACCCAGAGAGAGGGATGTGAAATGTGGACTACAACATAACATTTTCATGCTCCTTATTGACGTTGGCTTGCATTGTTTCCTTTCTCTGATTTTTTTTTCTTGTAGATACGATTTTTCTTGCACAGCAAGATAAGTGTGGAAATATGTATACATATATTTGATTTTTCAAGTATTTTAACATAATTAACATGTAGTGGATTTCCTGCCATCTAGGGGAGGTGTAGGGCCTGGGGGGAAATTATGTCACAGAAAGCTTTGTAAGGGTCAATGTTGAAGAAGTACCTATACATATGTTTTGCAAATAAAAAACTATAATTAAAAAAAAAAAGAAAAGAAAAGAAATAGGACCATCCCTTCACTAGAGGTGTTTAAGCAAGGGTGGTCTCACCCCTATCTGATTTTTAGAGGGGATTCCTGGATTGGTTGGGATACTGCACTAGCTGACCTCTATAATCATCTTCATTAACATGAAGGTTCTAGTTTTAGTGGGCTGGGCAATGTGGATGAGAGATGAAGTTAAAGAAGTATGTTCCATCTGAATAACCAGCATTAATCTCCTATACTTTGCCAATAGAGATAATCTAGGAGACTCAAGCGATCAGAACTTTGATCAATGGGGTGCTGAGATGTGACTTCAGAGGACTGATTGTGAAGTATGTCTCCTGCCTCCAAGCAGAGAGGTGCTGAACTACTACAGGTGTGAATACATACATGTTTAGATACTATTTGTTTGCTCAACTATTTTTATTATAAAGGAAGGCTACTGGTGGGAGGGAGGAGTCACTAGAAAGTGACAGTGAGTGATTAAAAATTTTTTTTAATTTTATTTTTTTTTAAATTTATTAATACTTTTTATTTGCAAAACATACGTATGGGTAATTCCTAAACATTAACCCTTACAAAGCTTTCTGTTACAAATTTTTCCCCCCTACTCCCCACCCCTCCCCTAGATGGCAGGATATCCACTACATGATAATTATGTTAGAATACTTAAGAAATCGAATATATGTATAGTTATTACATCATTTTTTTGTGCAGGAGAAATCGTATCTACAAGAAAGAATAATCCGATAAAGGAAACACAATGCAAGCAAACCTCAATAGAGAACATGAAAACGTTATGATGTGGTCCACATTTCATATCCCTCTCTCTGGGTGTATATGGTCTTCTTCACTGAACAACTGGAACTGGTTTGAAGCATTTCATTGTTGAAGAGAGTCATGTCCATTAGAACTGATCCTCATATAGTATTGTTGTTGCTGTGAATAATGATCTCCTGGTTCTGCTGAGTGATTAAAAAAAAAAGGAAAGAACATCAATACAATGTCTTAAAAGAAAAAAAGAATGAGAAGCAAATGTCTGGGCTACTTGGTGAGTTACCTGCAAGCAGAGGAGGAATGGAGGAGGTCCACATTCGGCACATTTGATATAGGGCTCCATGAGATAGGAAGAGCATCCCCGGCAGGGAGGCTTATCAAAGGGATCATCTAGAAAAGAAAAAAAAATTTTAATTGTGGCTATTTTTGTCTTAATTTACTTATTTTTTTAATCATCTTATTTTCTAAATACATTCCATTACTTCCCTTCCAAAGAGAGCCATCTTTTACAACAAAAACAAAAACAAAAACAAAAAAAAAGAAAGAAAGGAAAAATTGGTTCAGCAAAACTAACCATTCATCAAGTAAATCTGGCAATACATGCAAGATTCCACATCTACAGATCCCTACTTCTGCAAAGAAAAGGGAAGATGTATTTTATCTTATCTTCTTCATGACCAAAGTTTATCATTAATTATATAACATTCAGGGGTTTGTGGTTTATCTATTCATCCCACTTTTTAAAATTCAGTTATAGATATGGCTTTAATTGTTGTGTAAATTTTTCTCCTGGTTCAGTTTATTCACTTTGCTTTAGTTTATAAAATTCTTCCCAAGAAAAGAAATGGAACTTTACTAAAAGACCTTCAGGCATTCCAGGCAAATAGCCCCAATGCTGAATAGAGTATTTGAAAAACAAACACAAGGGACAAGAGAAACCTGGAAAGGTGAATAGATAAGAGGAACTAAAAGATGTTAAATGATGATTATATGCTTAAGCTCTAATAGGAGAAGAAAAGAGTGTCCCTTAAAAATATCATTGTAGTCTAAAGTCGTAAAAAGAGTTAAAAAAGAGGAATACAGATCCCAGGATGTATTTGCTCTTTTTTTGTGATTTTTAAAAGAGAGAAGGAAAAGAAATATGAAAATATAAAATCTATCATGAAGAGAAAGTAAAAGAAATAATTCCAATTAAAATAATCAGAGAATGAGGGGCAGCTAGGTGGCGCAGTGGATAGAGCACCAGCCCTGAAGTCAGGAAGACCTGAGTTCAAATCTGGTCTCAGACACATAACATTCCCTAGCTGTGTGACCCTGGGCAAGTCACTTAACCTCAATTGCCTCAGCAAAAAGCAAAAAAAATAATCAGAGAATGTATTAAATATCTGGCTATCTACACACCAAAAAAATAGGAATTAAATGAATATAACTACAAAATATTACTTTAAAAAATATGACTTAAAGAAACAAACTTAACCATAACCATAATAATTAATAACCATAGTAGTCTAGTATTTGATAAACTCAAAGACTTCAGGCTTCTGGGATAAGAATTCACTGTTTGATAAAAATTGCTGCGAAAATTGGAAAATAATACAGCAGAAACTAGGCACTGACGAACACCTAACACTGTAAACCAAGTACAAAATGTGTTTATGATTTAGACATAAAGAGTGATATATAAGCAAATTAGGAGAACAAGGGATAGTCTGCTTCTCAGAACTGTGGAGAAGGAAGGAATTTATGGCCAAAGAAGAACCAGAGAACATTATGAAATGAAAAATGGATAATTTTGATTATATTAAAAAGGGTTTGTACAAAGAAAACCAATTCAGACAAAATTAGAAAGGAAGCAGAAAACTGGGGGAAAAAATGTTACATCCAAGGGTCCTGACAAAGGCCTCATTTCTAAAATATATAGAGGATTGACTAAAATGCATAAGAATACAAGCCATTTTTCTACTGATAAATGGTCAAAGGATATGAACAATTTTCAGATGATGTAATTAAAACCATTTTTAGTCATATGAAAAAAATGCTCTATATCATTATTGATTAGAGAAATGCAAATTAACACAACTCTGAAGTACCACTACACGTTTCAGATTGGCTAAGATGATAGAAAAAGATAATGATAAATATTAGAGGGGATGGGGAAACGTGGAACACTAATACATCAATGGTGGAGTTGTGAACTGATCCAACCATTCTGGAGAGCAATTTGAAGCTATGCCCAAAGGACTATCAAACTGTACATATCCTTTGATTCAGCAATTTTCCTATTGGGCTTATATCCCAAAGAGATCTTGACGGAGGGAAAGGGACCCACATGTGCAAGAATGTTTGTGGCAGCCCTTTTTTGTAGTACCAAGAAACTGGAAATTGAATGGATGCCCATCAATTGGAGAATGGCTGAATAAGTTATGATACATGAGTGTTATGGAATATTATTGCTCTATAAAAAACAATCAGCAGGATGATTTCAGAGAGGCCTGGAGAACTTACGTGAAATGATGCTAAGTGAAGTGACTAGGACCAGGAGAACATTGTACAGGGCAACAGCAAAATTATGTGATTATCAACTCTGATGAACATGGCTCTTCTCAACAATGAGGTGATTTAGGCCAATTCCAATAAACTTGTGATGGAGAGAGCCATCCACATCCAGAGAGAGGGCTGTGAGAATTGAATGTGGATCACAACATAGTATTTTCACCTTTTTTGTTGTTGTTTGCTTGCTTTTTGTTTTTTTTCCTTTTTTATCTGATTTTTCTTGTACGGCATGATAAATGTGGAAATATGTATAGAAGAATTGTACATTGGATCGTATATTAGATTACTTGCCATCTAGGGGAGAGGATGAGGGGAAGGGAAGAAGACAAATTTAGAACACAAGGTTTTGCAAAGGTTTAAGTTGAAAACTATCTTTGCATATATTTTGAAAATAAAAAGCTATTATTAATTTGAAAAAAGAAATAGACAAATAATTGGAGAGATATTAACTGTTCATAATTAGGCTACACCAATATAATAAGAAGGGTAATAATACCTAATTTAATTAGAAAAAATGTCTTACTGATACATTGTTGGTGGAACTGTGAACGGATCCAACCATTCTGGAGAGCAATTTGGAGCTATGCTCAAAAAGTTATCAAACAGTGCATACCCTTTGACCCAGCAGTGTTTCTACTGGGCCTATATTCCAAAGAGATCTTAGAGGAGGGAAAGGAACCCACCTGTGCAAGAATGTTTGTGGCAGCCCTTTTTGTAGTGGCTAGAAACTGGAAACTGAAGGGATGCCCATCAATTGGAGAATGGCTGAATAAATTATGGTATATGAATGTTATGGAATATTATTGTTCTGTAAGAAACGACCAGCAGGACGATTTCAGAGAGGCCTGGAGGGACTTGCATGAACTGATGCTGAGTGAAATCAGCAGAACCAGGAGAACATTATACACAGCAACAAGACTATACGATGATCAATTTTGATGGACATGGTTCTCTTCAACAATGATGTGATTCAAACCAGTTCCTATTGTTCAGCGATGAAGATAGTCATATACATCCAGAGAGAGGCCTGTGAGAACTGAGAGTGAACCACCACAAAGCATTTTAACGCTTTCTGTGACTATTTCCATGCATTTTGTTT
>JAJPUD010000440.1:564821-587241 GCA_023553655.1 Myrmecobius fasciatus
TAATTATGTTAAAATACTTGACAAATCGAATATGTGTATACAGATTTATACAGTTATCTTGCTGTACAAGAAAAATCGGATCTACAAGAAAAAAAAAATCTGAGAAGGGAAACACAATACAAACAAGCATCAATACAGAGCATGAAAATGTTATGTTGTGGTCCACATTCAGATCCTTCTCTCTGAGTGTATATGGCTTTCTTCATCACTGAACAACTGGAAGTGGTTTGAAACATCTCACTGTTGAAGAGAACCATGTCCATCAGAATTGATCATCATATAATCTTGTTGTTGTGCATATTGATCTCCTAGTTCTGCTTATTTCACTCAGCATCAGTTCATGCAAGTCTCTCTTAGGCCTTTCTGAAATCATCCTGCCGGTCGTTTCTTATAGAACAATAATATTCCATGACATTCATATACCATAGTTTATTCAGCCATTCTCTAATTGACGGGCATCCATTCAGTTTCCAACTTTTTGCCACTACAAAAAGGGCTGCCACAAACATTCTTGCACATGTGGGTCCTTTTCCTTCCTTTAAGATTTCTTTGGGATATAAGCCCAATAGAAACACTGCTGGGTCAAAAGGTATGCACAGTTTGATAACTTTTTGAGCATAGTTACATTGCTCTCCAGAATGTCAACCAGAAGTTTTAAAGAAAAGGCAGCTATCAATAACCACAAGAGAAAATATTCTAAATTGCTAATAATAAGAGAAATGCAAATGAAAACAACTCTAATATTCCATCTCAAACTACAAAAATGATGAAAAGGGAAAATAACAATTTGCTGGAGGGCTGTGGGAAGATGGGCACACTACAGCATTGTTGGTCAAGATGTGAATTGGTCTAATTATTCTGGAAGCAATTTGGAAATATGTCCCAAAAAGCATCAAACTCGGGACAACTTTTGACTCAATGGTAACACTTATAAGTATATACACCAAAGAAATCAAAGATTCATATCTACATATGTTATAGCAGAACTTTTAATTGAAGCAATGAACTTCAAGTAAAGTGAGTGCCCATCAACTGGAAATAACCAACTCAACAAGTTAAGATATAAGAACATAGCAGAAAACTGCTGTGCTATAAAAATCGAGCAAATACTAGCAATACTAGATCTCCAAGAAACCTAGGGGGACATGTAGGAACTGAAGCAGAGAGAACAATCTACTGTATACAATGATTATAATACAATTTTAAAAGAATTAAAGCCTGATGAATGTCATGACCAATTCTGACTGCAGAAGACTGATGATGAAGCATGCTTTCCAATTTCTGTCAAAAGAGATGGATTGCAGGTGAAGAGGAAGAAATTTTCAAACAGGACCAATGTGCAAATCTGTTTCAATAAACTGTTTTGAATGATTTGTTGTAAGGAAGGATAACTAAGTAACGAAGATGATGAATGCTGAGTGTGGAGTTCAAAAGATTTGAGTTCAAATTCAGTCTCAGAACTAACTAGCTATGTGACCCTGGGCAAGTCATGTAACCTACCTCTGCCTCAATTTACTGAACTGTAAAATGGAGATAATATTTGTGTTTAGCACAGTACCTGGAACATTACAGATACTTAACAAATGCTAGTTCCCTTCTCCTTCCTTTCTCTTATTCTGGAAGAGGGATTTGAAGAAGGAAATTGAAGAGAAATTTTAAAAAATAATAATAATCAATGAAACATTTAAAGAAGGCTGACAACCAAGTATCAAATATTATCTTAAGAGATAGTAATTACTAGATAACACTAGAGAGTACCAAGTAGTCTTAGTACTTGGTACAAAACTTAGTACTTGGTAATAAGTACAAGAGAGTTACTAGTTACAGTCCTATATACAATCTTTTTCTGTTCTTCTTTGTTAATGGAAATTATGTTTGTCAAGTTCATTAAAAAAGAAAATTTAGGAAAAAATTAGTATTCCCATAAATCTCTGTAGTATTTTAGTGGTAAGGAAATACTGTTACAGTATTATAACACAACTTGTTTTAGCTGTTCCCCAAATGATCAATAACTACTTTGTTTCCAATTATTTGCTACTACAAAAAGTGCTGATATAAATATTTTAATGTATATGGTGCCCATCTTTCTAACTTTACCTCCTTAGAATAAATGTGTAGCAGTGGGATCTTTGGACCAAAAATATAATAGATGTTTTAGTCATGGTGGGGGGAGAGGAATAATTCTCAATTGTTTTCCAAAACTGTCTGACCAATTCATAGCTCCACAACCTATAGTAAATTATGTGAATATTTCCAAAACCTCTCCACCTTTTCTCATCTCTGCTAATTTGTCAGGCATGAGGTAGAAATATCAAGAATTGTTTTGATTTTCCTCCCTCTTACTGTTAAGTAACTTGGAATAATCTTTCACATGGTTGTTTCTTTTTAAGATTTGTTTGTTCTATGTAATAAATAGTTCTGTCTTATATATTTGTGTCGTTCCATATATATGTTGAATATCACATTGTTATCATAGAGATTAGAGAGATAATTTAAAATCTTTTTCCCCCTCAAATGAAGAGCTAGTTTCCTTTCCTATTCTAATGGAATTGATTTTGTTCCTGGAAAAAGCTTTGCAATTTCCACTAAAATTATCTGTTTAATCTTTGGCAACAGCCTCTCTTCCTTGTTGAGTTAATAATCTCTCCCCTAGTCACAGCTGTGAAAACTACCTGTTCTGGTTCTCTTCTAACTCTTCTTTTACAGCATGACTTTTAATATTCAGGTCACATAATCACTTTTCATTTTATTGTGGTATTTGCCATAAGATGTGAATCTAAAACTAATTTCTCCTAACCTGCTTTATAGTTTTCCCAGAAGTTCTAATACAAAAGAGAGCTCTCTCTCAAGTAATTTATGTTGGCAGGTTTAATCAAACAGTGAGTTATTGAGTTTGATTGTTTCTGATTCTTCCTTATCTAGTCTGTTCCACTGATGCACATTGTATTTTTTTAATAACCAGTAGCAAACAAGTCTAAAGATTACTGCTTGACAATGTAATTGGAGGTCTGGGCATTCCAGTCCCACTCCATTCTATTCCTGAGATCCAAGACTTTTTGTCCTGCAAATAGATGTTGTTACTGAGTTTTTTAGCTTTATATTGGATTTCCCATAGTCATCATACACTAAAAAGAGCTCTTCAAAATCACTGAAAATCTGCAGATTTTATAATGACCACTCAGTGATCCTGGGTACACACATTAAATAAGGGATGAGCTCAGACATACAAAGGTGGTACTCTACAACATCCTGTCTAAGCAGTTCTATGACCAAATATACCATAAGATTGTCAGTAATTTTAAAAAATAATTGCTTCAGTTTTTACTGATAATGCAAGTTCCACCTTGTATCAAATGCTATAATTTACTGAAAAATAGACAAAGCTCCTATCTTCAAGAAGCTTGCAAACACAAGAATGATGGAAACCAATTAAAGAAACCAAGAGGGGCAATTATTGAATATTTTTGCCTGATTATTTTTCTTTATTATTTGTTTTTTTTTCTTACATGTACTTTCAAATGTACCTTTGAGTATATGCACAATACATTCTCCCATGTATGCACACATATGTGTGTGCATGTATGTGTACAGACATGTCCACCTGTGGGTGGTTAGCCATGTATGTGGGGAGGCATGCATGTATGTGCATGTTTGCATGTGTATATACATATGTGTATGTTTAAATTGTGTATGTATATATGCACATAACATATATACAGAGATGTACAAATAGATAGACACACGCACATACATATACACACACACACCAGAGTTAGTAAAAGCTTCCCTTACCCTTTGCTAGTCCCAGAAATGAACCTCTTTTAATGGTTAGACCAATTATGTGAATGGAATAATGGAAACTTACTGCACCAGAAGAAATAATGATTATGAAGAATTTAAAGAAATCTGGGTAACCTTATATAAACTGACATGGATGGAAGCAAACAGGATCAAGACAATTAATGTGATAATAACAATCATGTAAAAGACAAATACCACTGGGGGCTTCCAGAACTCCAATTAATAAAGAGTACCTAATCTTGACTTACAACCATTTTGGAAAGCAATTCAGAATAATGCAAAAAGAAAAAAAGTGGCAGAAATGCGTACCCTTGCTATGGTAAAACAAACTTCCCTTCCCTTAGCAGAAAGTGGTAGGTACAGGAGGGCTATATTATGCAGATATGTTCAATGTGCTGATTTGTCACTTAATGGTAAGACAATATTCAATTTGGTGAGGAAGAGGTGCTAAAGGAGGAAAAAAGCACATTGGAAAATGACAGCAACGTAAAAAAAATTGGGATTTTTTTTTTTAAACGAATGAAATGTGTTCCTCATAACATATTCAGAAATACAATTCAGAAATCTAAAACATCTGTGGTTCTAAATATTCAGAGGCATACTGGAAAGACCTACATGAACTGATGTTGAGTGAAGTGAACAAAACCAAGAGAACACTGTACACAGTAACAATAAGATTATGTGAGCTATGATGGATAAGCTATGATGGACTTAGCTCTTCTCAACAATGAAGGCAATTCCAATAGACTTGGGATGGAAAGAGCCAATCACATCCAGAGAGAGAATTACAGAGACTGAATGCAGATAGAAGCATAAGTATTTTTCACCTTTTTGTTTGTTTTTTTCTGAATTTTGTTTCCTTTTGGTTTGATTTTTCTTGTGTAACATGACAAATGTGGAAATATATTTAAAAGGATTATACATATTTAACCTCTATAAGAATGCTTGCTGTCTTGGGGAGGGGGGAGGTAAGGAAGGGAAGGTAGAAAAATTTAGAACACAAAGTCTTATAAAAATGAATGTTAAAAACTATCTTTACATGTATTTGGAAAAACAAAATACTACTGAAAAACAGAGACAGAGACAAACCTGCAGTCCCCTAAACACAGCTTCCTTGCAGTCTTAGTTGCCTTAGAAAGGTTTTCTGTGATGGAGGATAAAAGTTTGAGAAAACATAAGCTCTGAAGAAAATGAAAGGAATCTGTAGAACCTGGGACATGGTTTTGAGAGATTTTTAATGTATTATGATAGTATTTACCATCTGAAGCCCAGAAAACACTGCTCAAGATCCAACTACCCCCATAGTTGTGATTTTCTAAATGAGGTTCTAAAGAAAAATGACTAGGAAAGAAATGTGCCCTTTCTGATATAGGCCCTGAATTCCATGGATAAGAATAAAAGGGACCTCAGAGCTTACGCAGCCCAAGTTCTATTCAATTAATTTTCTACTGGATGTAGGGATTACTACCAATAACATCCTAACCAGTAATCTGGTGGCCTATTTGAATGCCTCTAGTGACAGAACTCACAACCCAATGAGAATTTTGTGCCCAATTTCTTCTCATATTAAATTTGATTTAAGTATGGATGATGTATTAAAAATTTAATACTTCATTGCAGAGGCCAACATTTTGCCAAAGAAGGCTGTTTTTTACTAAACGCAAGATAATTTTCTCCCTTAGTCCTTTATACCTTTCCTATATATAGTTGCTTATTCTTCTTAAGTCAGGTTTGAGAATCATGAGATCAGAAATTTAGAGCTAGAAGGGACCTCAGAAGACATCGAGTTCAACTCCTTCAATTTACAGGTAAGAAAACTGAGGTTCAGGGAGGTAAAGCAAGCTGCTCAAAGCCATATTTATGGTTTTTAACTTAAGACCTGAAGCTTTTTCCATGAATTTTCAATGCTGAAGTCATTTAAGAAAGTAGAATAACCCTTAAAAGAAGACAGACAGAATTAGAAAGAGGTTAAATGGGGATTTCCTTGAAAAAACACTGCCAGGAGAATAGAAATGATCATTCTTAAAGCCTTTTTCCAACTCTTGCCTTGGCCCATTGAATCCCCCAAAACCAATAACAGAATTTTATGTTTCAAATGCCATATGTTACTGTGAAACTATGGGGAAGGGGATGGAGAAATAGAAATTTTCTGAACGAAAGAGACTGCCTGAATTTATCCAAGAAGATAATTTCCCACAGATTTTTTTCCTTTATCCAACAAATATTCATTGCTAATAATGCTTGATTCCTTAATTTAAGTCCTATTCCAATGTCCCATTGTGGTACAGATATGACCCTAGGTTCTTAAAGGCTAACCTAGTAGAGTCCTATCTCTGAAAAGGCCCCCCAACTCACAAGTACTGGATTGGTAGTCTGAGGACCAGTCTAGTGAAATTCAGTCTCCTCACTAAAGGGCTGTCTAGTAGCCGATAAATTGATTTTAGCCACAGAAACTCATCAAACTATTCAAGACATGGAACCAGTAGAACTCACCTTGATAAAAGCAAATTCTTAAAATAATGATTTATATTGTTATTGTAGTTATTAGGTCTACTTTCTTTTTTTTTAAATTTTATTTGCATAACATATGTGTGGGTAATTCTTCAACAATAACCCTTACATAGCTTTCTGTTACAAATTTTTCCCTCCAACTCCCCCCCCCCAGATGGCAGGATATCCACTACATGTTAATTATGTTAAAATTTTGGCATATCGAATATATGTATATACATATTTCCAACCTTATCATTGTTGTGCAAGAAAAATCTTGTCTACACAAAAGATATATCAGATAAAGGAAACACAATGTAAGCAAACATCAATCAAGGAGTATGAGAATGTTATGGTGTGGTCCACATTTCACATCCCTCTCTCTGGGTGTATATGGTTTTCTTCAGTGAACAATTGGAGGTGGTTTGAAGAATTTCATTGTTGAAGAGAGCCATGTCCATCAGAATTGATCGTCATATAGTACTGTTGTTGCCGTGTACAATGATCTCTTGGTTCTGCTCATTTCACTCAGCATCAGTTCATGTAAGTCTCTCCAAGCCTCTCTGAAATCATCTTGCTGGTCATTTCTTACAGAACAATAATATTCCATAATATTCATATACCATAATTTATTCAGCCATTCTCCAATTGAAGGGCATCCATTCAGTTTCCAGTTTCTAGCCACTACAAAAAGGGCTGCCACAAACATTCTTGCACATGTAGGACCCTTTCCTTCCTTTATGATTTCTTTGGGATATAAGCCCAATAGAAATGCTGCTGGGTCAAAGGGTATGCACAGTTTGATAACTTTTTGAGCATAGCTCCAAATTGTTCTCCAGAATGGCTGTATCCGTTCACAGCTCCACCAACAATGTATCAGTGTCCCAGCCCTCCCACATCCCCTCCAACATTCATCATTAACTTTTCCTGTCATTTTAGCCAATCTGACAGGTGTGTAGTGGTACCTCAGGGTTGTCTTGATTTGCATTTCTCTGATCAATAGTGATTTGGAGCACCTTTTCATGTGACTATAAATAGTTTTAATTTCATCATCTGAAAATTGTCTGTTCATCTCCTTTGACCATTTATTGATTGGAGAATGGCTTGAATTTTTATAAATATGAGACAATTCTCTATATATTTTAGAGATGAGACCTTTATCAGAACCCTTAAATGTAAAGATGATTTCCCAATTTATAGCTTCCCTCCTAATCTTGTCTGCATTGATTTTGTTATTAGGTCTACTTTCTAAAAAAAATAATAATAATAATAAATTACACCTAAAAAGAGCCATTTTTTTTCCCTTCAGTTAGCATCTTATAATCACTGATATATCACTGGCATAAAACTCAGCCTATGTCTTCAGAGATTCTATAGCTAAAATTTTATTACTCTTTTTAAAAGTAACTTTAATTTTAAAGTATATCTCCCACTTACATGAATGGATGCTAAGTGAAATGAGCAGAACCAGGAGATCACTATACATTGCAACAACAAGACTATGATGATTGATTCTGATGGACATGACTCTCTTCATCAATGAGATGATTCAAACCAGTTCCAATTGTTCAGTGATGAAGAGAGCCATCTACACCCAGAGAGAGGACTATGGAAACTGAATGCGGTTCACAATATAACATTTTCACACTTTCTGTTGATGTTTACTTGCATTTTGTTTTCCTTCTCAGATTTTTTTTTTCTTTCTAGATCCAATTTTTCTTGCACAGCAAGATAACTGTATAAATATGTATACATATATTGGATTTATCATATATTTTAACATATTTAACATGTATTGAACTACCTGCCATGTAGGGGAAGGGGTAGAAGGAAGGAGGAAAAAATGTGAAACAGAAAGTTTTGCAAGGATCAATGTTGAAAAATTACCCATGCATATGTTTTGTAAATAAAAAGCTTTTTTAAAAAAATCATTCTAAAAAAAATAAATAAATAAAAATAAAAAAATAAAAAAATCATTCTAAAACTAAATAAATAAATAAATAAAGTATATCTCTCTTCTTTCTACCACACAACATACCATTACTTCAAAGGACAAAGAAGGAAAAAAAAGAAAAAGAAAAAAAGTTAGTTAAAAACAACCAATACACAAGCCAAGTCTGAGAGTATATAAAATGTTCCATATTCACAGTCTCCTAACTCAACAAAAAAAGGAAAAGTTTGGGTTTTATAATTATTCAGTGTTGATTTTCATTGCTGTCAATGTTCCCATTAAAGCTGCTACAATCATTAAGTATTTATTATTTTTCTGATTTTGTCAATTTCACTCTGTTATCAAATCCTACTGCTTTTTAAAATCAAGGTTTTGCCTGGAAAGACTTAAATGAAATGATGCAAAGAGAAGTAAGCAAACAAGGAGAACACTGTTCACAGTAACAACAATACTGTACAATGATGAAGTGTGAATGACTCAGCTATTCTCAGTAATATAATGATCTAAGACAGTTGCAAAGGACTCATGATGAAAAATGCTATCAACATTCAAAGAAAGAACTATGGAGTATAAATGCAGATCAAAGCATACTATTTTTCACTTTTTTTGGGGGGGGAGTCTTCTTTGGTCTGCCTTCTTTCACAATATGATTAATATGGATATGTTTTGCATGATTGCACATATATAACCTATATCAAACCTTTACCATGTCAGGAAAGGTGAGATGGGGGGGAGAAAAAGAATTTAGAACTCAAAAATTTTTTTTAATTAATGTTAAAAATTGTCTTTACACATAATTGAAGGAAAAAATAACTTTTTTTAAAAAATCAAGGTTTAGGAAAATTTTTTTAAAACACTTAAAAACTTGAAATAGGAACAAAAGAAATGAACATCACATAATTCTAATGACCAAGGTTGGCTGCAGAGAACTGAGAAAATGCCTTTATCCTTTTGTTGCCAAAGTGGAGGACTACGGATATGTAATGGTACATGCTGTCTGTGCAATATGTCTGTGTTGATGTGTTGGTAAGTTTTACTGACCTGTGGTCTTTTCTTTTCTTTTAAAATCTTTGTTATAAAGGATGACTGGTTAAGTGGAAGTGGGGGAAGAATAGTTTAAGAAATAAATGTGATATAAAAACAAAATACAACAATAAAAATAAGAAATTTGCTAGTAAAATAAAAGAGGGGAAAAATAATTTCAAGCTTTCAGATGACCATTCTAGCTTCATATTCTGGCAGTTTTCTGCAGGATTTTCCACTAATTTCAGAACAAAGGTATATCTTATCACTACCTTACAGGAACTGAGCAATGAATAGAAACATGTATCATTTTTATCTGGTCTGATGCATTTCAAACAGCTTCAGAATCAGAGGCACAAAAGGCCTTTACAAACCCACAACGTTTCCATTCCTGCCCTCAAATGATGGCCAAAAGTCAGCTGAAGTCATACTTACTACTGAAGGATCCCAATCTGTCCATCCCCACACTGGCAAAGACTATAGCTCTGGCGGTCCTCCACGTGGGAAGTCTCCTTCACAGCCTGATCCCAGCAGTAGCCAACAAATCCCTGGGAAAGTGGTAATCCCTAGAAACAGACAAAGTCAATGTAGGTGGCATACAGCTGAGGGAAAAGAGGGACAGGATGAAGAAGTACTCAGGGTAGCAGAAGAACCAGAATTCCTGGGTGCCAGCCCCAGGCCTGCCCAAATTATCAGCAAATCACTGTAGTTATTTTGTATGTACTTATATCTGGTCATATTGTCACCCAGACAAAACATAAATCCTTGAGGGTAGGAACGGTTTAATTTTTGGTTGTGTATTTTGAGCACCTAGCCAAGTACCTGGTCCCCAGCAGATACTTAATAAACCCATTGAGTTGTTCCCAACTCTTCATGACCCCTTTTGGAGTTTTCTTGGCAAAGATACTAGAGTGGTTTGCCATTTCCTTCTCCAGCTCATTTTATAGATAAAGAACCTGAGGCAAAAAGGTTCAGTGACTTGCTTGAGTGTCTGAGACTTGATTTGAACTCACGAGGATGAGCAGATTCCAAATCCAATACTTATACCTACTGCCTCACCACCTGTCTCAATAAATGATTTGATTGACATCTCTCAAAGGACTTGACCAAATTCTGCCAAAAGGAGTCCAGGATACAAGAGATGTGAAGAACCTCAGATGGAAAGATGATCAGGAATTGATGAGGTAGCTACAGTAGAGAAATCAGGCAGAAGCCTCTCCATCCCCACTGATGACCATCTGGCCACCTATCAGAGACTCTTATTCATGAAGGACAAGAGACATGCCCTAACCCCCACAGGAGAGCAGAGGATCCATCGAGAATCGACTTTTACACTCCACTCCTCAAGCCACAGAGTAGGTCTAAGTCCCTTCTGCCCCCATGCCATACATACACAGTGACTAGAACTGAGATTCAAACCCAGGTCCTCCAATATCAAATCCATTACTCTTTCCACCATTGTCAGTGAGGTCAAATTAAAATGGAAAGAGGGCCACTAAACAGTACATAAAAATCCCAACCCGCTGCACATCAACTTAGAAAACCACCTAGTAACATTATTTATGTTTTATTGTATTTTTCTCTATTTTGTTAAATATCTCCCGGTTGTATTTTAATCTGGTTCGAGAAACTTAGGAGGCCAGCAGGCAGCATGTTTGACACCTCTGGCCTGTATTAGACCATGGAAAGGCAGGACACTGGCCAGGTCTAAGGATACACTTAACAAATCTGTGAGTAGAACTCTAGACTCAGGACTCAGAACTCCAGATCTCAGTTCAAACCCTACTCCAGACACGTCCTAAGGGAGCAGCTCACATTCCCTCCCAAGCCTCAGTTTCCTCATGGGTAGCACTCACCCCAAAGTGGTATATTGTGATATATGTAACCCTGAAAAATGCCTTGCAAACTTAAAAATCCACATTTGTTGCTGTGTCTTACTCTCCGTAACCCCATTTGAGATTTTCTGGGCAAAGATACTGGAATGAATGAGTTTGCCATTTCTTTCTCCATCTCCTTCTACAGATGAGGAAACTGAGGCAAGTGGAGTTAAGTAAATTGCCCAGGGTCAGGTCCTAACTTCAGGCCCAACACTCTATCCACTTCACCAACTAGGTGACCTCATGTATTTAATAAATGCTCATTGACCACCGACTCTTCCCTGATTAGCTTAACAAACTTCAGGCACTCAAGGAAAAGTCAGAAACTATACGAACTAAATTACAAAACACTTTCCACACAAATAAAATCAGACCTAATCAATTGGAAAAATATTAAGTGCTCATGGGTAGGCAGAGCAAACATAATTAAAATGACAATACTACCCAAACTAATCTACTTATTTAGTGCCATACCAATCAAACTCCCAAGAAATTATTTTACAGATCTAGAAAAAATAGTAGCAATGTTCATTTGGAAGAACAAAAGGTCAAGGATCTCAAGGGGATTAATGAAAAAAAAGGCAGATGAAGGTGGCCTTGCTGTACCAGATCTAAAACTATATTATAAAGCAGCAGTCATCAAACCATTTGGTACTGGCTGAGAAACAGAGCAGTCGATCAGTGGCACAGGATAGGATATCGGGACAATCTAGGCAATAACCTTAATAATCTAGTATTCGATAAACCCAAAGACCCCAGCTTTTGGGATAAATACTCACTATTCGGCAAAAACTGCTGGGAAAATTGGAAACTAGTGTGGAAGAAATTAGGGCTTGACCCATACCTAACACCACATACCAAGATAAGATCTAAATGGGTTCATGATCTAGATATAAAGAGGGACTTTGTAAGCAAGTTAGAGGAAGGTAATATAGTTTATCTCTCAGACCTGTGGAGATGGAATAAATTTATGTCCAAAGAAGATCTGGAACTCCTAATTGAACACCAGATGGATAATTTTGATTATAGTAAGTTAAAAAGTTTCTGTACAAACAAAACAAATGCAGACAAGATTAGGAGGGAAGCATCAAATTGGGAAATCATCTTTACATTTAATGGTTCTGATAAAAGCCTCATTTCTAAAATTATATAGAGAATCGTCCCATATATATAAGAATTCAAGCCACTCTTCAATAGATAAGTGGTCAAGGGATATGAACAGACAATTTTCAGATGATGAAATTAAAACCATCTCTAGTCATATGAAAAGTTGCTCCAAATCACTATTGATCAGAGAAATGCAAATTAAGACAACTCTGAGGTACCACTACACACCTGTCAGATTGGCTAAAATGACAGGAAAAGATAATGATGAATGTTGGAGGGGATGTGGGAAAACTGGGGCACTAATACATTGTTGGTGGAACTGTGAACGGATCCAACCATTCTGGAGAGCAATTTGGAGCTATGCTCAAAAAGTTGTCAAACTGTGCATACCCTTTGACCCAGAAGTGTTTCTACTGGGCCTATATCCCAAAGAGATCTTAGAGGAGGGAAAGGGACCCACCTGTGCAAGAATGTTTGTGGCAGCCCTTTTTGTAGTGGCAAGAAACTGGAAACTGAAGGGATGCCCATCAATTGGAGAGTGGCTGAATAAATTATGGTATATGAATGTTATGGAATATTATTGTTCTGTAAGAAACGACCAGCAGGACGATTTCAGAGAGGCCTGGAGGGACCTGCATGAACTGATGCTGAGTGAAATGAGCAGAACCAGGAGATCATCATACACAGCAACAACAGTATTACATGATGATCAATTCTGATGGACATGGCTCTCTGCAACAAAGAATTGTCTCAATCCAGTTCCAATTGCTCACTGAAGAAAACCATATACACCCAGAGAGAGGGAAATGAAATATGGACCACAACGTAACATTTTCATGATCTCTATTGACATTTGCTTGCATTGTGTTGCCTTTCTCTGATTCTTTTTTTTTCTTGTAGATAGGATTTTTCTTGCACAACTTCTCAAGCATTTCAACATTATTAACATGTAGTGGACTTCCTGCCATCTAGGGGAGGGGAGGGGACTGGGGGTAAAATTTGTAATGGAAAGCTTTGTAAAGATCAATGTTGGGGAACTACCCATACATATGTTATACAAATAAAAAGCTTTAATTTAAAAAAAAAAAAAAACCTTCAGGCACTAAACATTTCCCTGACAGAGTAATAGGTAACATTTATATAATACTGCGTTATTACCTCCTTTGATCCTCACAACAGTTCTGGAAGGTGGGCACTATTATCATCCCCATTTTACAGATGAGAAAACTAAGGCGGACTTAAGTGACTTGCCCAGTGTTTGAAGGTGGATTTGAATTCAGGAATCAGAATCTTCCTGAACTCTATCTACCCTGATAAGGGTTACAATGCATATTGTATATTACAGTTACAATACAGTTCCAGACCCAGAGCTAGTAGCGAACCTGACTCCAACATGTCTGAACTAGAGACCTTGGACAAGTCACTTTACCTGTTTGCCTCAGTTTCCTCATCTGTAAAAGATTAAAAAAAAAAATACTGTGTATACCCCATGGTCGTTGTGAGGATCGAATGGGAAAATATTGGTAAACTGTTTTTACAATACCATAAAGCGCTATAGTCATTATTATTATTATAAAGTTAGGCCATGGATGTGGAGCAGGGTGAGGGCCAACCAGTTCAACTTCCTCCCTTTACAGGTTAAGAGGTTGAGTGACTTGCCCAGAGTCAGAGAGTATAGGTAATTTTTGGAAGAATGGGAGGTTCCCATTCCCCAGATGGAAAAACTGAGGCTGCGGAGGGGGGAGGGAAGAATTAAGAGGGGAAAAGTTCGCAGCGGAGGGGATGCTGGAAGGTCAGCGGGGTCGCGTACGCTGCTCCCAGGGAGCCCCAGTGCTTTGGCTCGCACCCACCTGCCCCGCCCCATCCCGCCCCCTCCGCTCTACTCCCGCCGGCGCGGTGGCTGCGTGACCACGCGTTCTCTCCGCTACGTCGGCCACGACGCCTGCCTCGGCCCAAGACCCCGCGCCCCCGCCCGCCTAAGACCGCCAGCTCTGTCCCCTCCTTCCCCCACCTCCGGGTCCCCGTGCCCCACCTCCTACCCCTCACCTCGTGGCCTCGCGCCTCACCTCGCCGCGTCCCCCTCCTTCAGACCCAGGAAGCCCAGAGCCGTTCGCGCGCACGCAGACGGGGAATGTGCGCGCGCGCCTGTGGCCCTTCCCCTCGCTGTTCCGCCGAGCATGCGCGCTTCCGCGGTTTTTGGTACGCTTTGGGGGCTTGTTCTGCGCTTCTTGAGTGGCTGCAGCCTACCTGGGTAGTTTATGCAGGTGTTTTGTATCAGGAAGAAATAGCTTTCCACGTGTTACTCGTGCATAAAAGTCTAACAAGCATTTATTAAGCACCTACTGTGCGTCAAGCAAGCACTGTGTCAGAAGCTAAAATTAAAAAAAAAAACAAAAAAAAAAAAAAAACCACTCCATCTCCAGACTCCAGGCATTTCCTCTGGTTGTCTCCCATACCAGGAATGCTCTTTCTTGTCTCTGTTTTTTGCCTTTCTTCAAACCTCAGCTAAAGTCTTACCATCGGTCAGAAACCTTTCCCGGTCCTCTTTAATCTCGTCTTCAATATTAGAGTTTCTTTGAATCTTTTCTTTTGTTTATTATCTCGAATTTATCTGGTCTATGTTTTGTTTATGTGTAGTATGCTGTCTCACCGGTAGAGCCCCTTGAGGGGAAGGACTGTCTTTTTTGTCTTTGTGTGTACAGTGCTTAACTCGGTGCCTGGCACATAGTAGGCCCGTAATACATGTTGTTTGATTTGAACCAGACCCTTTCTTCAAGTAGGTTGCATTATACTGGAGAACACAACCTAGGTGCTAGATAGTACAAAATATATTGACATTAATTTTAAGAGGGATAGAGATGGATAATTGGGGAGAATAAGGAAAAAACCAATCCCGATTCACCAGTCTTACTTCATTAAGTGCCTACTCCAGGCCAATTACTATGCTAAGCACTTCCATCCTGCTGACTTACAGCTTTGTGGCTGTGGGCACAAGTAGATGATCTAAGTCCCTTCCAAATCTCACATTTTATAATCCTGAGTCATTTATTTAATTCTATAGGCCTGAGTCATTTATCCTCTCCTGGCCTCAGTTGTTTCACCTATAAACCAGGAAAAATAATACATCATGTATCCAAAAGGGAATATTCTGTCCTTAAAATGATTTACAAATGGGAGTTACTGGTGTTCTGATAACTATAAACAGAAACCTAAAAAGAGATGAAATAGGGGAGAAAGTAGTTGCCCTCCTTGAAGTCAACCCAAAATATAGGGCTTTCCCAATTTTTCTTAGTTACTTATAGATTAGGGGATTTAGAACTAGAAAGGGATTTTAGATATTACCTGATCCAAGAAAATCATTTTATAAATAAGGGAAATGCGCAAAATCACAGGTATCAGATACAGGATTAGAACCTAACTTTTCTTGACTAAAATTTAGGATTCTTGCCATTATTCCACCCAGTCTAGCTTTTTATGTCCCAAATTTGTTTATTTCCTCAAAAAAAAATTTTTCTATTGTATGGTTGCACATATTGGGTCAATGAATGTTATAAGTTTATGGCCACTCTGTGTGTAGTAGTACTTCATTCATTCAGAAGACATTTATTAAGAGCTGACCTATCCTTTCTAATAGCAGTATTCTCCCCTTATTGCCATATGGCAACAAATTGTGGGACACAGAAATTGTGGAAGATTAAAACACATGGGCCCTTCAAAGGGCAATGAAGAAAGATGCAGATGAATAGGACGTCTTATATTACCAAATATGATTTGTACACAGGAAGTAATGAGATTATGGGAAAAAAATCAGAAAAAAAAGTCAGTAAGTCTTTTAGAGCTAGTAGATAGCAGTCAAACATCCATTAAATGCCTTTTAGATTCAGGCACTATATATATATATAGTTCATATGTATATGAACTATATATTTATGAACATATATTCCTGAACTATAAATATAGTTCAGCTACTCTATTAACTGATGGAACACAAACATGAAAACAAAAACAATCCCTGTCTTCTAGGAGCTGACTTTCTCTGAAGGGAGAAAATGAAAACAAATATAAATATAATTAATCCATCCCAAAAAGCCCAGTTATTAAGCCTACTGTATACCAGACATGGTTCTAGGTATTAAGAATATGAAGACAAACAAAATGAAATAATAAATACAAGGAACTTGTGCATATCTAGTTACAACAAGGTGGAGAAGGGGTAAAGAGATTTCTCCTTTTCTCTGACAATAACCAAAAAAAATCTGGCAATTTGCAGGGAAAGCACATGGTGAGGAGCTTGTGTTTGCCCAAGTAAGCTTGAGTGGGAAGTTCTCAGACCTCCAGTTTCTAGATACTATTGTCTACTTCCTATGTTCTTTTCTGAGGACAAGCCAGAGACTAGTAATCCTAAGAATGGACATTTCCAGCCTTCTGAGTAAGTCTGGCTTCAAGAGTTTTCAAGTTCTCTAGTCTCCAAAAGATTTAGAATTCCTGAGTCTGAACTTCAGGCCCTTCCATAAGTGGTTAAAAACCTGTGAGACACAAGAGAACTAAAGGACCTGATGGCAACGTCAGTGATAACGCAGGGAGAGGGGAAACAGGATTATAGGTTTAGAATTAAAAGAAATCTTTGAAGAAACCATTGAATACCCAAAGGTATTGAGACTGAGAGAGATTAAGTGACATGTGGCAAAGGTAGGATTTGAACCTAGGTCCTCTAATTATGGAGCCCATGCTTTTTCAACAGGATAATTTAATCATATGTTACTACAAAGAGTAAACAAGGATGAAGACTAGATGGACACATGAGAGAGAACTGTACTCAAGGGAGGAAGGTGACTTTGGGGAGGAAAGGAAAAGAAAGGGGAGCAATTGCAGTGTAATGTTATCGTTATAAAGCCTCCCAGTCCAAGTACTTTGCCTAAAGCAGTGGTTCAGGAAAAGGATAGGAAAATAAGAATAAATGTAAACTACTGTTCATTGAACAGGAAAATTAAAGTGGACCCATTTGTCATGCCAAGAGAAAGGAAGGGGAAAAGCATTTATTGAGTACCTACTACATTCCAGGCACTTTGCTAAGAGTTTTAAAGTATTATCTCATTTGATTACCAGAACAATCATTGGAGATAGGCGCTGTTCTTATCCCTATTACACAGAAAACTGAGGCAAATAAACATTAAATGATTTGTATAGGGTCTCATAGTTATCTAGAAAACTAAGATCAGGTTTATACTTCCTGACTCTAGACCTGGCACTCTGTGATGTGATCTCCTCCTTGGAATTGTCTGCTGGACATCCAGTTCCAGTAGGTACCATCAGCCCCCTGGAGTGGATGGAGGCAGTTTTCAACGTTCTCAATTAGATTTTAACAAATTTGAGAATATCTCCATCTTCCCTCCCTTACTTACCCTGCTCCAGGTATCTCTGGGATGACCTGTTACTTCCCAATATGCACTCAAAGGCTCTGAAGACGTAAACCTCATGGAAGCATCGGAGGGCCTAGATGAACTCTGTGAGCTCAGTAGCCTCTGTAGGCTGGGAAGATGAGCAGAGATGTCCCAGAGACAATGTGTGACACCATTGGTGATGTTCCTGGAAGGAGAGAAAGCTAGGGAGTTGGGCTTCCCCATGATGGAAGTACAACTTCCATTTGGGATTTCCACCAAAAGATGCCAGTGGCATAAGTGCACTTTGTTTCATTCAACCAGACAGTTTTAGGTTGGCAGAGTCTTTGCAACCATCCTGTGAAATAGGTACTGTGACCTCCCTTCTTTTTAGAGTCAGAGGACAATGGGTGTGGAACACTGTATTATCTTGTCTTAGACTGTTGATGTGTTGGTTTGGTTTGGTTGAACTGGACCTCAAATCAGGAACACTTGAGATCAGATCCAACCTCAGACACATGGTAGCTGTGTTCCTGAGCAAGTCATTTAACAAACATCTCATGGCCTCAGTTTCCTCACATGTAAAATGGAGATAATAATGTCCCCTACTTCTCAGGATTGCTGTGAGGATAAAATAAGATCATATTTGTAATGCACTTTGCAAATATTAATACTACACAAATGTAAGTTACTATTATTACACAAGTATATTACTCTATACTGCCTAAAGGGAAGGTGATTTAAATTTATTTAAATACTTAAATTTTAATTAAATATTAAAATAAATTTAATTAAATGATTAATTAAATTTATATATTATTTAAAATGAAGATGGTATTTACAATCAATTTAAAAATAAAAATAATTAAGTGGTTACAAGTAGTAATATCCACATTTTTCAGCTGAGGAAAATTAGATTTCAAGAGATTAATTGACTCATCCTTGAACACATAGCTAGTAAGTATATAATGTAGAATACCAAATCCATGTTGTTCCAAACTCTTTGGGAAACTAGCAAGCTCATAAGTGATTAATTTAAAAATTGTTAGGCAGCATTGAAGGCTCAGTTGAGGTTAACTAGCATAAGTTTATACCTGGAGGTACTCAGAATGATTTTGTAGCTTTTTTTCTACTAGCATTGTTGACTAGGGAATAAAAGTGAAGAACATAGTTATCCAGGATTGGGGATTAACAAAGTTGGAATGTTGGAAGAACAGGGCCAAGGGAAGAGGAAGAATGATAAAATGGAAACAGTTGGAAAAACCAGATTCAAATGCAGATCCTGTTACTTTCTACTTGTAGAATTGTGGGTAAGTCACTTAACCAATGTCAATCTCAGTTTATTTCATCTGTAAAATCAAGGGATTATATTACATAATAATTTTTTTAATTTTAAAATTAAACACCCCAAAAAGGGGCATTTTTATTCTCACAGCAGAACACCAAAAGTGGACGCTCTCTAAAACTTTGAGTCTCCATTTCATGCTGCTTGCCTTGACTCAGTTTCTGAATCTGAACTCTATTGCTAACATCCTATGGATTTGGATCCAAAGATAGGGGACAGAACAGTGTTGAAAGGACAAATAAATGGGGAAAGACTGGGTAAAAAGTGAAATTGAACCAAAAGTGACAGAGAAAAAAAGGAGGAATCAAGAGTCCAGAGCTCATAATAACGATAAAGAGAAGGTTTAGGACATGAAAGGGACTGTTCAGAGGATGGGAATTTCACAACTATAGATCTTGAAGGAGTAATTTGAGGTTATAATGAGAGTTGAGGTGTAACTGCATTAGGAGCTGGCTTACATAGAGTGAACAGAATTCATAATTATAGAGGAAGTCTAAGATAAGTGATCAAAACATATAAACAAACATTTTTCAAAAGAAGAATTGCAAAGTATTCCTAGCCACATGAAATTCCAAATTATTAACAATAAGAGAAATATACATCAAAACAAACTTAGGGTTTTAACATATACCTTGCAAATTGGCAAAAATGACAAAAAAAAAAAAAGCAAAAGTCAATGCTGAAGGAATTGAAATTGTGGGAAAATAGGCACACTAATACATTGTTAGTGGAGTTGTGAAAATGATTTTAGAAAGTAATTTGGAATTATGCAAATTAAGTGGCTAAAATATCTATACCCTTTGAACCAGAGACTCCATTGCTGAACTTATACCCAAAGGGAACCATTGCTAAGAAAGAAAAAAAAGTCCAAAATATTTATAGCAACATTTTTTGTGAGAGCTGAAAATTAGAAACAAAATGCTGCCTTCAATGACTGTTGGAGCAAATTTTTCTTATTCATCCATTCAACTGCAGAAAGTTTACACATACTGGAGCAGATATCCCCCTAACTCACCTAACTCAATGTATAATATAGACTAAATATAGGACAGCTATTTATTTCTTCCATATAAAAGAAATTCTTCAAATATAAAAGCTTCACAAGTACACATTGACAAAGAATAAACTTGAAGTAGCATATTATAAATACACTCATACATTTTTCTCCTTGACCCCCACACCATCATATTCAAAATTATCAAGAGATGAAATGGGCATGTTGACTATACATTTTACCTTCCCCTTCACTCTGAATATCAGTATTCCATGGTCTCTGGCAAGCTAGGCCAGGAATTGTTATAATCTATCCTTTTGTCAAAGATAGTTTTCTCTAAGAATTATAGAAGGTATAAAAGAATTGCACATATTTACCATATATTGGATTGCTTGCTCTCTAGTGAAGGAGATAGGAGGAAGGGAGTTAGAAAAATTTGGAACCAAGGTTTTGCAAGGGTGAATGTTGAAAACTATCTTTGCATGTATTTTGAAAATTAAAAAAAAAAAAAAGACTATAGACACCAGAGAGCTTCTTTCATAAACTATGTTGGCAGCTCTACTTGGCCCACTGGCCAGTCCTCTCTGGTGCAGCTATCTCCATACTCCTCATGAGATGAGGAAAAGTGAGGAAATGTAGTCTATAAAAGCCTGTTGCATTTGCCTTTTTTAGGGCCTACCAAAAAGTTCCAGAGTTTTTAGAGGGATTCCAGTTCCAAGGATAGTACACATAGCAGAGGAAGTGACCCAGTTCAGGTATACTTCAGGGGGTATACTTCAGTCAGAAACAATCAGTGGGGGGCTCTACTGATTAGGATTAGACTAGGATACCTTTAAAGTCCCCTCCATATTTAAATCTATGAGCTTTTTTTGCACTTAAAAATTTTATTACTTATTTTTAACAATCTTTTAAAATTTTGAATTCCAAATTCTCTCCCTCCCATTTCCTCCAATGCTTACTGATAAAAGTAAACAATAAAATATCAATTATACATGTGAAATCATACAAACCATATTTCTGTATTAGTTACATATAACTATATAAGCAAGAAAAAATAAAAATAAATATGTGAAAATATAATACTTCACTTTGCACTCTGAATTCATCAGTTTTCTGGCTAGAAATGGATAGCATTTTTTCATTATGAGTCTGAAATTGTCTTGGATCGTGTATTGGTCATAGTAGCCAAGCTTTCACAATTGATTATCATTATAGCACAATGATCTCCCAGTTCTTCTCACTTCATTTTGCATCAATTTGTATGGTCTTGCCATGTTTTTTCTGAAACACCTTCCTCCTCATTTTTTAAAGCACAACAGTATTCCATCATAATCATATGCCACAACTTGTTCAGCCATTCTCCAATTAATGAGCATCCCCTTGATTTGCAATTCTTTGCCACTACAAAAAGAGCTGACTATAAATGTTTTTGTACATATGGGTCCTTTTCCTTTTTCTTTGATCTCTTTGGATATAGACTTAGTGGTGATATTGCTGAGTCAAAAGGGATGTACAGTTTTATAGCCCTTTGGGCATAACTCCAAATTGTTTTCATAATGGTTGGACCAGTTCATTATTCCACTAACAATTCATTAGTGTAGCTCTTCCTCATTCTATCCAGCATTTGTCATTGCTGGTAAGTGTGAAGTAGTATCTCATAATTGTTTTAATTTACACTTGTCTAATCAATAGTGATTTGGAACATTTTTAAATATACTATAGCTTTGGTTTCTTCTTCTACAAACTGGTTGTTCATGTCCTTTGGCCATTTATCAATTGGGAATTGGCCCTTAAATTTTATAAATTTGACTCAATTCTATGCTCTAATAAATTTGAGAAATGATGTCTTAATCAGAAAGATTTGCTGTAAAATGTTTCAATATTTTTTCATTGTCTATGGTACCTTTTAGTAAAAGGTAGTTTGATTATCTATTTTAATTGGGTCCATTTTTGCTTTTGCTTTATCTGAGATCATGGTTGCTACTCTGTGATATCTGAATTGTTTCTTTCTGGTTGCTTATTTTTTCTTTGATTTAGGAATTTGGTTATAATGTTCCTGGAATTTTTCATTTTGGTATATCTTTCAGAGGTGATCATTAAATTTTTTTCTATTTTGCCCTCTGCATTTAAGATATCAGGGTAGTTTTCTTTGATAACTTCTCAAATATGATGTCTAGCAATTCAGGCCAGTTCCAGTGATCTTGTGATGATATGAGCCATCTATATCCAGAGAGAGTACTGTGGGAATTGAGTGTAGATCACAACATAGCATTTTCATTTGTTCTTGTTTACTTGAATTTTATTTTCTTAGGGGCAGCTAGGCGGCGCAGTGGATAGAGCACCAGCCCTGAAGTCAGGAGGACCTGAATTCAAATGTGGTCTCAGACACTTCCTAGCTGTGTGACCTTGGGCAAGTCACTTAACCCCAATTGCCTCAGCAAAAAAAAAAAAAAA